>JAIGNY010000395.1:2265000-2495000 GCA_020152595.1 Chiridota heheva
CTCAAGAAAACTGCTTTATCTTCAGCAACAAATCTGATCATACTAGTAACGTCAATTCCGTGGCGGTATTGGTTTGTATTGACTTGTTGGTGATTGTGTAAACATTTCGACCAATCACAAACGTTGAGGAATCTGAGACTATGACATCACAACTAGTCTGATTTCAGTTGTTTCTACACAAATTATTCCAAATTTTAAACTTAAATATCTCCTTAACGGAATAAGATGATTGAATGCTTTCTTCACCATTTTATTTCTTTTGAAGTCCTCTTTCATATAAGATAAACATGATTGACCACTGAACTAATCCTTTAAAGGAATTATATATTGATTAAATTTGTAATACTCTTTTGGGGGTGATCTATGGTGTTTCTTGATGTAACGGTATGGTAGGGTCCAGAGTCTACATTAGACCTTGATTTTGATGCCTTTCAAATCAAACACAAAGTTTAAAAATTCAATTGATGAAAATAACTTTTTAATTGATAACCACACCAGATGTTAAAATCTACTTAGATAAGCATAAGGCTGTAAGGCAGAGAAAAAAATTACCTCTGGTGGAGCCCAGTAGGTGAAGCTTCGGAAGGTCACAGAATTCAGTATTTACAAAGCTTAATTCTGATCAAATTTATACTAAAAATGACATACTTTGGTGCATGTCTGCATGTATCAACAGCGAATTTCACGTGTACCCAAAACAGCAGAATTGGCTGTCAGAAATTGAGTATTTATACCAAGGTTATTTTGACACGATATTATGCTGGTTGGTGGGACGTCACTTCCGGTAGATAACATTATTTTCTGGCGCGAAAACAAAGTTTCGCGCGTTTTACCAGGAGCAGAAAACATGTGGCATATGTAAACAAATACAACTAATTGCCTTTTTTTTCACTTCAGCGGTGGTTAATACGCAAATCCACAACATGCGCAGGAAAGTGAATGTTCTGCTACTGATTGGTTGTACAACAGGAATACAAATTTAAAAAACTCAAATAGGCCTACGCGCCGCTGGGTCTCTGTTTTCGTATACATGCATGGGTCAGATCTCTAATTTCGTATTCCTGGGTCTCTGTTTTCGTATACCTGGGTCTCTGTTTTCGCATCCCTGGGTCTCTGTTTTCCTATTCAGGGTCTCTGTTTTCGTATACCTGGGTCTCTGTTTTCGTGTTTAGGGTCTCTGTTTTCGTATTCAGGGTCTCTGTTTTCGTATACCAGGGTCTCGGTTTTCGTATACCTGGGTCTCTGTTTTTGTATACCTGGGTCTCTGTTTTCGTATACCTGGGTCTCTGTTTTCGTATACCTGGGTCTCTGTTTTCGTATTCAGGGTCTCTGTTTTCTTATCCAGGGTCTCTGTTTTGGTATACCAGGGTCTCTGTTTTCGCATTTAGGGTCTCTGTTTTCGTATACCAGGGTCTCTGTTTTCGCATTCAGGGTCTCTGTTTTCGTATACCAAGGTCTCTGTTTTCGTATACCAGGGTCTCTGTCTTCGCATTCAGGGTTTCTGTTTTCGTATACCAAGGTCTCTGTTTTCGTATACCTGGGTTTCTGTTTTCGTATTCTTGGTCTCTGTTTTCGTAACACCCCCGTTCCCTTGCCTTTTCTTGTTTATGCTGAATGCAATTTTTCATGTATAACAATGTTTAACGACATGGGTTGTACAGATATGATGAGGGGCACAGAGAGTGATATCTCATAAATTATCAAATTTATTTTGTGTTTGCATTGTCATGACCAGTCAGGGGCGGAGCTAGAAGGGGGACCGAGGGCCATGGCCCTCTGAGATTTTTCCGATGATACTTTCTTTACCATGAGATAATTCTTTTTAGTCACGGTTTACGTAAATTATCTTCAATTTTCGGGAAAATTTATTCAATGTTTGGGAAATCTCTTTCAATCTTTGGGAAATTTCCTTCATTCTCCTGCATTTTTCGGATTATTTTTTTTTCATTTTGGGGTAATTTTTCTAAGATAACAACAATTTTTCATAAAATGTCTGTAAATTCCATTCATGTTTGGGAAATTGTCTTTCAATTTTTGGCGATTTCCTTAATTCTCGTGCAGTTTTCTTCAATTTTCAGACAATTTCCTTTTTTTGTACAGTTTTCCTTCGATTTTTGATAAAAAATTTTCAATTTTGGTCGATTTCATTGAATGTTTGGGAATTTTTCTTTCATTTTGTGTGATTTTGGAAAAATTCCTTCATTTTGCGAGTTTGGGACAATTGTTCTTTGAATTTTGTTTAATATTTTTCAATTTTCGGAAAATTTCTTTCAATATTTATGATATATATTGTTTCAATGTTTGGGAAATTTCTTTTATTCTCGTTTAATTTTGGGAATTTCCTTCACTTAGGCATTTAGGATAATTTTTTCAATTTTTGATCAATTTTCTTCAATTTTCTTCAAATTTCTGTATTTTGGGGCAATTTTTTTCAATTTTAGGTTGGTTAATTTGGTTAAATGTTTGGAAAATTTCTTCATTTTTGGGTTGTTTTCTTTCAATTTTTTTAATTTTTGGTCAATTTGTTCATTTTGGAACAACTTTTTTTCAATTTTAGGAAACTTTCTTCAATTTTTGGAGAGAAAAAAGTTTGTTTGGAATATATCTCTATTTTTCGCAATTTTCTTTCATTCTCATGCCATCTTTTTCATTTTTCGGAAAATTTTGTTCATTTTTGGCGCAATTTTTCTTCGATTTTCGGTAAATTTTATTAATTATCGGGAAATGTTGCCAAATTTTACTAAAATCTTTTCAAGTTTTTGTAAATTATTTCCTAATTTTCACTATCCAGAAAAAACTTTTTAGGGTGGACCTTTTTCTCTGCTTTCCGCTTACCGCTTATAAGACCATGCACCCTTGTCCCACTATGTTCATTAATCTTGTCAAAACTGATGAAAAACGTTATCACATCATCCCTGGCGTGGTATGGGTTTTTATTCTCGTGCAATCTTCTTTAATTTTATTTTTCTTCATTTTTGGTGCAAATCAAAGAAAAACTGCCTCAAAATAATAAAAGTGATTTTCTAAACATTGAAGGAAATTTTCATTATAAAATTAAAGAAAATTCATCATAAATTGAAGAAGAAAAATTGCCCCAAAATAAAGGAAATTGTCCGAAAATTGAAGAAAACTGCACGAGAATTAAGGAAATCGCCCAAAATTTAAAGACATTTCCCAAAAATTGACTATTTGAAGGACTTTTTCGGACATTTAATGAAAATATATCATAAATCGAAGAAGATATATCTCAAACATTGAACTGTCAAAGGAATTTCCCAAAATTGAAGAAAACCTAACAAAAATTGAAGAAAATTGCTCCAATGAAGGAAATTTGCGGAAAATTGAAGAAAGTTGGCCGAAAATTGAAGAAGAAAAAATTGTCCATAAATGAAGAAAATTCAAGTTCATGAATAATTTTTAAAAATTGAAAAAAAATTTACTGAAATTTGAAGAATAATTTGTCCCAAAATCAAGGAAGTTTTCCAAAAGTTACACGAAAATGAAGGAAATTTCTCAAAGTTTTAAAGTTATTTCACAAGCATTGAACAGTTGAAAGAGATTTATCAAACAATGAATGAATTTTCCAGAAAATTGACGTAAACCGCGACTAAGAATTATCCCATGCAAAAAGTAACATCAAAATCTCTCCCCCCCCCCCCATTAACCCCCTTCCCCCCATCCTACCCTCTGCCTCTGGATCCGCACCTGTCTATAATATCTTTATCTGACATTGTCTAATTTTCGTAAATGCAAATTAGGAAAAGGAAGAAAAATAATTCACCAGTAATTTTCAAACTAACAAACGTTTTGGGTGAGAAGTGGTGGGTAGGGGGTGGATTGCCCAAATGCATATACCGCTGTCGAATATATTTTCAAAATACGTCAATCAGAAAGTACCCTAAATTCCGTACCCTTCCCTCCCCCAAAAAATGTTTATGATAATGATAAATAAAAATGAAATAAGGAACTTCTAGCTGTCTAAAAGGTGTCAGCCCACTGGTCCGACATGTCCGAAGGCCCATTAGTCCGAAGGTTCAATATTCCAAAAGAAAAGGCCCACTAGTCCGAAGGTCCGATAGTCCAAAGGTTCACTAGTCCAAACGTTCACCATTCCGAAGGCCCAATAATTGGAAGACCCAATAGTCCAAAGGCCCAAAAGTCCAAAGGTTTAATAGTCCGAAGGTTCACCAGTCCGAAGGCCCAATAGTTCGAAGGTTCACCAGTCTGAAAGCCCAATAGTTGGAAGGCCTGATAGTCTGAAGGTCCAATAGTCCGAAGGTTTAATAGTCCGAAGATTCACCAGTCCGAAAGCTCAATAGTTCGAAGGCCCGATAGTCCGAAAACCTGATAGTCCGAAAGCCTGATAGTCCAAAAGTTAAATAGTCCGACGGTATACCCTAACCTTCACCTTAGTAAACTAGTGAGCCCGCGGACTAGTGAACTTTCGGACTGTCTGACTAGTGAGCCTTTTCTTTCGGACTAGTGGGCCTTTATTTCGGATTAGTGGGCCTTCAAACCAGTGGGTGGACATTGTCTAGGACGCTATGGACGTGCAGACCAGACATGCCATCCAGTTTTATCGTCGCAAGCACACAATGCCAAATCAGTTTGAGAAAAAAAAAAGAAAAATTACGCTTATTTGCTTAATTAAGCCAGTAAGTAAAGTAAACATATTTTTTTTTTCCGAAGAGGACTGGCCACTGGCAAAGCAGAGGCTTTCCGTGAGGGGTAAAATGTACTGAAAAGCAAAAAAAACACTATTTATTACGTAACGTCTACAACATGCAACAAATCACGTGATCTGAATGTCATCAGAAAATATTTTCCACTTTCTTTCTCCACTATGTCAAAGTGGGTCTCTGTTTTCGTATTCTGGATCTCTGTTTTCATATACCCGTATTCCTAGGTCTCTGTTTTCGTATACCTGGGTCTCTGTTTTCGTCTACCTGGGTCTCTGTTTTCAAATACCTGGGTCTCTGTTTTCGTATACTTGGGTCTCTGTTTTCGTATACCTGGGTCTCTCTTTTTGTATTCTGGGCCTCTGTTTTCGTATTCAGTGTCTCTGTTTTCGTATACCTGTGTTTCTGTTGTCGTATGCTGGGTCTCTGTTTTCGTATACATGGTTCTCTGTTTTCAAGTGGTCTCGGGTCTCTGTTTTCAAGTGGTCTCGGGTCTTTGTTTTCAAGTGGTCTCGGGTCTCTGTTGTCGAGGTCTCTATTTTCGTAACACCCAAGGGAACGTCTATATATGGCTTCAGTGAATTGGCTGTACCTATTCAGATCACAGTATTTAGCTTTCTTTTGTGTCCCCATGCATCTAAACTTGTTTGTCTTCTTTTTTTCAAATTACGCGCTGTACCAGTTCTAATGTCAGGATGCGTTTGTTATACGAGAGAGAGTTGAACACACAATTACAATGACGGGGTTTTGAGTCAAATGCTATCACGAAACGCTTTTACCATCCACGGCCTTTGATAACCAGTTGTGGTGCACTTGTCTACCCACCCCAGGATTGAACCCGGGGCCTCGTGGTCTGTAGACAGGTATGTCAGGAGGTAGATGTTTGTTATACAAATTTTTGATCAGCTTTATACCATGGCAGTAGTTTCTTGGTCTGTACATGGGTTGTTCAGACATGATGAGGGGCCCAGAGCGTGATATCTTATACATTATAAAATTTATTTTGTATTTGCATTGTCATGACCAGTGCATTGATTAAAGATTAATGTTGAGACGGAGAGTTTGCGTATTTAATGCAAAGGACTTTGACTCGAGTGAAATGGCTTGACTTTAGGGGGTCATTCGCAAGGCAAAGTCCTTTGAACTGTGCACTAAATACGCGTATAAATACGATGCCAAACCATTATTCGTTTTAATAAATTCATAACAACAACTAAAAAAAGGAAAAACCAGAAAAGTATACATATATTTGATCGCTTTATCAAACAAGAAAGTAATTCATGGAGTTGCTGATCTCATCACCATACATCATAGATACATCATAGTGGGGGAAATAGCTAATAATAAATATGGGAAAATGGTTGAAAGGAGTTACTAGCTCTGTGACTTTTGACCTTTGAACTTTTGACCCTATAGTTTATGGGACACAAGTTCATGTACCTTGTGATACAAAGCGTGCTTGCACTTTCGGAATTTAAAGTGGCACTAAAATTGTACAAATTAGTACATAATCAACCCCTTATAATTACATATTTGACCTCTGACCTGTGACCCTTGACCCTAATCACTGAAACAAGTTCTGTTTTTTCACATTAACCGTATCCTACTGTATGATACCATTCATGCTCATGTCACACTTACCATTCCATAACAATAAGGGGAAATGGTGAAAAATGGTCAATAGCTCTGTGACCTTTGAATCTTTGAACCTTTTAACACAGAGTCTACGGGATACAAATTCATGTACCAAGTTATCATGGTACAACATAGGGTTGCTAAAGGTCTTGTACTTTTTTAGTTTTAAATGGCGCAAAATTTTGCATAAAAACACTTATTTGACCAGTGACCCATAATTTGTGACCTTTTGACCTTCAACTATTACAACAACAAAAATGGAATGTTAAACCATACCCACCTATGCAATTTGTAAAGATACCAAGTAATTCTTTTAAAAGATACAGCCATCACCAAAAACTAATTTCATTTGACCTGTGATCTTTAAACTTGAACTTTTGTATCCCAAAACCTTGGAGACAAAGGTTCCGCGCCAAGGGTGTATGTCCACCATTTTTGGTTTAAGTGTGCATTACAATTTTTCAGTTATAAGCGACACAAAATTAATTGTTGCATACGCACACACATACATACACACACTCACGCACACACCCACACACACACACAAACACAAAACACGGACAGACGCAAAAATCACAAAATGTTGTCCCATTCCAAAAATTTATGACCCCTAATATGAGGTCATCATATGAGATCCCTTGGTGGTCCACACCAGCCCCTTCCCCTTAATATTAAAGGGGTGGTCATGTGGTGTAGGAGGTATAGGTAGTTATTTGCCCATACAGCAAAGTTACTACAATATATCATCCCCACATATATGTGTATGTGGGTGATGAGATCAGAATTACCTGTTTTGAAATGGAATAAACCAAATAATCATTGTCGTGCATTATTATTAGAATATAATGTTTAACTGGGGTGGGGGTCAACTGGTTATCAAAGGCCGTGGACAATACAAATACTTCCTGGTAATTTTACATATCTCGATAATGCACTTTCATTATTTGGTGTATTCTGTTTACAACAGGTGATTTTTTTAATAAAGCAAAAAAATATATGTCAACTTTTCTCGTTTTGCGTTTTTTTTAGTTGTTTTTAATACATTCCAAGCATCTAACACGGAAATTGTATTTTTTAAAAGATAATGTTTTTGCATCGTGTTTATATACGCATTTAATGCACTGTTTATGGGACTTGGCACACGCGAATAGCCCTCCTAAAGTCGAGCCATTGAATCCACTCAACCACAGTCCTTTGCCCAGTGCATGAAACTGTTAAATGCGTATGTAAAAACTGTGCCTCATCATTAATTTGTATTAAATATAAACATCTTAACATTTATAACACTGTGTGCAGTGGCGGCGCTACGGAAAGGAAAGGGGAACCCTCCCACGAGATCGCTCTACACTTCCCCTACAGACAATTTTGTATGGGCGGCATATTTCGTCCGATCTATGCACATGAGACAAAACTGCTATTCTCTTTCCCCCGTAATTCTCCCCTTCATTCAGAAAGCTGCCCCCCTCAAATGCCGATGCCTAGCTATACGCCACTGTACCCAAACGATAAAACTAAAAATACACGCAATTTTAAAGCTTAAAGTGTAAAAATCCGAAAGATATTCTGGCTTTGGCTCAAACACAGCGGCGTAGGAAAGTATTTGATATTGGAAAAGAGATTTTTAAGGAAACTTCTCGAAAATTAAAGATATTTCACACAATTATTGTAAGAAATTTCACAATAATTGAAAGCAAATTTCACAAATATGAAGGAAATTTTACGAAAATTGAAGAAAATGTTACAAAAATTGAAGAACAATTACAGAAAATTTCTCAAAAATTGAAAAACACATAATAAAAGAAATTGCACGAAAATTGAAGCAATTTTCACGATAATAAAGAAAATTTTACAAAAATTGAAGGAGATTTCCTGAAAATTGAAAATTTTTAGAAGAAAGAAGCCATGGAATCTGACTCTTCAAAATAAATTCGTTAGACTTTCTTTATTGGGAGGAGGGGGACAACATGGTACTTGGCCCTCCTGTCACTCATCTTCTTTACTTCTTCTTTAATATGTGTGAAGGGTCTTGGGATACCCTCCTGGTTGAAGGACATTAACTTTGTTTTCTTTTAATTAAGATAGAGAACAACTTATGGTGCTGCTTTCTCAAGGCTGGTGAGTAGTATCTGGGCCTGATCAATCTCATTTCAGACAAGAGCTATGTCATCCGCAAAATCAAAGTCTGTAATTAGCTTAGGTCCATGACGTCTGTTCCTTCTTTGCTCTAGTAAGAGACCTAGGTCCTCCTTTCTGCCTGAAATTGTATTCCTTAGACCATTGTCCAGAACTATGACAAACAGGTAAGGTTCCAGAGTATCTCCTGTAGTTCTTCTTCAAGAATGGGAAAAAAAAAATAAGTGAGTGCGTCTGCATGAGGTAATGACTCTCGCCTTGGTTTGTTGGTGTATATCGTTTCAATGGCTCTGATGAGATTCTTGGTGATTCCTGCTGGCAACTTGTTGGCTTTGACTCCCTCAATGAGCCTTTGAACACTTGAACAGCTAGAATATTGTTAACTGTGCTGCGTTCCACTATGAACTCATTTTGGTTAGTTTTAAGATGGTGGTCAAATATTGGTCTTATTCTGTTCAGAATCAACTTGTTGAACATTTTTGCCCCGTTGAGGTTAGGGAAATCAGGGTGCCTGGTCATAAATTTCATTTTAGACTGAGTATGACGTCATCATGGCGATTGAGCGGAGACATGGCCATGTTAAATTGCAACTGCAGTAAGGGTTTAATTAAGGTCACTTTCGCCTTTTTCATTTTGGTGAAATTTTTGGAAAATATCTTTCATTTTCATGGCCCTGAAAATCAAATAGGCCTAGTTTCCTACCTCGCTGCTTTCAAGGCTTCGCCCATGAACTCCACAATTTCCACCGAATTTTCTCAATTTGCAGAGAAATTCTGCAAATATTTATCTGAATTAGATTTAAACACATATAAATCGTCTTCTTTTCATCACCTACATGTTGGAAATTTGTGTTGATTTTCAATCATTGTGGACCCAAGTTAATTGCAAGGCTTCGCCCATGAGCCACACAATTTCCCCCGAATTTAATCAATTTGCAGGGAAGGGACAATTTCCCCTCTGCATGTATGGAAATGGTAAAACAAATGATTATCTGAGTAGATTTTAACATCAATCAAATTATCGAACTTTGTATTAATCTTTAGCCATTTTGGAGCTTCAAAAACAAGAACTCTTCGGAGCTTCTGGGGGCTTCGATCTTTGGACCCCAACCAAGGTTTCACCCTAAAGGCTTTATCAGAGGCCCATAAGCGGGTATACGGCATAGGCATAGGAAGAAAGGGGAACGTGCCCCAGAATATTACAGTGACCTACATGGTTCCCCCAACTAAGTCAATTCTTTACCATTGAACTATAATGTTGTAGCATATCTTTGTGCCCTCCCCCCCCCCAATAAAGAACATGTTTTTTACGCCTATGGCACACTGTTTTACGCAGTACCACGTTTAACACTAGTTCGACTGTATGGTGGGGTGAGGGGGGGGGGTGATCTGCCCCAACTGTTCTATATTGTGTGATTGTACACACATGTATATTTTTTTGATCGGGCAAATGGAAAATTTGACTTACACGCCGGAGTCAGGTAGCTCAGTTGGTAGAGCGCACGGCAGAGATGCTAGAGGTACCGGGTTCAATCCTTGGTCCGGTTTAAACCCGTTTTTGCACAGCTATGTAGACAGTTACGCCGAACATCAAAGCGGAAATGCGTCGCTTGCAGCTCCTGCTCCTCATTCAGCCTGGTTAAATGGCGCTCGCCGTCATTCAGAGGGGACGTTAAGCCGTGGGTCCCGATGTTAGGACAGTCACGTTCTACCTGGTTCTCTGAACTTTATTCGAGAAGAGAAGCGTGCAAACGCTGTATTCATTCACTTTTCTGATCGAATGGATGGATGATGCGCCGTATGAGCAGCTCTCCCCATGCTAAAGCTCTGATGTTTGTAAAGCGCTGGTGAAGCCAGGCTACGCCCCTGGTGTGAGTTGTCTCAGAAGAACAGGCCTTGCGCTGTTGCGAAGATTCGTCACGGGACATTTCAAGATGTGCTCCATTGTGTGTGGCTCTGTACCCCAGTCACAGTCAACTGGGTTGGACCATTGAAAAGGAAGAAGTTGAGGCGTTGTTATAAAAAGCATTGGGTGTCTTACGGAGCTTGCTACGTATAAAGATAATAAAAAGTTCACAAAGGCTTTAATAAGAGATAATAAAGTACTTTTTGAAAAACGTTTGTCTAAAGAGGTTCAGATTAATCTAAGTCATTTCACTTCTATGTTCGCTCAAAGCAAAACACCAAGGAGGTTATTGGTCCCCTTTAGGCATGAGAGGTAATGATGGTGTTACTATCAATAAAGGTAAGTATATGGCTAAAGTTTTGAATGACTACTTTGTGTCTGTTTTTACTAAGGAGTCCCCTGCTGATGATGTTGTGGATTATTTTAGTGTGCACTCTCCAGTATCCATTGAGGATTTTGATTTTTCAGTTAATGTTGTGTCTAAGAAGTTGAAGGGTTTGAATTCAAATAAAGCACCCGGTCCAGATTATATTCTGCCTGCTGTTTTACGTGTTTTACGTGAGTGTTCTGATGCTCTTCCTGTTCCCCTCAGTGTTATCTTTTCATGTGCTTTGATGTTGTGTTGTTCCTAGAGATTGAAGAAGTGCTATTGCCACTCCTACTTTTAAGAAGGGTGACCACAGTTTGCCTTGTAACTATAGGCCAGTGAGTCTTACTATAATGTTATGTGTAAGGTCATGGAGTCGATTCCATTGTTAAGATCATTTACTGGTCAATAGTTTGTTGAATTTGTCCCAGCATGGGTTCTTAAGAGGTCTTGTGTTTTTTTAATTTATTGGAGTTTCTTGATGATATTACTAAACTAGTTGATTCTGGTCATAATGTGAATGTTATCTATTTAGATTTCCGAAAAGCATTTGATAAGGGTCCGTTAGGCAGGCTCATGTTGAAAACAAGAGCGCTTGGTGTGGAGGGAAAGTGTGCTAGTTGGATACATTCTTGGTTAATTGACAGGTCACAAAGAGTTGTTGTTAATGGTGAAGTATCTCCATGGAAGAAGGTTACAAGTGGTGTCCCTCAGGATTCTGTATTGGGTCCGCTTCTTTTCTTAATCTTCATTAATGATATTGATGTTTCCCTTGGCTCCAGGATTTGTCAATTTGCTGACAACACTGAGTTGTACAGGATTGTTGATGATGCTAGGAATTCTTCACAGTTGCAAACTAATCTGGATAAGTTAAGTTTCTTGTTCCCAAACGTGGCAGATGTCATTCAATGTTGATAAATGCAAAGTTATTCATTTTGGTCAGAGCAATTTGGCATTTGATACCTGCATAAATGCTTCATCTAGGTGTTGTCATTACTAGCAAACTGAAGCCTTCTAAACAGTGTGCTTTAGCAGCTGCAAGAGCAAATAGGATGCTTGGTTTGATTAAAAGAAATTTTAGTTTTCTTGGTAGAGAGGTTGTTCTTAATTTGTATGAGCATTAAGTCAGGCTTTACATTGAGTATGTTATTCAGGCTTGGATTCCCTTTTACGAGAAGGATAAGTTCATTTTGGAGCAGGTTCAGCGAAGAGCCACTAGACTTATTTCCAAAGTTAAGAAATCTCTCTTATGAATCTAGGTTGCAATTCTTGGTTTGACCACGCTTGAGTTAAAAAGAGTACGTGGCGATATGATTCAGGTTTTTAAATTCCTATCTGGTAGTGATGCTTTGACTTCCTGTAATTTCTTGCATGTTTCAGCTAATCCTCATGTGACACGTGGTAACAGTTTAAAGTTGACCAAAGAGTTCTCACGGATAGATATTCGGCGTTTTAGCTTTTCGCAAAGAGTTGTTAATGAGTGGAATGGTTTTCCCGAGTGAGTAGCTAGCTCCAATTCTGATCATAATTTTAATGTCAACATTGATAAGTTCTTTACTAACTCCGTGCGTCTTTGGTGGTGTTAGTTTGGGCTTTCTATGTGATGACTCACCATTCTTAGCCCGTCATCTTGTTATGTTATGTTATTGAATGTATTACCCTTTTTTATACGGGGTGTCATTAGCACGTCCAATCTGGGCTAAAGCCAGGCCTGCTTAACAGATAGGCCAGTGTAATAGTAAATCCTCCCCCCCCCCTCCTTCGTAAATTTGGGCCCCGGACCGTACTACCTAAGTAATGTCTAGTGAATTTGGTCCCCGGACTGATTTTACTACGCAATTTACTGGTGTGTCTGTACGGTTCCTTCAATTAATTTTGTGGACTGAAGTGATAAGCTAAAACCGAAGTCAGTAATATTTACGTACCGAATACAACGCCGTTGTACTCGTAGAATTTGCCCACGAACAGAGAATAGCTTCCGATGAGCTCTTCAGTGAAAAAGAAATATCATCATTTCTTCGATCTGGGCAGAACCCATCAAGATACACTAAAGAAAAAGCGTACTTCACGCAAAACGGCAGTCAGATTTACTGTGAAGGGAGAAGAAGGGTTGTTTTCTTGCAAAAGGGGGACAAGTTGTTGTCTCCAAATTTTCTAGGAAAAAAGGGCTGGGGTCCAAATTTCCTAGTTGACAGTTTTTACTATGAAGGAGACCAAATTGACTGGATGGCTACGGCTTAATTGTCTGGGGAGGGCACATTTCCTAGAAAATAGGGGTCAGGGCCAAAATTTACTGGGGCAAAATTTACTTTTACACCGGTTCTGAAGTTTTTGCCGTGAGAACAATACATAATTAGTTCCGTGCTACCTGTACTGTTTTGAAAGGAAATCTTGAAGGGAATTCTTTGTTGTCTTGTTGCGGCTGATAGCGGATTTTCTTTTTCAATCTGACTGTTATCAATTATCCGTTGCTTATTTATGCATAGTTGTGGTTAAAAAAGGTTATTTTCATGTTGCTTAGTAACAGGCTTAATTCCGTGAAGTGGTGATCTCAGAGTCTCACTACATGACAAACAGCGAGCTAGTTCCGCTAAATTATTGATTTGCTCCACCTAACGCCAAAGGTAGTGATGATTAAATTGAACTGATGGTGGTGATGTTGAGGAGGGGCGGGTAGGTTTGTTTGTTTGTACATGATATAAGAATAACGTTAGACCAGGCAATTTGTGTTTGTGCGTTGCACACGAGACTGGCATCTGCTCCGTAAAGGAGTCTTGCAGAGTTCCCATCAGAAAGTGTTGGCCTAGGCCTACAAACAAAACGGAAAAATCCTAGTATAGCAGTAAATCGCTATATAGGAATTAATGTCAACATTTTTTAATAATTCCAGAGGACAGATTTTCATCAATTTTTCAGGATTTATAGAGAAAGGATTGTGGAATCTTAAAACAGTAATTTTAGTTCACTTAACAAACTAGGAATTTTGGGACAAAAACAGGTTTTTATTTCAATTCAATAAGATTTCGAAAACAAAATTTTAGCTTTTTTTAAAGGGAAAATTTGAGACACTCCTTGAAACCACCAAAAGACCTTAAAAATGACATTCCAGCTGCTTGGTACTAGCAAAATCAGGTTAACTCGAGCTATTTACATTTTATCCTCAACAAATCCAAAACTTTGGGTTCAAATTTGTGTCGCAAAAATGTAGTGACTGTTACTTATTACTTATTTCAATTAATTTGATATGCAGTAGGTTGCAAACTAACATGGCTTTTAAAGTAGCCTCTACTATTTATTTATAGGTTATTTGGAACATTGCAGAAACTACTTGCAAGTATATTTTCTTTTAATTGTAAACACAAATGATTAGTAAAATGTTTAACTTTTAACCTCATTTCTGTTTACAATTTCTTAGGTATTTTACCCTGTAGGACAAACTTGTTAAGATGGCCCAAACATGGCGACAGATCATCCCAAAGCTTGTTGTCTTGCAAAGATCAAATTGGAGTAATATATCTCCAAGAATCATTCTTGTAAGGTCACTGAGGTCAAAGGTGAGGCAAGGTCAAACAAGAAAGATGTTAAGAGCAATGGAAAGTAAAAACAACATGATGAAACTGGAACAAAGTGTTGCCGATGCAGAATCAGATGTGAGCATCTTTGTAGATGAAAATGATTTCAGCGATAATGATGAAGTTGAAGATAGTGGTACAATGACAGGTGAATATGAATTTCTTGATGATGATGAAGACTCTTACAACTTGAGAAAGCAACTTGGAAATAGTAAATATTCCAAGACTCACTTTTCTATCAACGACAAAGGATTTTCGGGAACCTCTGTTCAGTCATTTGCAAATGGATCAAAGCCCATTTCTGGACAACGAATCCGCCAAAATTTGCATGCTGATCAAAATCTTCAAGAAAGGAGGTACGTTGATAGGTATGTGTGCTGTGTTCTAACCAGCCTATTTTTGTGTGAGAATCTTGCACAAGGCTGATAAAATTTTGCATAAAATGATGAAATAAAGGTTTTGTATTGTACGACGGGTACATATAAACAAAGCTAAACGGTTGCTAATGTAATATTTTGTTGTGTAATAAATGATTAATGTTTTTGGAAATGACATTATCAACAAAGCCTGGATCTCTCTCTTGTATAGAAATACACTTGATCAATTCCTTTCATTGCTGTGAAGCCCAAGTCTTTATTTAGTAAATCTTCCTAAGCCCCCTCCCACCATGCCAATTCCCCTGGACCCCACACCGTAGAAAGAGTTGAATAACATTTTAGAGCTGGCTAGAACACTGTTTGTTTTACATTGAATAAGTTTTTCCATTTCAAGGAACTGTACTAATTTATAAACAAACACCGCAATGCTTTAAGATATTCATAAAAACTATTCCAGAGCATTTCTAACAGTTTCTAAAATACTGTATATTCCATTAAAGAAGTGTCTTTTTAAGTTTATTCTCAAAAATTAAATGCTTGGGGATAAATGTGTTACATTTTCAGTGCCATGCCACAAAATAATTCCTGAACATTTGCACCATTAATTTTTTGTTCTGTTTTTGAATGTTTACTTATAACCCTTCATTTTAACTTTTGTAAGAATTGTCTCTTGATTTTATATTTGTAATTGTATCTACTGAATTTGAGAGACATGTTACTACTTTGTCTATAAATTGCTTTACTTCGATATGATCATTCTGATATCCATTTTACCAGTTTCAGATTTCTCTTTGGTACTTCTTAAGTTTTTGCCCTTGATTGTTTAAGTTGTAATTTCATTTGTTTTTCAAGATTTTTTGTTCTTAATGTATTAATGTAGTCTGTCATTTGCTGATTAAGAGCAATGGTGATAATTAAAGGTCTTTGTAGCAATTTCGATTTTGGTTGCAAGAGTAAAATCTGAGTAGATCAGCTTTTGAATTTTGGAAAATGCAATTATAAGTTTTAATGATCAAAGTTTGATCAGTGTTTAATTCATGCAAAATTAATGATGGGCAAACAGCTGAAATCTTTAATAAATCTTTCCTCAATTTTGTCGTTGAAAATTATGGAAAAGTCTATTTTTGCTATGTATGTCATTGCGGGCATGCCAAAGACAGAATTTGCTACACACTTTAAGGAATTATGATAAACATTTCAAAAAACAAAGGATTTACAAAAGAAAATACCAAAGTGGTTGCTTAGTAATACATCACAAAATTTGCATAAAATATGCAAATCGATGGCAGAGATTTGATAAAATGCTGAATGTTTAACCAAGATTTTGCTCTTATGATGGTTTTTAATAAGTTTTAAAGGAATATTCCTATATTTTTTTGTAAAAATTTATTTGAAAGAGAGCCAATTTGGTACAAAAATCAGGTTGATATCATATTCCGTTCAGGAGATATGAATTTTTAAAGGAATATTCCCATGTTTTTTTGTAAAATTCTATTTTTTAAAATAACTGTGATAAGTTATACTCACAATGTTTGATTTACAGGTCTGAGGAGAGCCAAAATATTGGAGTGAGAGGTAAACAGCACAGATATGTGGAACCCAAGGACTTTAGACAACACTTAAAGAAAGAAGACATTGAAGATGAAAGCTTTCATGCAGATAACATGGATGCCGAATCTTTCTCGGGTCATAAAGGGCTTGAATATAAGAGTCCAGCAGATGAGCAAGAAAGAATGATACCAAGAATAACAACCCCACGTGTTCCCTATCAGCAAGAAGGAAAATATGGGGGACAAAATGCAAAGCAACAATTAAAAGGTACCTGGAAGAAAGGGTTTGAGAATCTTAGAAGGAATTCAAACGAAGTGAACTATTTTGAGGGAAGAAATAAATATGAGGGAAGGAATGATTTTAGAGAGCAAGATGAATATGAAGGACAGGATTTCACAAGCGGTGATCTTATGGAGACTGACAAGTTTCAAGGCACTTTAAAAGCAGGGAAGAGGATGTTACCTTTTCACAGGGATTACCAAAGCCAACCAAATCATGTGCGTCATGGGCAGCTGGAAGGTCGTGATGGTTCTGGGATGCGTAGAAATCAGAGGTGATGTTCTTTTTCATTACAATGTGGTAGCAGGGGTGGAAATATTTTACTCTCTCAGACCATCAAAAGTCTTGAAAATATATCTGTCAGTATACTGCAACAGCGATAACAAAAACTGAATGCATTGTTAGAAAGAAAATTGTATTTCCGTTTTTCTCTGTCTTCCACACATTTTCTTTATTTCTTTTCTAGTTTTAATTTTCCCCTTTTCATTCTTCCCTTTTTCTTTCTTTCCCCCTTTTCATCATCTGTTTTCATCATCTTTTTTTTCCGCCCCTGTGTGGTACTTATGGTGCAGTAATGTACATTGCGATGATGAACAGGGTGTGAGATAGGTCCTTTTATTGCTGGTTCACATGCAGTTTATTTTCTTTTTGGCACAAAAATAAGACTAAGGATGTCACAAAATTGGTGTCAATATAAAAAGCAAAATATCTTCAGCAATTTCTAAATACCTAAATTTCATCAATTTATTTTTCTAGCAGGTTTTACTAATAAAAAAAGATGATAGATTTTAATGAACTACTTCAACTTTGTGGGAGAATGTGTTGCTGTGATGTCATACTGAGCCTTTTCCTATTCGTTTATCGGCATTTTTTGTCAAACTTAAAATTGGGATATTTCCTGGTAGGAATAACATATCAACATGATTTTTGTACTAAATTGTTTCTAAGAATGTTGTATTACTTAGGAAAGGTTACGAAAAAACATGGGAATATTCCTTTAAAAACATGGGAATATTGCTTTTAAAACATGGGAATATTCCTTTAAAAACATGGGAATATTGCTTTAAAAACATGTGAATATTCCTTAAAAACATGGGAATATTGCTTTAAAACATGGGAATATTCCTTTAAAAACATGGGAATATTCCTTTAAAAACATGGGAATATTGCTCTAAAACATGGAAATATTTCTTTTAAAACATTGGAATATTCCTTTTAAAACATGGGAATATTTCTTTAAAAACATGGGAATATTCCTTTAAAAACATGGGAATATTCCTTTAAGACATAGGAATATTCCTTTAAAAACATGTGAATATTCCTTTAAAAACATGGGAATATTCCTTTAAAAACATGGGAATATTCCTTTAAAAACATGAGAATATTCCTTTAAAAACATGGGAATATTCCTTTAAAAACATGGGAATATTCCTTTAAAAACATGGGAATATTCCTTTAAAACATGGGAATATTTCTTTAAAAACATGGGAATATTCCTTTAAAAACATGGGAATATTCCTTTAAAAACATGGGAATATTTCTTTAAAAACATAGGAATATTCCTTTAAAAGCCAAGAAAATAGGGTGTCATTGAAATTATATTACAAAATCTCTACCAACCTTTGGGATAGAAACAAATGGTAATAAGATTAAGCCTTAAATAAAAATGTTGAAAGTTTGAGCAATTATTAAATTTATAGTAAGAGGAAAGTTGACATTTAAAATGGTTCTGAGCTAAAAGTGATTAGGATGATTTATGGTGAATATTTAAACCTTTGCACTTAGAAGATAAATGTAAGGAAAATCTGCTTGGCCAGATCATTCTTAAATTCAGGCAATAAAGAATTTTTTAACCAAGATCAAGACCTTTTGTATATATCTCCTTGATATACACCAGTGAATTTTAAAGGAAATTTCACTGGGCGACCACAATCACCCCTAGCGCAACTGATGTGAGGCGGGAAGGAACGTGTAAATTTGAGCACCTTCAAAATTAAAGGAGATATTAAATCAAACATAACACGCATAAACTTTATTTCATATGATGCTGTATGTTTTAAAAACTCATTCTACGACTGTATGGGAGCAACCATTTTGTTAAACGAAGTCGAAAATCCTGGTCGCCCACTGCATCAGAATTATGTTCACTGGGCGACCAAAATTTCTCAATGGGAGACCAAATGGTCACCCGGTTGGTATGTTGAAATATTCACTGATACACACTGCAGCAGTTTATATCTAGATCAAATGAAAAAATATATATTTGGGTCTGTAACAACTTTTTGAGGTCAGTTAGGGTACTGCAAACAGGCAGTGTTTGAAGTATGGCTTCATAGGTGTTTATAAATGCCCTTTGGGGTAAGTGATTAAAATTTTGGACATATTGGAACAAGAGAAGGGCAGAAATGGAAGGGTGGAAATGTTTACGGTTAGGATCTATAAACATGTAGTTGACTAATTCCAGTGGAATGTGCTGAACAATTAATTTATGCTCTGAAAGGAAATCCAAACAATTAATTTTATGGATTAAGAAAATCTATCAAGTTGTTTCTGGTATCAAAGAAAATCAAACAATTAGTTCTAGCATGAAAGGAAAGTAATGGAATGTGAATCTTGCTTGAAAGGAAGTCAAACGGTGAATGATTAGCCTGAATAAAACTGAAAACAATGATATGACGTTAGAAGAAATCATTCAGAAAGTGAATAATATTGAAATGTTTGATTATAAAGAAGCAATACAGGTCAAAAAAGATTCTTTAAGGATAGAACTCGGTGGACGTAAAATTTCTGAGGTAGATTGTACTAGGGACTGGGAATGAACTCTGCTGAATATCAGGCATCCTGGAATTACTCAGGAGTCATTTGTAGACACTCTCACCCACTCACTCACTCACTGCTCCCTTCTCCTCAAATTGGAAATTGAGGCCTCCAGCACAGAGATCCATCTCCTCCTGTCTTGTGCCACTTCACTGACTTGGTTCCAGCTCCCCTATCCGAGCATCTCTCTCTCCTTCTCTACCATTTGCCTCTAAGTTGTTTTTGATCTGCCTCATTTTCATTGCCCATCTGGTGTCCAGGTCAAAGCTATCCTTGAATTATTGGTGGTCTCTCTCTGTAAAATATATCCCATTTCCTTCCATCTCCTCTCATGAATTGTTGTGCCTGTCGGTACCATTTTTGTCTTTTTATACAAGTCATTATTTGACACTCTACATTAGTAGACATTCTACAGAGTGCTAAAATTTTAGTTTGATCTTCTGTTCATATGAAATATAGTTGTTTTGTGTATTTCCATATTTTTCCAGAGAAAGGAGGGAAAACATTGAGATAAGAGAGGGCAATGATCTCTTGTTTGGTTGTGCACCATGCTTGATTGCATTGCAGCAAGGAAAGAGGGAGTTTTACAATGCATTTTTGATCAAGAATTTCATGGAATCGATTCGACCAGAGGCTGTCGCTGTCATGAAGCTCCTCCAGGAGAGCAGTGTAAACATAAAGGTCGCTTCAAAGAATCAACTACGCAAACTTACTCAGGGAAGAGTGCACCAAGTAAGGCCGAGTCGGGTATCTGGGTAGATCTCTGTGGTCTAGCGGTCATAGTATCAGCTTGGCAAGCTACAGGTCCCAGGTTTGATTCCCGAAGGGTCTTCATTTAGAAATGCTTCACAACTGGTTTATCAAATGGCTGTGAACATCTCTATATAACCGTAGCTGTTGAGAAAGGGATGTAAACTACCCAACCTACCTACCTTCTGGGTATTCGGGTACGGGGGTATCTGAAAGATAAGGAAACGTGTCAAAAATTATTCAGAGGAAATCATTGATAAAGCTTGAGTTATACACTGCAAATAAAACTGCTATAAAAATAAGAGATAATGCCTTGATTATTAACTATTGATATCTTTGTACAAAGTGCTTATAGATTTAGGATGAATCTTTTTCGGGTACCTGTTGTAGGATTAATTACCAGTTGAATAATTTAAAGAACTGAATCAAAATTTGTACGCTTCTGCCGTATCATACATCACAAATCTGAATAAGGAGATAAAAGAAAATAAGGAGAATGATGGGTTGATGGTTGAAGAGCTTTCCCTGCAGTCCCTTTGTCTCAGGATAATGTACAGTTGGGCAATAATTAAGTCTGCGGGGGAGACTGTACATTATCCTCCGTGAAAAAGATGTAAAGGAAAGTCCATGAAGCCTGTTCATGCACATCTTTTATATTTGAAATTAGGGAGAAGAGAATCAACAAGCGGATACAATATTTTCCTTTAAAACTTTTAAAAATTTGAATCGTAATTAAACACTGCAATTGAGAAAAGTAACTTTCCTATGAAAAAGTAGAACAACCCTCTGTAATGTATCAATTTGACAACATCTATTTTTTGTATCGGTTTCTTATAACGCGCAATATAACAATTTCACAAAGTCTCATTGCACGTCAGTCAAATCCACATACATAGACACACAATGTCATAGGAGAATGTATTATGCAAATCAAGAGGTGTGTCCAGTGGCGTATTCAGCTTTCGGTGCCAGGGGTGCGGGGGAGCGGGAGTTGGGGGGGGCAAACAATAATTATCGAAAAAAGGCTGTATTGAGAGGTGTAGAAAACTGCCCCTGGTAAGATTTCACCCTCTCGGGCATCTTTTTCCCTCGGTGGGAGTTAAGATTTGTTAAGTATTAACATAAAATTTAAAAAATGAATGTAAATTTGGTAAAATGATTGTAAATTTTGATAAAATGATTGTAAATTTTAGTAAAATTATTGTAAATTTTGGTAAAGTTATTTTAAATCCTGGTGAAATTATTTCCCCAAAATGAAGAAAATTTCACGAACAGGAAAAAAAAATGCCCAAAATTAAAAGAAAATGAAGGAAATTTTTTAAAAGTGGAAGGAAATTTTCTAAAAATTAAAGAAATTTGGGTGATATTTAACAATATATATTATTTGATTTCCTGAATATATATACTATAGCATATTGTATACTGGTATATCCCGCTACTAACATTTTACTTACAGATTTTCGTTAGTGGGGAAAGTTACCCTGAATAAATATGCCACTGGGTGTCCCCTCTCATTCAGTTACATTGCAGAAAACAAACTTACATGTAGATATGCATGAATGCAAACTTTGATCCGCCATAACTCAAAAACTAATTTTGGTGTTTGCAATACCTCAAAAATATTTGATGCACAATTTAATGTTATTTGTTGCACAAAATTGTAAATATTGATGAATCTTTAGCAGAGATTTTTTTTTTTTTGAAGGGAGTATGCTTGGAAACCAGTAGACTGAGATATGTGGCAGGAAATTCCCTGTCAGAATTGCCGATCAACTCAGATCAAGTCCCCTTTCAACTCATCCTAGACCAGATAAAGGTAAGTGAATGTATTTGTTTTATTTGGTAGAATTTTTCTATCACTTCTGCCAATGAAGTTGGATGGAGAGTATTTAGAATCATTGCAGAAAAGTGGAAGAAAGTGGCAAACCAGAAATAAGCCTACATTGAATAGTATTGCATGTCATATTTACCTTTTTTCATAAGTTAAAGGTTGGGGTTACAGTATAGTAATTAAATTAGTCAATTTTTATATTTTTATGAATTGTAGGTAATAAACAAAAATATTCAAGATAGACTTATTTGCAGCCTGCACCCTTTACCCATGATTCTCGGGTGGAGGTTATGTTTTCACCTCTGTCTCTTTGTTTGTCTTCAATATATTTCAAAAATTAATGAAGAGCTTTTTTTAATTTAATTTTTTTTAATGAAATTGGTATATGGTTATTTACTGCTTAAGGAAGAAGTTACTCAGTATTATTAGAAACAGGGTAAGGACAGAGATGATGGATGATGGGAGTGTTTTAGGGAGATATTTGTTGACAATAGAAAAATTCCCATAGAGTGTGCTGAGCAATGGACTCATATCCTGAAAGGAAATCCAAACAATCAATTTTCTGGACCCTGGAAAATCAGACCGATTGGTTTATGGCATGAAAGAAAATCATATAATGTAGGTCTTGTATGAAAGGAACTAAAAACAACAGTGTTTTGCCTGAATAGTAAGTGAAAATAAAATATACATTAGTAAAGGCACTGCTTAAATATTTGGCCTGCAATTTTGCATCGTAACATTGAGGTATAAATAGGTCTATGTTCAATACTTCATTTTACCTTTCCCCAGCAGCAAAGACAAACAATGCCAGCATTGATTACAGTTACTACTTATATTACAAAGGATTGCCATTATATTCAGATGTGTGTCACTAAAAAAACCTGTAACACCAGTGGGAGTAGTTGTTATCTTAAAGGAGCCTTGGAGAGGTGAAACTGTATACAGTTTTGTATTTTGGGAAAGAAAGAAATATATAACTTTTAGTCGGACCTTGGCCCTGCTCCATTTGAGGGCCGGTTGAGATGTACCTGGTTTTAAGAAAAGTCATTTGTAATGATAACCTCGAAAGGTTTTGTCCAAACTGCATGTGTAAAACGTTTTCTTTTTTACAGGACCCAATGAATATGGGTGCTCTCTTAAGGTCAGCATACTTTCTTGGAGTAGACAGAGTAGTGGTGAGCAAAAGAAATTGGTGAGTACAGTATATATGATATTAGGAGCACAAATCAGGAATATTTAAGAATATATGTGGATATTCATGTCTAATTAGTTTGGTTGTCAGAGATGTCTGTTACTTATGTTTTGCATTATAGATAACAGAGCAGACATACAGACATGGAGATACCAATGGGCATACGTGGGATTGGAGAGGGGAAAAGGGGACACTTGCCTCCCCCTTCCACCTTTTCCCAAATTTGTATCTTTTGTATGATGATTTGTTGCATCTAGGGGTGATTTTGCTCCCCCCCACATTTTTGACTTTCAGTCGGTAAATTCCGCACATGCCACTGGTTTTTTTTTTTCAGTATTAGTTATTAGAGATGTTGAATTTTAAGAAAGTCAAAAGTTTGTTTGAAAGAATAATGTCACACACTAAATTATTACATTTATTTATGTGTTTAATGATAATTGAATTGACCTTCATTTTCAATTGAAAAAAATTTCTTTAAAAATTCTTTAGATGGTAGATTACATATCCAAATGGTTGTATGCCACAAAGCTTTTGAAATTTGTGAGGATGTGATGTCACTGATTATCAAATTTTAGCCGTTTTTACACAAATCTGATAGAAGTGAAACATCTCATGAATGGAGATTCATGAGATGTGGTGTAGCGGTTATCATACATGTCCACAGACCACGAGGTTCTGGGTTCAAGCCTGGGTTGGGTAGACATGTCAGTGCACCACAACTGGTTATCAAAGGCCGTAAACATTGATTTGGTTGTCTTGGTGTTTATGTTATGTTTGTCCGTACGTCGTACCTGTGTTGTCGTCCGGGTTGTATTAAGCGTTTCATGATAGTATTGTTACTATCATAACCGATTACGCAGGCGACGACCCTATCATTGTAATTGTGTGTTCACTCGTTGTTGTCGTTGCTGCTTTAAAAAAAAAATTCACAACAAACTTCCATACTTCAAGGTAAAACTGATCAAAGTTCAATGTTTTCAGGATAGATTTTAAAATACTTTGCCTTTTCAAGCAGGGGGACCATCATATTTATCCTCAAGAAATTTTTGTTCTCTATTTTTTCTACAATTTTGACAACAGATGTCCCATTATGCAGCACAAAACATGAAAATGTTGCACATAGTTAATTTACAGGTACCCATAGTTCTTTAAGTAATGTACTATTTTTGTATTTCTTTATTTAGTTGCCCTCTGACCCCTGTTGTGAGTAAAGCCAGCTCGGGAGTCATGGAGATCATGCAGGTGTATGCAGTTGAAGATTTAAAAGAGTATCTTGAGGTAAGCCGACTGATTGGTTAAAGGATTAGTTCAGGGGTCAAGCAAGTTTATCATATATGAAAGAGGACGTTAAAAGAAACAAAATAGTGAAGAAAGCATTAAAAAATCTTACTCCGTTATGGAGATATTCCACTTCCAAGCTCTGTCTTATCTGCAGAAATTATTGGTGTAGTAAGTCTACTATGGAAAGTTGGTGTCTTTATCCTCACATTCTTAATGCATTCTTAATGCATTTTGAAGAAAATTTATTTAACCTTTTTACCATTTGAATTATTATTATTTTCTTAGAAAATAACTGTAAAATGATATGATTTTCCAATATTCTTCAGAGATCCTCAAGTGTCTCTCTTGTAGCACTTGAGATTTAAAATCCTTAAAATTCTTCAAAATATTTGGGCACCAACAGTTGTATCAGGCATGATTATTAAACTCCACCTTTATTATTGTGGTCATTTGCATAAAGTTGCTACAGTATATGAACTGACCAGATTTTTTTAAATTCAGTATGCTTAGTCAGGGAGTGTGACCAGGATGTGATTGCATATGGACATAGGGAGGGATGCCACATGTCACATGGATGGGGGCCATGAAGGACATATGATATAATATATACCATGTGGTATACACCAAGGGCTATATCAGTTATAATTCAAAAAAAAATATGCATATTATTTGCAAATTATATAAACTTACACTTTCATACATAGTATGCTCAATCAGGGACTGTGATAGCTAGGATGAGACTTCTTATGGAGCCTATGGGGTATCATGTGGGACATAGGGTGGGATGCCATGTGGGACATGGGGTGGAATGCCATGTGGAACAGGGTGGAATGCCATGTAGGATATACAGTGGAATGCCATGCAGGACATAGGGTGGAATGCCATGGGATGGAATGTCATGTGGGACATGGGGTCCCACTCCATTTCAACAAGTTATTTGCATATAAGTTATTATATGAACTGACACTTTCATACATAGTATGCTCAAATAGGGACTGTGATAGCTAGGATGAGACTTCTTGTGGAGCCTATGGGATGTCATGTGGGACATAGGATGGTATGGGCAGTCATGTGGGACATGGGGTCCCACTCCATTTCAACAAGTTATTTGCATATGAGTTATTATATGAACTGACACTTTCATACATAGTATGCTCAAACAGGGACTGTGATAGCTAGGATGAGACTTCTTGTGGAGCCTTTGGGATGTCATGTGGGACATGGGGTGGGATGCCATGAGGGATGCAATGCGGGATGTCATGGGGATGCCATGCGGGATGCCATGTGTGATGCCATGTAGGACGCCATGTGGGATGCCATGTGGGACGCCATGTGGGATGCCATGTGGGATACCATGTGGGATGCCATGTGGGACGCCATGCGAGATGCCATGTGGGACGCCATGTGGGATGCCATGTGGGATGCTATGTGGGACATTGGGTGGGATGCCATGTGGAATAGGGTAGAATGCCATGTGGGACATAGTGAGATGCCACGAGTAACACAGAGTGTGACATAGGTTGGGGTGCCATGTGTGCCATAAGGTAGGATGCCACGAGTAACACAGAGTGTGACATAGGTTGGGGTGCCATGTGTGACATAAGGTAGGATGCCATGTGTGGCACAGGGTAGGAGGCTATGTGGGACATAGGGTAGCAGGCCATGGGGACATGGGATGTGATTCCATGTGGGACATAAAGTAGGATGTCATTAGGAGTGATATTATGTGGAACATATGGTGGGACAAGGTGGGATGCCATGTGGGACATCAGGTGGGAAGCCACTGATGCGGTACACAGGGAGGGATGCCATGTGGGATATAGGGAGGGATGTCATGTGGTACATATGGTTGGATTGATGTGGGACATACATGTAGGATGGGATCCATGTGGGTCATAGCATGGGATGTCATGTGGGACATATGGTGGAATGCCATGTGGGACATATGATGGAACAACATGTGAGGCACCGTATGGTCGAATGCTATGTGGGAGATATGGTGGAATGACATGTAGGACAAGGCATGGGATGTAATGTGGGACATGAGGTGGGATGTCATTTGGGACAGGACATGGATGTGATCCATGTGGGACATAGGGTGGAATGCCATGTGGGTAATAGGATGGGATGCTCTGTAGGACATATGATGGAATGCCACGTGGGACAAGGGATTGGATGGAATGTCATGTGGGACATGGGGTGGGATGCCATGTGTGAGATATGGTGGAATGCCATGTGGGACATGGGATGGGATGTCATGTGGGACATGGGTTGGGATGCCATGTGGGACATGGGATGCCATGTGGGACTTAGTGTGAGATGCAATTTTTATAATTGGCCGGGTCATATGATATGGTGTCAATTTGCATGGGCATGCGAACCATGAAGGTATTCACCGTTCTACTTTTTCTTGTAATTTTCTTCAGGTGGTAAATTATAATTACCCTTACTAGATTCTGTTTTACTACTTTCCTGACATATCTAATGATTTTTAGGCCACAACATAAAGACTGAGGAATCTGAATGTGTGACATCACAACTAGTCTGATTTCAGTCGTTTCTACACAACTGATACCGAACTTTAAACTTCAATATCTCCTTAACAGTATAAGATTTTGTAATGCTTTCTTTATCATTTTGTTACTTTTGAAGTCTTCTTTCATACAAGTTGGACTTGCATGACCAATGAAGTAATCCTTTAAGTAAAACATATATTAAAATATGGTCAAACTTAAAAGTCAGTCATTTTGTTAACATGGAGATAAATATACAATAAAATTCAATCTGATTCTGATTGGTTGAAATGTTCACATAAATATTGACAAGCCAATCGGTAATCACTGTGGAAGTGAGGTCACTAGTTTGTATCAGATTTACTGGTGGCTGTCTAACAATTTTCTTGGGACAACATTAGCTCTTTACTGAAAAGTACTTTGAGGCTCATGTGATGGAGCAGATCAGCCATGTTTTCATTCATTAGGTTCCAGGTTAAATTCTTGGTCCGATACCATTTTGTGACTTCATATCTGCAATTCATAATCATAAATGTTACTTTAATTTTTTGTAAAAGTGAGACTTGCTTGTGTTTTTGTTGTATTATTGGTCTTTCTGGAAAAAAGTTAATTGAATGCAAAACATGAAGAATTATGTGGCACTGTATGACCTTTGTTGTTGACATGATGATAATTCTGATAAATCAATCAATTGATCAATCAATCAATCAATCAATGTTTTGACAGACTCAGAAGAAGGGAGGCTGGACTGTAGTAGCAGCCACAAGCAAACATTTAGAAGATGATCCATACACGCTGTCATGCCAGGAGATGAAGGTGGATGGTCCAACGGTGCTAGTGGTTGGTAAGTCACTAGGGGTAGATGAGGATCAAAAAGGGCTTAGGCACCTCCAACTTTTCCTGTCACATCCATTCATTTCTGGGCTTCAGCAGTCACAGGTAGGGAAGCCTACCAGCCCATATTATACCTTTTAGTGTCTTTGTTGGTGCTGTAAGAGACATTTCATTTTAAAGTGCAAGAGAGATTTAGATTTCACAACAAAATTAGGTAGAGCATTCCGACTAGCAACAACTCTCTAGCTGTAGAAATGTTTTAGTATGTTCAAACAGGTGTGCTCTTTGTAGATTTTAGATTGGTGTCCTCTGGTAATACTGCTTTGTTGAAGCTTAAAGAGCTTGCCAAACTCCACATGATCAATACCTTTGAAAAACTTGAAAATCTGGATCATATCACCTCTTAACCTCTTAACAAATTAGATATTCTGAGGCACTCAGGATAGCTTTCAGATCATGTTCCCCAGACAAACTTTAAAGGATAAGTGCAGTGGTCGAGCATCCTCATTTTATTTGAATTTGGTCAAAAGAAGGAGCATAATATTGAAGAAAGTGTCCCAAACTCTTTCAGTCGTCAAGCAAGCCCATCATATGTAATAGAGCACATATATGTAATTGAGCACATTATATATTTTTAAAACTAATACATTAACATTGTTTATAAATGAGGCTGTGATTTCAATATTATAAAAAAGACTTATAAATGGAGGGTTGGGGGCACGTAAAATATTTTAGTTATTGAAAATGTCATAAGCGTCGTAATAATTTTCAACACTAATTCATTAGAAATGCTTATAAATGAGGTTGTGATGTCAATATTATAATAGAGAAGTCTTATGATTGGGGTGGGAACATGATATCAAAGTAGTTTGTGTATAGTTCTGTTTGACTTTTTGTCCTCTTATCATTCAGTATTTACATGTCACACTACTGCATTAACCTCTTAATCCATTAAAGAGATGTTCAAGACCAATGTTTGATCAAAATTGTGTAGAAATGACTGAAATCAGACTATATGTACCTTGTGTAAAAATGACTGAAATCAGACTATATGTACCTTGTGTAGAAAATGACTGAAATCAGACTATATGTACCTTGTGTAGAAATGACTGAAATCAGACTATATGTACCTTGTGTAGAAATGACTGAAATCAGACTATATGTACCTTGTGTAGAAATGACTGAAATCAGACTATATGTACCTTGTGTAGAAATGACTGAAATCAGACTATATGTACCTTGTGTAGAAATGACTGGAATCAGACTATATGTACCTTGTGTAGAAATGACTGAAATCAGACTATATGTACCTTGTGTAGAAATGACTGAAATCAGACTATATGTACCTTGTGTAGAAATGACTGAAATCAGACTATATGTACCTTGTGTAGAAATGACTAAAATCAAACTATATATACCTTGCGTAGAAATGACTGAAATGAGACTATATGTACCATCACTTTCTCAGATTCCTCGAAAGACTTGTGACGTATAATTTCTGCACATGTTAGGAGATTATGAAAACAGTCTAATGAAGTAACTAAAATACCATTTGATGAAATTCTGAAAAATATATTTTAATTGGGGGTACCCCTGTCCCCTCCCCTTCCACATGTTCAGTATAGTGAAACTGCTATCACAAATTTGATACAAGGATTAATAACATCACTAAAAGCAATGGATATTTCACATCAAAGTTTTGTTTCCATATTCTTCTCGAAGTGACTCTCAGTACCCACACAAACAAGTGAAGAATTGTGAGTATTCTTTGGACCTGAGATACACCCTCACATTCAGCCGAATGTTCCATTAAACTTGATAATCGCTGAACAGAATATTTACTTGAATAATCTTTTGTTCTATCCATTTATTATGTAAGATGTAAGAGGTGCAGTGGCTCTGTGGTTAAGGAGTCATGATCATATGTAAAAAAGACCGGTTTCGACTCCCATTGTGAGTGCTGCATTGTGTCCTTAAGAAAGACACTTTACTGCTCCAGTCCACTCAGCTGTAAAAGGAGTACCAGCACTGCTGGCGAGTTAAATCTGCAATGGAATGGTGTCTCGTTCAGGGGAGTCATGTACTCTCATCTGTTTGCACTATCGAAACCAGGGATTAGCACCGGCCATATGGACCCAAGGAACAAATCTTGCATATTGCATCAATGTAAAATTAAAGGTTCTGATCGTCTTCCACTAATAAATGAAATTTTTCTTTCGTAGGAAATGAAGGTCATGGTCTTTCATCTGAAATCAAAGATGTCTGCCAGCAGAGAGTGAATGTTCCATCTGGCAGGTCTCTCCATCCGAGTGTGGATTCTCTCAATGTCTCTGTAGCTACAGGTTAACAAATCCAACTTTAATTTCTTCTGTTTCACAAATATAGGTCACAGTGATGCCTAGAGGCTAGATTAGCTAGATTGTTGCAAAATCCATTGGAAATCATGAAATTAACAAAATTCCAAAAAAGATGCATGATTACAGATTGACTGTCAATATTTTATAACTTTACGAAATTGGTGAGAAGGGACATAGCATTTTTTCCATTTGTATGTTCATATGTTTAGCCTTCTGTCCATATGTCTGTCCATCCCTCTGTCCATATGTCCATCTACATGCATTGTTCAGTAGAGGAAAGTCATACAATAAAGCCTCTTGCCTCAATAGAGCTTGAAAACAGAAGTTCTGGCATGAAATGGAATTTTACCAGTAATTGATGTCTCAAATAGAAATGAAACAAAAGAGTTGTGATTTTCTCCAATTAAATATGCGTTCCATTTTTAGTCAGAGATTTAGTAGATAGATATCTCTTTAAGTTCAGTGGGTTGCGTTTTCTGTTTATGCAAATTATCATGGGGATTAGAAGTGCCCTGTGGTGCACTGGAGTGAAGGCAGGTTATTTGACATATTTAAGAAATTTTGATAAGCATTTGTTGTCAAGGAAGAAAAATACCCAATTCAATGATTATGTCTGCTAGAGTAGGTGCCCCAATGTCACTAATGCACTGGGTAGAAAACCATGCAATCATGGGACAAGGAACTGTAAGAAAATAACAAGAGCATTTTAACATATGCTTTATGTTTTGTCTCCATTGGCATCTTTCTGATTAAAAATGAGCCTCGTAATAATGATTAATTTCTGGTTTCTTTGCATTACATTTTCCATTTTGATATTTGCTTTTTTAGATTATGATACTGAAAGTGTCTGACTGCCTTCCACTCTGTTAATAAGCTTGTGCACAGTGGGCACAGGCCCATATCCACGACTTTCAATATCTCTCTAAAGAGCCGCAAGCAATTTAGCCTTTACAGCAATACAAACCTTTGTTATTGTGGAATAATTGTTTTAATATCATTTAGTATATAGCCATTCATTATCTTTAATTTATAACATCATTTTAAATCTGCAATTGAAAAATTTAAAGGTAAACTGGATAAGTTGAACAATATATTGTAATGGAAAATATTTTATCATTTTATATTCTTTGAAAACATGCTTAAATCATGAAACATACTTTATCATATCTTCTTGCAGGAATTTTGCTGCATTCATTTCTGAAGAACAGGTAAGTCTTTATGAATATCTTAAATGTGTTTTTAAAGCTTCTATAGCAAAGGTTACTAATTAAATTTTTTGAAGGGCCTTTATTTCACAACAGCTTCAGGCCGTGGGTCAATCGTGTGGCAAAACCAGAGTCATGTGACAAACAAAACCCGTCAAAACAATCCCTGATTACAAACAAGTTGAGAATGTGCACAATTAGAAGGATGTCAGCAGTTCTCCTATCCACCTTCCTTTGACAAGCCGTGAGCCCAATTTATAGCAGAACTAAAGATAACATTTTTGATCTGCCTAGAAAACCCCCGAAAATAAACGAGTTTTTTGCAATTTTTACCGATCTCTTTCATTGCATTATATAATGACTATTGTTCGCAAGCCAGATTGGATTGTCTGGTGGACCAGATTTGGCCCGCGGGCCACCTATTAAGAATCGCAGTTCTATAGCTTGTAGATGAATGCATTGTGGGATATTAATTATGTTAAGTTGGTGAATGCCATACAGGAATATTCCCATAAATGTGTATTTTCATGTGTATTATAAAAAAAAATATTAAAGAAAACTAATTGGTGTAAAAATCATGTTGATATTCAAGGATTTCACCAGTTTGTTAAAGGGTGACCTTGCTGTGTCAAGTGTGATATCATAAATGCAGATTCAAGACAATGTTGATGTATTTCTTTGAAAATTAATTGTCTCTTTCTAAAAAGTGGGAAACTTTTTTGTTTAGAAGAACAAGTTTTGCCGATCTGCTTATATACCTTTCACTCTATGTAAAGCAAAAATATTTTCTTCCTAAATAAATACATAAAAACGGATTTGCACGAAGAATGTTTTTTTTTTTTTAAATTTACTTTTAAGTTATACCTTACCTTCTATGCTATAAACATGCAATCTGGTCACATGACCTGATTCTAACACACTTCTAACCGACCTTAAAAACGTAGTTACCAGCCCAGCCCTGACCTCCATATAACCTCTACTAACCCTCACTCTTTTTCAGCATGCCGTTTTCACAACATTGCTGAAACTAGTCAAATTGTCTTTTAAAAATTCAACCTTTTTCTAATAATTTTCTCCCTTGCAGCTTCTACCAGGCAGGTTTTTACACTGTTTGGCCTTATTCGGTTCACCTTTTCAGGTCTTCTGAGGTAAGACAAGGTAGCCATTGGTTCGGAATTCCTTCGGTCCAACTCGCAGAACTTTCCCATTTAGCCTACACTTAGGATAGTGTGTTTTTGTCTCCATCCGTACAAAGCGGGTGGCTAGTTCGAGAGAGTCCCACTCTCGCGGCGGATGTTTTTAGGGCCTAGATTACCAAGTGTGCCTGTCTAGTGGACCTCTTGCCCCTGGGTTTAAGTGTTTTTCTCCCTCGGCCCCGCCCTTCTACGAGGAGAGCCTAGTGTTATACTATACATTGTATTAACATGTTAGGATATCTTCAGTACAGGTTCTCATATGCATTAGGCCAATTTCTTCAATCGATGTTGGCGTATGCGTATTGGGTCGACATCACCATAGGATGTTTAAGGAGTCGGCTTCTTACAGCTCCAATTAGCTACAGTTGTTACAAGAGAGCCTATATTTTATTTAACGTTACCAGTACATATCGTGTGTTCGTTTTTCTCGCATATAATAAGACAAAGTTTTTAATTTTCAAGCTTGAATTTTGGGGCGTTGGAGAGACCTTGAGGGGTCTCTCTGACATCCTCCTTACAGGAGATCTAATCTTTTCTTTTTATCTTAACAGATGCCAAGTTATGCAGTGGTTCCTGTTTTTCACGCTACCCCTACGCTTTTAAAGAATTTTCTTGGGTTTTGATAATTTTTCAGATAGTAATTTTTCTAATAACATTTGTTGATGTACTAAATTGCTGTGGCTTGCCTCTCTATGTTTGACGTCTCCCGCAGACCTGTCTAACCGGCGTAAGGGTTATAGGTACATCCCCCGTAGGGGCGTTATGGTGTAAGTGTATATGTATGCATATATATATATATTTTTACTTTTCAGATAAAACGCCAAGAGGCGAAATAAATCAATTGGTTTTAGAGTTTCTACTTATGCGAGGGCCACCTTCTTGATAGATTACTGAGTCGTGGAGGCCTGTGTTTGTAGTTTACTTTGTTAACTTTTTCTTGATTCACCCCCTGGAGGCCTCTGACTCAATAGATTACTGAGTCGGGAGGGCCACGGGTGGGTCTATCAGACGTAAGTTACCTGAGTCTATATATTGATAAGCTAAGTGGCGTCCTAGACGTCACTTAGAATAAACCACTATAAAGAAGCGCCCCCTTTTCGATAAGATTACTGAGTTGTGGGAGGCGCATATTTTTAGTGGGTAAACCCTTTGTACACGGCTGTGGCCCACGGTTCCGAGATACGGGCTGGTAGGGCCACGTAAAGGGCCACGTAAAAGTCACAAGTGATTTCAGGGGTCCTTTCTGGTCCGTACGGCTGCAGTGATGGGATACATACGGTTCCACGGCCCGTGTACATGGCGGCTCCGTATGGGTCCATGATAGCTCCATACGGGTCCATTGGATGGCTCCATATGGCTCCACGGTCCGTGTTTACGGCTCCATATGGGTTCGCAGTCCATGTTTATGGCTCCTTACGGGCCATTGGACGGATCCATATGGCTCCACGGCCTGTGTTTACGGGTCTGTACGGGTCCATTGGACGGCTCCATTGCCCATGTTTACGGGTCCATTGGACGGCTCTATACGGCTGCGTGACCCACGGCTCCATACGGCTCTGGTGAACAGAGCCGTATAGCTCCAGAGTTTTGTAATGGGATAATGTACACCGTACAATAAACCCAGAAATAGACCCGCTAGCTACGAAACTACGTGGTCAGGTGATAAGTAACAATCTTCACAAGGAGTATAGCGTCAGGAGAGCTATTTTCTCTTTGTCACCATAGCCATCAGCTATGCAGTTCCACATCCGTGTGAGCTACCTTAGTAAGATTTCCGAATGTTGGTGAATCGGAAAAAAAAAAGATTTCAGAATGCCCTGCAATGCATCGCATTTAAGCGCTTCCTTAGGTTATGAAACTTCGTGGTCGGGTAATAAGAAAACCATCTCCACGAGAGGCATAGCATCAAGAGAGCTATTTTTCCATGTTACGTAATTTCACGACCATCTGTACTACACTAATTATAATTTTCGCATTCCGCTCAAACTGTTAAGAGATTAGCGCGGTTTTACGTACAACGTACGGTAACCCCAGGAGTACCACAACTTTACGGGCCCTCTGAACGGCTCCGTACCGGTCCCTACGGCTCCAAGATGTGAGTTCACGAGTCTGGGACATGGCTTTACAGGTCCATACAGTTCCGCAGCTACACTCTACAAGCCCATACAGTTCCGTAGCTACACTCTACAAGCCCTTACAGCTCCGTTGTGCTCCGTACGGGCCCTTGAGCTTTCAGAGCCTAGCATTACATGGCTCTGGTGTACGGGCCATTACGGCCCCCACAGGATCTACACGGGATAATGTGCAACGTACGATAAACCCGGATAACACAACTTTGGGATAATGCGACTGATATCGGGGGCTACAGAGTTCCGCGGTCGTCATTCTTACAGGGAGGCGTATAGCGTTTGACGACAGTCCCCCACACGTAACCACTGGCTACACTGCACCATGGTGAACAGATACAAACGGAGTTAACGGCATACACAAGCAGTGCAACTGCGTGGTAAGCGACCAGTAACCAGGAGCTACAGAGTTCCGCGGTGGTTGTTATTCTTACCGGGACACGTACTGAATATGACAGTAGTCCCCCCTTCCCCATGCAGCTACCAGCTTCGTAGCTCTGTAGTGAAACAAACAGAGTTAACAGCTTGTATAGCTTGCGTAGCATGTGAACTTCTCCGTATCCCATACGGCTCCAGTATATTTTAAGTTTTTCCAACAGGAACGCGTACTGAGTATGACTTTACTCCCTCACGTGTAGCCACTTACTCAGTTGCCCTGTGGTAAATAAAAGTATACTGAGGTAACGACTCATGTAACAGATGTAGTACGGTAATGCTATCGAAGATCCAGACGGTTTTTTTGTACTGATAGCTATTACGTTAGGGACATGAACCAGTACGGCGGTAGTCGCCCTCGCATAGCCACTAGCTTTGTTGCTCTGTGGTGAACAGAGGCAAACTGGGCAGATGGCTAGTAGAACTTACTTGTCATGTTGACACCTTTGTAGATCTATAACGGCTCTATACTACTTAACGGGGACACGTACTGAGTACGGCATTAGTCCCTTCACGTAACCACGAGCTTCTCAGCTCCGTGGTGAAGGGTATTTAACGGAATTAACGGCCCGTGTAGTATACACAGGACGTCAACTCTTTCGTGATTTCTACCCCAGTGCTTGGGTTAATGACTCATACAATTGACATAGTACGTTAAAGCCCCTGTCAAAATTAACTCCATGAAGGATACTTTTCTTGACATAGGTGGCCTTTTGATCGACAATCTCATGATCGGGGTAGCTATTAAAAACAACTACGTAGTTCCTACTATACTTTAACACCTTCTTAAAGCAGTTCAACACGGCTTAGCCTGTTAGTTAACTACCCGTACAGACATACGGTATTAGTTTTCTCCACATCCGTAGCCATAGGTTCTGCAGTTCCAAGGTTTTGAATATACGTGGTATGTTAACACTTTTTCCAATCAACTTCATAGACAAGTTTCACTGTTGATAGGAGTGACCTAGAGCTACGCGGTTCCGCAACTGCTACTGTCTTCAGACAATGCTTCGGAGCCGTAGACAATGACTTACTGCTCCGTAGTCTTACAACCCAAAACCGTCTCACAGCTACATAGCCTTACACGGTTAGCAGCCCGTTTTGTATACGTTTTATATTAATGGCCTGCCTTTTAATTCGCTAACCATTGGTTTAGTTTAGTGAAGTTTAGACAAAACTTTGCTCGGGGTCAGCAGTCTTACCTGCCACCTTGCTCCTCGATCACCAGGGCTCCACAGCTCTGCTATTGTAGGAGTTTTACACAGTTAACGGCCCGTAAAGTGTACGACGTACGTTAACCCTAAGTAAGAATTAACTTATCAGTGCTATCAGTCTGATTGACTCTTCCCGCTCAACAGCGCTTCACCCTGGGCATTTCGCCAACGTTCGGTTTTTCGCTCATTTCCCTCCTCTAGTTCTCTTCACAACGGAGCAGGTCACGGAGTAGGGACAGAGGAAGAACCTGGAAGCTCTAATGGGAAGAATTTTAGTTCCATTCATTGGAGAATGTTTCCTTCCTTCATGGACCTCTTTATGTTCAGACTTTTGTCTTGGATCACACAGGCTGTGGAGGAGAGGCTGTTGCCTCTCACACACCACCGTCCATCAGTGACCGATGAGTATTTTTGACACCCCCAGACTCAGCGAGTTAAGGAGAGGACGGTGTTGAGTCCACCCTTGGGCTGAAGATGGTCTCATTCAGTACCTCCGCTTTACACATTAAGTTGGTGGCCACCCTCGTTTGGTGGTGGTGCGGACGCTCCCACCTGTTGTGAGGAACGAATTTCCACCCGTCAGACTTTCACCGTCAGTGCCGACAGATGCGTCTTGGTCGAGGTAGGGGCACATTTCATATGACCCCCTATAACAGAAACTTAGACAGGGACTTGGCCAGACAGTGTGCCGGGCATTTTTCACCTTCTACCGCTAGTGCTGAGCAAGGCAGTTCAGATTTGCGACGACTTTACACCACTGTTGTGGTCTCCTTTTCGGACAGAGAAGAACGGACTCCAAAAGTTTCTGGAACCCTTTGTCTCGGCGCAGGTCGAACTATGCCAGCCTTAAGGCCGCTCACCTCGGACTGGAGAATATGATCACAATTGTTTCACTTCAGTGGAGCCCCCACAGGATGGGCGTGCTTCCCATAGGTGACCAGAGCGATCAGGACCTTATTCGGTCTCCCGGACGTAGGTCTGTCCGCATCCATAGATGATTGCAAGCTATCGATTTTTGCGTCTTATCTCCTGACCCACAGGTTTCGGAGTCGATGCATTAACTTTTCAAAGGGACTCACTATGTGAGTTACGTTTTCCGCCTTTCACGCTAGTACCGAGTATGCTAAGCAAGGCGACATACGACCGATAGCGCCCACCTGGCCCGGCCAACTGCGGTTCCCTCAGCTGCTCAAGACCTTGCAAGCTTCCCGTAGGAGCCTCAGGTAAGGGACGACTTTTGTCCCTTTCCCGGGCTCCAGCAAACTGCATCACAGTCCCAGAGCACTTTGTTTGACTGTGTGGCCTTTGTCTGCCAATCCTTGGTGTAGCAAAGCCTTTCTGAGGAGTTGTTCACCCCCCTCTCCATTTTGGAAGAGGCCCTCTCTCAGACTTAGTTCAGTCACGGGCTCTAGGATAGCTTGCAGCCATCCACCAAAGTTTTCCAGTTGGGTCGACGGTCATTAATTCGTGACCACTAGGAAGATACATGGAGATCTCTTCGTACTGTGTCACGAGACATTTTCCTCTGATGGATTGTCCTCATGCAATCTCTTTAAGTAGTCGACACTATTCATGGAACGGCTGGGGTATGCACTTGGATTTGAAGCATAGCTCCTTTAACAGATTTCTCGTGCCGCCGTTCGGAAAAACGCATATCGCGGTAAGAGGAGAAGGATTTTTGTCCTTTAAGCAGGATAAGATTAGTGAGAGTTTTAGTACCAGCCTTTAGAAAATTGTGCTGCGACCTGAGCTCCCTTCCTTCCTATCCTCGATTGCAATCTGATTGCATATTTTTAGCATGGAAGGTTAGGTATAACTTGAAGTAAGTTTACCCCGCTAAGCGGGGATATTTACCTTCCATGCATCCCGGCTCACCTCCCCTCTCGTTCAGGCCTCAGTGGATTGTTAATTGAGGGTTAGTAGAGGTTATATGGAGGTCAGGGCTGGGCTGGTAACTACCTTTTTAAGGTCGGTTAGAAGTGCATTAGAATCAGGTCATGTGATTAGATTGCATATTTATAGCATGGAAGGTAAATATAACTCTCGAAATATCCCCGCTATGCTTAGCTGGGTAAATTTACAGTAAGGTACATGAGCAGATGAGCAAACATGTTCTTTTAAAGTGCATGTTATAATGATGATAATAATAATAATATTAATAATATTTATAATAATAATACATTTATATAGTGCAAAATCTGCAAGCATTCCAACGCACTTCATATTAAGATAAACTAAACAATTAATTTAAAAAAAGTACGTTTTCAATTTAGACTTAATCTAAGATTGTTAACTGAACGAATAGAGGCAGGCACTTAATTCCAAAGGGCTAGACCTGCATGATAAAAGCCACGGTCATTTATTGTTTCACACTTATTTCTGGGAACCAAAAGAAAGGAAAAATGTTATACCCTATCTCAATGATTAAGCAAAAAAACAAACAATAATTTTGAAGGAGGCAGTTAATTTCTAAAGATATACATACAAATTGTCTTGGATTACAAGTATGACATCACGATGTACACTGTGAGGTCACTTTTCCAGACACTGGTGAAATTTCTTCAGGGTTCACATGTTCTTGAAAGTGCTTTTAATCTATGAACTTAATATCATCGTACCTGTTTCAATTGTTGTCATTGAAGTATCCATTTTGGTTTTGCGCCTTGAAAATTTTTGAATACTGTTTTTCCTTAATTTCAGATGAAATGTGCCACATGATGAAATCATAAACTCATCAAACAATGTTCTCTAGAGGCAGAGGAGGTGAAGTCCAAGAACTTAATACCTTAAGTGTTTAAGATGGACCCCCTGGCTGGGGAGATAAAAATGGGACGAGGAAGGCAAGAAGTGTTATGATACTAAAGAAAACCTACTTTGGAATACCAGTTATGTCAAAAAACTTTGAAATATTTTTATCATAAAATGTGTCACTGCTCTTCATTTTTACCCTGGTCATTGCCAAGCGCATCGTATATAGGTGTAGGAACTGGAAGGGAAGGGGGGGGGGGGAGGCTTATGTCCCCCACTTTTCTGAAAAATTACAAAAGTGCCCCTTTTGAAAGTGAATAGTGCCCCTCTACTGTCAAAGGTGCAAGAACTTGTGGAATTTGCACACACTTTTTAAAAAAGATATTACAAGGGTTTCCCTTTTAAAATGAAATGCCCCTTAATTACTGACCCAATAGTAGGAAACTGGTAGTTTTTGTCACTCCCATGTACGGGGAAATGGGATCCCATTGGAAAATTGTCTCTTTCTAAAAATAAAGTGCTCCTTTTACTTTACTTTATTATCTATAGACAGGGGGCGGACATATGCATTGACTTGGGAAAGTGTCCCCTGAGAGGTTGTGCCCTCCCCTCCCTTCCCCCCCTCCACATTTGTAAAAAGCTTCCTCAAATCAAGTTTAGCTGAATGCAAAATGCCAGGGTATGTGGGTACATCAACCAATCAACTGCTGGGGGAATGTTCCATTTACTAACTAACCAATCACCTGCATGGAAAATTGTAAAAAACAACCATACGCACATGTATTATTTTCATGTGAGCTGTGCGTACGTACTAGTACTGCATACATACCGTACGTGAAATACAAAATGTATTCCAATTTTAAAATTGGTGGTGTTTAGCAATGAGGGCCTAATGGTATGAAATTGTGCCATTGACCTGACAGCACAAAAATAAGAAGGCGATATTGATCAGCTGTCGCCATTATTGGCAGTTAATCCTTTGGTATTTGTGAATGAGACAACTGATTTCCATATTTGGAATACTTTTGTGATTTAGAGGATACAATTTATAGGAAATCTTCAGTCTGAAATGGAATTTCATAACTAAATTACACTACATTTCATGTCCCTGAATAGTTCAGTGAAGTTCCCATTTCTGTATGCATATAATGTTGATTAGTGTGTAAATGCCCATTTTGAATAGGCTTGACTCCATACCCTAGTGAATTGTGCAGACAATCAGTATACCCCAGTATTTGATTATTCCTTTATAATCACGTGAATTTCGGCCATGTAAAATTATTTCAATTAGATTTCCGAAAATTGCCGACTCCAATATGAGCAGTGGGTAGATTTTGTGGAGAGCTTATTTGGTGCTAAAGTTCTGCTTGTTTAAAGTGAATATTATATTGAAATATGTTTTTGATATTAGAAGATGTTTTTGATATTAGAAGTTGTCTTTGCTGAGATCTTGATGTTATTTTAAACATTTTGTTCTTCAAATTCAGTCACTGATGGAATCCTATGACACTTGTCAAATGTTGATCAGGCTTCTGACAAGGCTGAAGGGCTATGATTATGTAGTAATTTCTATATTGGTTATTACTACCTTACCTATCTTCTTCGTGCCAAGTGGCACACAAGGCCTCCACAGAGCGTCTTTATTTGTCACGGTCCTTGGCTGTGTTCCGCACGTTGTTCCAGGTCTTCCAACCTGCGCCATCTCTTTTACAACAGTCTGCCGCCATGTTGTTTTGGGGCATCCTCTCTGCCTTCTGGTGTCCATGACAGTGCAATGTTGCTGTCATTATGAGGTTCTTGTCTGAGCACATGTCCAATAAACCTCCGCTTCCTCTTCTTTATTTCCGCACTCAGTGGTTTTACTTTTATTACAGTGGGTTACTATTAGTGAGTATTAAAATCTGAGCAGAACAGTTTTGGAATTTTGTCACAGGACGTTTAGTTTTTTAATTATAGCTGATTAACATTTGATCAAGTCTTTATTCATGCAATTTTGGTAAAAAATGGGTGAACAGATCAAAATCTTGATAATCCTTATTTCATACGATAGCATTGAAAATAACAAATCATCTGACCAAGTTTCATACCTCTTAAAGAAATCTAACACATTTTTTGCAATTATTAAGAACGTTAATGCTACTACTAAGTAGTACCATGGGAGCCACCATTTGATTCAAAACATGCAGATTATGATGTCATCAGCCCAGCAGAATGTTGGAATGCTTTGTATTTCTTTATAATCTATCTTGAGTTTTCTAGCTCATGAAAAATTGGTTTTCTTTTGTAAGGGTCCAGAAATTTTTTGTGTACACATGAAAATGTCAAAACATGTTATTAAAACTTTGTATCACATAATTTTGGAATAAAAACATAATATAAAGTCATAAAGAAATACATTACATTCCTTAGTCTCTGTTGGGGAAATTATGTCATCATTCAGAAGATTTCAATACAGAATTGAGCAAAATGGCAGCCTCTATGTTTTGACTCTAAAGATGGACAACTTGAGATAGGAATGAGATTTTGACTCGCTGCTGGGTTAGTTGTTTTAGATTTTTATCGACTATTATATGAAATGAGGATTATATCAGACTTTGTCTCCTTTAATTTTTTTCTTTAATCTCAGTAACTGAAAATAATGGGAAAGTTTATTCCTGCTAGAATTTTATTGGGGGATGGCAAAGATTAAAAAACTTTTGATCAGAATGTCCTGTACTGCTTCAAATAATTATGATTTAAATTAAAAAGGATTAGTTCAGTGGTCAAGTAAGTTCATCTTACTAGTTTAAAGCTCTGCCTTATCTATGTAGGAATGAATCTTGTAGTAAGTTTACTATGGAAGGTTGGCGCTCTCATCCTCACATTCTTAACAATTGTTAATGCATTTTAAAGACAATTTGAAGTATTTTTCATTGAATTTTTTTTAAGTGGTGAATTATAATTACCCTTACAAGATTCTGTTTCACTACTTTCCTGATGACTCCAATGGTTTTAAAGCCACAAAATAGCAGGACAAAATATAATAGAATTTCTACAAAAATGATATCAAATTTTAAACTTAAATATCTCCTTAACGGAATAAGATTTTGGAAGGCTTTTTTTACCATTTTGTGTCTTTTGAAGTCCTCTTTTATGTAGCTTGAGACTTTTGTGACATCTTAACTATTCCTTTGAAAAACAGAGAATTTGCTAAAGCAAATACCAAGGTTACCCTGCATTACATCACAAATTTTCATAGCAATTTGCATATCAATGACAGATTCTACGTTTTTCACAATTTTCCATCGATTTTGAAAATAATTATTACTAATGATAATATTTGAAAATGATTATTTTATTATTTCTAAATAGTTTCACATTAACACTGCTTGTAGACCTACTGTATACTACCGTGTACCTTCTGTTGAAATCAGTATGAAAATGTGTGGTTTAGAAGGTTTAGTGTAGAATTGTTACATTACATCCCCACTTTCTTAACAATGTATTGTGATGAAAGTTAATTTTACTATAAATATTTCCCTCAATTATTTTCTAGTGTTAAATCACGGAAAATATTTCAATGAAATACACAAATACTTGAATAATGACAGGATGTGATTTCACTGCTAGCCTCATTTCAGTCGTTTCTATACAAATCAGATAGAACTTTAAACTGGATAATCTCCTTGCTGGAATAAAATTTTAGAACACTTTTTTCCACCATTTTGTTCCTGTTATTGTCTCTTTCATTTAACTTGACCATGCTTGACTACTGAATTAAGGGGACACCTAAAAACGGCACAGCCAGTGTCAAAATTGCACAGGGCCTTATTCACACAAAACTATTTCTTGAGTGCAAATCTTCAATGTTGACTTTAAGTTTTCCATTTTGGATCGCAAAATTTGTCATTTCAGACCGTAAAATCTTCCAATTTTGACCACAATCTTCATTTTGTAAATTAAAAGGATTCATTATATCTTGTTGCATTCTATGCCTAATCTGGACCGATTTTTATAGTGACTGGGGACCCTGGATTAGGGCCCATTTGTAATTATTGAATGGAACAGGGGAGTTTTTTTTTAAAGAAAAAAACAACATTGCAACCCCTTCCCCTTCCCCCCACGACCACTTTAAGGTGGTTTTTTCCCCCACTTTTCGAGGGAGAATTATGGCCCTACCCTGAACTGACCTTTACTGTAAAAGTTTTCCCAAACTCACAAAACGGAAACAAATATGTTTTTTGGTTATCCTGATGAAAGCATTCGGTGTTAGTAGAGTTCAGTTGTTTAATACCAGCCATCTTGGGGTAAAATAATCAAAAAATTGCGAGTGGGGAAAATTTCCGATATTTCAAATTATCAGACTTATAACTCAAAATCTCTCACTTCTTTGCTCGATATACCTGACATTTTCCTCAAACAGTCAAAATTTAAAAAAAATTAAAAATCAACATTTCGGAAATTTTCCGAAAAAAAAAAAAAAATGCACGAGTTTTAAGGAAATTGCCCAAACTTGAAAGACATTTTTTAAATACTGAAGGAAATTAAATGTAAAATTTATCAAATTCCCCAAAATTTATCAAAAATCGAAGACAAGTTGCCCTCAAATGAAGATGAAAAAAAAAAGTTGCACATGGAAATTTCCCAAAGATTGAAAGAGATTCCCCAAACATTGAATGAAATTTTCTGAAAACTGAAGAAAATGTACATAAACCGTGACTACGAATAAGTATCATCGAAAAATTATCAGGGGGCCATGGCCACCGCGGGCTCCCTCTGAATCCGCCCCCGAATGAAAATAATTTAATTCATTTTGTACAGCGATGCAACCCATGGATAGCGCATCGTGCAACACGTCTCGCAAAAAAGTCACGATTTAGATGGACAAAACATGGCCGATCACGGTACGCATGTAACAATATCTACCTACTGTGGTGTAGCGGTTATCATACCTGTCAACAAACCACGAGGCCCCGGGTTCAATCCTGGGGTGGGTAGACACGCCAGTGCACCATAACTGGTTATCAAAGGCCGTGGACATTGACTTGGTTGTCGATGTTATGTCTGTCCGTACGTCGTACCTGTGTTCTCGTCCGGGTCGTATTAAGCGTTTCGTGATAGCATTTGTACTGTCATAACCGAATACGCAGGCGACGACCCCGTCATTGTAATTGTGTGTTCAACTCTCTCTCTCATGTAACAATACATTGCATTGTGCTCAGTGAATTCGACTGAGCCCAATGCATGCAGTTAACTCCCGGTCTTAAGTAATGCGGTACGTGTGCAGTTGTATGGTGGGTCATCAGGCCGGGGAGTAATTTTGTTAATATTCTTATTTGAAAATACGGCATCAATTTGTATTACAAGTCTGCAAAATATTCGGAGGTGGAGGGGGGGGAAGGTAGGCTGAATCTCACAGCCCTCCGTTTCCGATGGCACTGCATTTGCTCCAAATATCAGTTTTCCCTTCAAATATTCGACTCTCTCAAAATTTTTGGTAACGCGACGGGGGGAGGGGGAGGAGGGAGCATGGATTCGAACATTATTATGGTATTGCGCCACGCCACTGACCTTTTCTATAACCCTTGCAGCCTTGCCATGACAAATGTTGGCAATGAAAGGTACCTTTGTATTGCTTTGAATATTATTGGGAGGGTGGGGGATTGGTTCTGACAGCCTAATTATTAAGACTTACCTCCCTATCTGGAAGCTTTTGATTTTTATCTTGTAGATTTATATCCAAACTAAGAATTTTATGCAGTATTGAAATTTTGGGCATATATTAACGAAAATTCAGTCGATACAATTAAACAATGTCAACATCTGTTTTTCATTTGATATTTGACAGTTTGAGTTAATTATATTTACACGCTACTAGTTGAGACATTATGCTCAATAATTGTTCCCCTTCCCTCCATTTTTGAACGCTTTGCAGTCCTTATTTTATTGTTAGGCCAATTCTCCCCCAAAAAAAAAAAAAAAAAAAATCTAGATTTTGCTCGGGAGCTGTGGATTTTCTTCACCTTTTTCACTCTACTTTGTTGCACCCATTCTTTTAACCCTGCCCAGCTGCCCAGGACAGACTTCGACTAGTCAGCTATAGAATGGACTATAGCAGGCTTGTAGAAGTTGAGACCGGCGCCTAAGCCCAGCGGCATCGGTTCGATTCAGGACCGGTGAACCATACAGCCAGCCTGCTCCTAACCATACCCTTTGATGAGCCGTGCTATTACATTATAATTGTGTAAATTAAAAAATATTCATTTTAAATGCTTGGCAAGACATTTCCCTATTTTGTTCCTTTGTATCTCCATGTACAAAAATTGTTCTATATAGCGCAGAACAGAGGCGTAGGATGTGGGGTCGGGGGAAAATCTGCCCCCGAACGGATTTCACCTTCCCGGTTGCATGCTTTCTGCCCGATTAGGAGGTGAATTTGGAAATTTATTCACATAGAATTGAAAAATGTGCTAAAATTATTGAATATTTTGGTAAAATTGGCAAAAAATTCTTCAAAACTGGCTAACAATTCCCGAAAACTGGCCAACAATTCCGGAAAACTGGTCAAATATTTCCCGAAAACTGACCAAAGTTTTTCCTAAAACTGACCAAAGATTCCCAAAATTTAAGGAAATTTCCTGACAAGAAAGGTAAGGAACTTTTCCAAAAAATCCGACATCTCCTAGAAATTGAAGGGGATTTCCAGATTAAGACCAACTTTTGACAGAAACTTATTTTACCAGTGCAATTTTTCCACTTGTCACAGGCAGAAGTCACCCTTCCTACGCCCCTGGTGCAAATGCTGATGGTCCGAAGGCCGAATGTTCAATAGTCCGAAAGAAAAGGCCCACTAGTCCAAAGGTTCACTAGTCCTAATAGTCAAAAGCCCAATAGTCCGAAAGCCTAATAGTCCAAAAGCCCAATAGTCCGAAAGCCCAATAGTCTGAAAGCCCAATAGTCCAAAAGCCCAATAGTCCGAAAGCCCAATAGTCCGAAAGCCCAATAGTCCAAAAGCCCAACAGTATAAAAGCCCAATAGTCCGAAAGCCCAATAGTCTGAAAGCCCAACAGTCCGAAAGCCCAATAGTCCGAAGCCCAATAGTCCGAAAGCCCAATAGTTCGAAAGCCCAATAGTCCGAAAGCCCAATAGTCCAAAAGCCCAATAGTCCAAAAGCCCAATAGTATGAAAGCCCAATAGTCCGAAAGCCCAATAGTCCGAAAGCCCAATAGTCCGAAAGCCCCATAGTCCGAAAGCCCAATAGTCTGAAGGCCCAATAGTCCGAAAGCCCAATAGTCCGATAGTCCGAAAGCCCAATAGTCCGAAAGCCCAATAGTCCGAAAGCCCAATAGTCCGAAAGCCCAATAGTCCGATAGTCCAAAAGCCCAACAGTATAAAAGCCCAATAGTCCGAAAGCCCAATAGTCTGAAAGCCCAACAGTCCGAAAGCCCAATAGTCCGAAGCCCAATAGTCCGAAAGCCCAATAGTTCGAAAGCCCAATAGTCCGAAAGCCCAATAGTCCAAAAGCCCAATAGTATGAAAGCCCAATAGTCCGAAAGCCCAATAGTCCGAAAGCCCAATAGTCCGAAAGCCCCATAGTCCGAAAGCCCAATAGTCCGAAAGCCCAATAGTCTGAAGGCCCAATAGTCCAAAAGCCCAATAGTCCGAAAGCCCAATAGTCCGAAAGCCCAATAGTCCGAAAGCCCAATAAGTCGGAAGGTTAGGCATGTTAGGGTTAGCATTTAACTTCGGACTATTTGAACCTTCGGACAAGTGAACCTTTGGAATAGTGAGCCTTCGGACTATCGGACCTTCGGACCAGTGGGGCCTGTTTGGGAGTGCAACTGAGAGGTGGTAAGTGGTAACTTTGAATGAAAATAACCATTATAGTCGGTAGATTACTGGATACGCAGCAACAGTAGCATAACCTACAAATAGTCCACCTGTTTTAATCACCCATTAGTCCAGACTATTATGCCACATTTTTATGATTTTATTTTGTGTGGAGCGTCCAGGTGGATTAGGGTCCAAGATTGTCTTTAGGCCTACTGCACAAAGTGCCAAAATCTTCCAGTCCGCCCATAGCTGCATAAGTTGATACTCAATATGGGCACCAAGCAAATTCGCAGTGCTGGGACAAATAGTCCATCAAAAAGACTGTACAATATACCCCTATGTCCAACGATGTCGGAACCACGGGGCAAGAGGCGACTGCCCTAGAGTAAGGAGGAAAGGGGGAAGGATGTGCACTTTTGAAACTTATTTGAAATTATAGGTCATTCTTGAAGCTTGATAAAATAGAAATCCAATCACTCACAAATCCACATAGTACATAGAAGATGTAAAATACATTTAGTATTTGTATGACACAATTAAAGCATGTCATTTATCGGGGGCCCGACACCGAGGGTCATGGTGAAAGGGGTGCAGGGTCCCGATAATTTCCAAAGCAATGATTTTTAAAGTAGGCCTTTTTACGAATAGCCCGATGAGCAATTGCCATAGGCGGGATTTGCCTACCGAAAGTTGGGGAAAAATCAAAAGTGGGAGGGAGAGGTATGGGAAAATCACGCTAAGATACAAGAAAATTAGCATAAAAAAAGTATACCTTTGGAAAAAATCTGGGGTGGGGCAAGTGCCCCTTGCTCCCCCAAATTCCGCATATGCTCAAACCATATGTGTATGGGCCAGGGGCACGTCCCCCCCCTTCAACACACACTTTACCGAAAACTGACAAAAGTTATTAAAACAAAATGAAAATGAAAAGTGCCCCTCAATTAATGTCAAAAAGTGCCCTCACTTGATTTTCTTCCCCCATTTCCTTCCGATACCCCTGCCTATATCTGCCTTTATTGTTAAGTCAATGAATTCCATTGTTTTTTTGTGTAGATTAAAACATTGTTATTGTGATGATGAAGAAATCACATTTGGCCTTACGCTTTACAGTGTATAAGTCCACGTTATTCAGTTATTTAAATACATATATTTGCTGTAGTTTTCGGTTTAAGTTATCCCGCTATAGTTTTGGTTTGAGTTGATCGCCCTCTTTCACTTCACTGTCACTGGAGCGGTTTAAAATTTTGGGTTTATGCACTTTTTACATGCCATTAATCCCATTAGACAGGCACTTACGGAACATGTTCTTTATGGGGGAGGGGGAGGGTGTGGCACAAAGATATGCTACAACACTATACTTCAAAAGTAAACAATTGACCTAGTTTTTTGGGGCACCATTTAGGTTACTGCATCTTTGGGGGAAGGGGACACGTGCCCCTTGTTCTTACGCCTATGACGGCATATACATAAATGCAATTACAAATAGTACGCATTACACTTTAATCAAAATTCATTTGAAGGAGGCCTAAGTCAAACTCAATACTTCAGTGAAATGCAATGCATCATTAAGTCGAATTGCATGAATTTCACTTCAGAATTATCACTGTTAAATTGGCTTTGCTAATGAGGCAGTAGGCCTACGGATTTGATGGCATAGAGCCATAGAGGATTTAATCCAATAGCCAACATTTTATGATATTCTTCTGACATTCTGAAGTTAAAATTAAGATTGGAATACTGGGGCAAAGATCATAATCATCCATTGACCGCGGTCGAGATAAAGACAATCTGATACGCCATGGCTTACCAGCCGTAGCGCCAGACAGTTCTTTAAATCTGACTAGTCCAGTGTCTCTAGAAATTGTGTCTGGATACATGAGTAGTCGCCTCCCCCTTGCTGGGGAAAAAACAAAACAAAACCTGGGTAATCCCATGTGGGCTGCATAAGTGATGACCCATGTGGGCAACATTATGTGGAAACATGGGCAAGCTCATATAGGCTGACCCATGTGGGTAAGACATGAGGAAACCTTGGCAAGCAAATGTGGGCGGTGTATGGGCAACATGTGGAAAAACCTAGGTAATCCCATGTGGGTAGCATATGAGCTGGCTCATATGGGCAACATATGGAGATAAAAACAATCTGGGCAATCCTATGTGGGTAGAATATGGGTCGGCCCGTGTGGGTATCATATACAAAAATAAAAATAAACCCAGGCATGCCCATATGGGCAACACGTGGGTCTGCCCATGTGGGTACCATATAGGAAATACCTGGGCACTGGGCAAGCCTATGTGGGCAAAATATGGGTTGACCCATATGGGTGTTATATGGGTAACTGGGCAAGTTCATATGGGTAGCATATGGGTCGCCCACATGGGTATCATATGGGGAAAACCTGGACATGCCATGTGGGCAGTATATGGGGAAACACAGTTATGGGAGAAGAAAACTTTCAATAGGTGGAGCAAGAAGTATTAGATTTCAAGGCTATCCGCAAGCAGTTTACTCCAGTTTTCCTTTCAATTTGATTATTGGTGATCAGAACAGAGATACAGCTTAAAAGATTTTGCGTTTTAATAAATAAATGAAGAGAACATGTTTTATTTTTGGATTACAATGAACCAATTATGATGCATGGATAACACAAAATGAATATAATTTTCAGATCTGGAGGGGTGATAGGACCGCGGTTGAATTCTGAACAAAAAAACGAAACTGTCTTTGATGCTAAGCCGTATCACAAATAAAGATATTTAAATGATCTCAATGAAAAGTTACCACTCTCACTCTCAGTTTCAATTTTTGTACGTTATACAACGAATCATACGATTAAAGATCAGGTAGCGACTCCTAACGTTAGTACATAGGTTTGGCTCATACTCAGAACATCGTTTATAAATTGGATTAATCATTCAGAGCAAAGAGCTTCTGTTCAGAGATGGTATCCGTTTTAAAGTATGTTGAAACTGTTACTGGTTTTCCTGTTCATTTCGACGAAACTTGCAACAAAATTCCTGAAATACTCTCTCAGCCGTGAAAATTTGCATAATACTGGAAATGCATGTGCATCATATTTGATTATTAATTGTTAAATCCTTCGTGCATATGCAACAGGTTCAAGTTACGTTTGTTATCGTGTTTGTATATACACGTGCATGTAGACACACAGTATACTAAGTCAACGGCAAGATACTTAATACTTTAGCTCGTGAAGTTTGTTTACTTTACAGGTGGTTATAATGTCTTTCAAACAAAAAGGCACAGTTCCAACACGGAACAGAGGTAGTAAACTGAGAAGTAGTGTATCGACTAAGGAAAGCTTGCCTGCGGATTCAAAAAATATCCTAAACACGCAAAACTACTTCATAAGGAGAGACGGATTAGAAAAGAACGAAATGGCATACCGTCCGGAATATATTGAAGTGTGGCTGTGGTACGCATTTAATGCGTTGGGCGATGGTTTAACGGATTGTTTAAGTAAATCTCAGTTAAAGGTACAGTATTTTGTTACGTTTGTGATTTTTCTTTACAACTGGGCTTCCCATAGTATTTTCATTATTGTGAATATGAGTAGCTGATTTTAAATTTAACTTGTCGATGTCAGCACTCCTGTATATTTGCTGTATATTTGTACTAAGTAGTGTGTTGCATTGAATCCACACTTGAAAGTTCATTTTCTGCACGGCAAAGATTTTCATTTTCATTTCATTTCAAGATCATTTATTTTCACATTATGCAATATATACAAAATAGTGACAAAAAATAAAACAAAAATAAAGTACAATTAAATTTTTAATATAACAAAAACATGTTTCTGGCCTTGTTACCAGTATTACTAATACATTGCAATGGAAAAGGAGAGAGAAAGAAGTTCAAAACTTATTTTATATCTCTCCCCAAAACTTTGATTAAATTACAACAAATACAACAGTAAAATAATGTCTTGTAAATATAACAGTGATTTAATCGTTACTAATTGTACTAACTAATTGTACTACTAATTGTAACTACACTAAAAATCTCTGCTTCATCAACTTTTCCAAGGAAGATGGAAGATTCATTTCTTTTTTTTTCAGATAATTGGATATGTTTTTTCCTTTAGGAATAGGAATGTTTTTGGCTAAGTTTGGGCCAACATTCACAAAGAAATCATTAAAACCATTTGTAATGTCCCTCTTATTTGTAAATTTACTACCATTACTAACAAAGCAATCTGGATATTTATAAGATTGGTGTTTCCTTTGATTATTTTATTCAATATTTTCCATGTTCCTTGAATGTCATTTCTATGCTCATTTAACACTTTGTCAAAGTACATTTTCTTACTACTTCTTAATATTATTGTTAACTTATTCTTATACCTTTTATATTTATCTTTATTATACAATGTCCTATGCCTTGAAAATTCCCTATACATAGTGTTTTTCTTTTTACATGCATTCTTAAGCCATTTAGTGAGCCATGGTTTATTCATCTTCCTTGATTTGTTACAAATTCTTGTAAGAGGACAATATTGATTAAATAAGACTAAGAAACGATTGATAAAACAGAATATGCCTTACTGGCATTGACCTTGTCAAATACATCTGTCCAAGCCTCTTTTGACCAGTCATTCTTTAAAGAGTCTAAGCTATCATTGCCCATATCTCTAACAAATCTATATGTATCTCTTGTTTTAAAAAAATCTCTTTACCACTGCACACTGCAAAAACAGGTAGGTGGTCACTGACATCATTGATAAGTAACCCACTGAAAATACGCCAAAGAATTTTAAAACCTTTACACCAATGGTTCTGGCGTAACAATACTTTTAATGTATTTATGGTACAAATATAGAATACAGGCTCACTTTGAAGTTTAGACCTCGCTGCTGGCAGCGAAGTCACGCTCCATTGACACTATTATCAACAAGCATGAATATGCATTGTTCTTTAATTAAGATTAGTACATGTAGGCCTACAATCCTCATGACTGAGAAGCCCAGCTGGGGATATGCCATAGTTTTGACTTAATGTAAAATATGTAAAGGTTCTTCCAAGATTAATATGCATCATTTTTTGATTAAGAGAGAAGGCTCACAATCCGTGCGATTTCGTTGCCCAGCCGGTGATACTGCATTTGAGCCATATGATTTATCTTAAGATTTTTTAATAATTTATAAGATTAAAGCATTCATGTCGGACGTTTGTGAGTCAGTGGGTAGTTTTCGAGAGTCGTGGTAGTTTTCGAGAGTGAACCTGAGAGTGGAGGTGCTCTCATTCCAAAGCTCCCCAGAAATAACAAACAATAAATTTCATTCAACAAATCAAATAACTACAGCAAAATGAATTTTGTACATATGTTCATGTTGTTGCCACACAATGACACATGAATAAAACAATATTGAAAGATGGCTGAAAATGTCTCTGATATGTTTTAAAATATTAAAAGTATGAAATATTAAAAATATGTTAAATATTGATTACAAAATTCAGGCAAAGGGACTCACTTTGTTGAGCCAGCAAGGGGAGGTCCACCTTTTGACCCACCCACTCCCTGCATGCCTCATAATTTTGAGCTTCTCGTTCAGTACATCCCTTTTTCTGGCATTTAGATTAATTTGATATAGTTTGAGAAGAAAATTATTCCAGAGGAAGCGTTAATGATTCGGTTCCACTTTGAAGAAAGATGTAACCCACATATTTCCCAGTATGGCCTGCTCAACAAATTTACTCTGAAGGAACTTTTCTGTATAACAGTAGGGTTTACAGAAAATTATTGCTTTGTGCAAGTCTTAAGAGAGGGGTATGCAACTGTTGCATTTTTGTAAGGGGAAAGGAAATTCGCTTGGGGAAAATTTGCTTGGGAAAAATTCGCTAGGGGAAAATTTGCTTGGGGAAAAAGCTTCTCATATCTCCCTCATCACCAGAAAAGCAGGATTGGTAATATTAACAAAAAATTGATATGAATAGCTTCAATATTTGAAAGTCTACTAATTTTGAAGGAAGCTTCACAAGACCTCACTCAAAATGTGCTAGTATACATGATAACAGCATAATCATACTACAAAGGTTTGGAAAGGGAAATGAGTTAGGTGCAGGTGTGTAGCCAGGGTGTAGCCAGGGGGTCGCTGCGGTTGTAGAACCATTTTGTTTTCTCTAAAATTGTGTCAAAATAGCAGTTTTTGATCTGTTCAAAGGCTGAAAATTTACCTAAGAGCAGGGAAAATATTAATATCTCAATATATTGACCTTTTAGCAAAATTCCTGGACCTTCTTATCTTCTGGGGAGCCATGGAGGAGGGGGTGGGATGTCGAACAATGTGGAAAATCCCTTGGGCTTCACTCATGGGAGAGGTGGGTTGGAGACTAGCAACTATGTTTACCATCATTAATCATTAATGGCAATAGTTATTACAGGGAACTAGTGAAGTCGGGCAAACTGGACCTGATGTGGGAAGGCTCTTGGTGAGGTCTTGGTCTACACCCCATCGCGAGGGCATCTGGTCTTGGTCTACACCCCATCGGGAGGGCATCTGGTCTTGGTCTACACCCCATCGCGAGGGCATCTTTTTAAATATTATTAATTTTTAATATTCACTGACCCTGCTTTGCCTAAAGGTGATTAAATGTTATTGTTTATGAATTTTTTAATATATATATATATATATATATATATATATATATATATATATATATATATATATATATATATATATATATATATATATATATATATATATATATATATATATATATATATATATATATATACATATATATATATAAAATATATAAATATAAATATATATATATATATATATGGATGTTAAAGAAGTTTTGTGGGTCAAAAAGCTTTGCTCTTTTTTTTAGAAAAATATGCACTCACTTTTTGGTCTGGTGCCCCTTTAAACAACAATTGGGAAGAGGCCCTGTGATTTGTACACTTCATAAGTTGAGCAAAGTATTATGGTATTTGTATTGTAGGATTATAGCCTGTATTGTTTTGGTTACTTTGACCATCTGTATTTTTTCAGTGCTTACCTTATGATGGAACTTCAAAGTTTCACTTTCTCACAGCTACAGCTTCTTGCTGTAAAGTTCTTTGTTTTGGCTATTTTTTGATATTGAATATCCTTAACCTGACAAATACAGTATGGTGTGTTTCAACTTTGTTCAGCCTTGAATTGCATTTCCAAACAATCGTAGTATGCATTAGAAATGGTAGGATATACCTGTGGTATCTTCCTTTCCCCTTCCTTCTCCCCCACCCAAATGAAAGATTACATATTTGTACTGAACAAAGGATAATTTTTTGTTTAAATATAGCATTCCATCTCAGTCAGTCCATTGAGTGCAATGCGAGCTTATTATGCAGTTTCAAATTTCATATACCACTCGCCACCATAAAAGTAGAGAAGGGTACTGTGTGTGTCTGTGTGGGAAAAGGAAGGGGGGGAGGGCTTCCGCCCAACTCTCAGAATGTTTTTTATTTGATGTCCTTAAATGTTGTGCACCCTTGGGATCACCTTTTATCTCAGTAGGGAAAAATCAGAAAAGAAAACAAAATTGAATGTGAGAAATATTTTCCACAACATGCATTTTGAAGGCTAAAAAGCATGTAAAACCTCAAATTTCAAAGGGGCTTTGCTCACCTGGACCCCCACAAAGAGTTTCATCCTTTTAACTTGCCAGGCCCTGAGATGGGCCCCTGGACCCCACACCGTTATGCGTGAGCATGTTTTCTACTCACACAACTAATGGGAACAGCAACCATTCTTTTTTCATGTTTGTGGGAACAGTTGCAAGGTATTCCAATCCTGGTGAAGGTCCATCTGAATGTTAAGGGCTTCACTACAGTTACTGCACGTTTCAAGTATCTTTATTGTGTATTGAAGAAATGTGGTAATGTGACACTGGGTGGGGGAGGCACTTACACATAATTGTTCCCCATGTGGGTGAGTTTTTAAGGCAGTTTGAGTAGCTATTAGCTACATGTAGGGATGACACCAGGATGAGCACAGTGTCAGGTGTAAGTGTGTGCGTGTGAGGGGGAGCTAAATCACAACTGTCGGCCTATAATAAAAAAATATGGCATTTACAGACAAAATATCGTCCCTGTTCCTCTAACCATCAACTGGCCTCTCACCTTCCCAGTAGGTTGGATTTAAGGGTTGTTATTATGCAGTTTTATGAGTGTACTGTACATGTACATGTGTGTGTGTTTGTTTTTTAGTGGATTTTTACCTCTGCCAATGAAGGTAGACGAAGGTTATGTTTTTGCCTCTGTGAATTTGTTTGTTTGTTTGTCATCAAGATATCTCAAGAACTGATTACTGGATTTGGATCAAATCTGCTGTGTGGTTTTGTTACAGCTTTAGGAAGAAGTGATTACAATTTGAGACATTGGAACAGGGGAAGGGTTAAAATGGGAGGGAAAGGAGGGGAGGGGGGCGGGGCAATGTTTTGCCTCTGTTTGTCTGTCATAAAGATACTCTAGAAATGATGATTGGATTTTGATTTAATGTGGTGTGTGGTTTTGTTACTGTTTCATGAAGAAGTGATTACAATTTGGGACTTCTTGGAAGGGGGGAAGGACATAAATTGAGGGGTGGGGATGTTTTAGGATGAGATCTGTCAAGACTATGTTGAATCTTTCCAATGGAATGTGCTGAACAATGACTTTGTGCTTCAAATGAAGATCCAAACAATACATTTTCTGGACTGAAAGAGACTTAAATCAAATGTTCTCTGAAATCAATGAAAATGATACAATTGGTTTCTGCCTTGAAAAGGAAATGATGGAATGTTAATCCTTGGAAGAAATGATCAAATCTTCAAATGTTCAGATTGCAAATATTTGTTACAGAACAAAACTTGCGGATGAATCTTGGTGGGCCTAGGATTTCTGAGGTAGATTATATTGGGTATGAAGATCAAATGAAGTCAAAAATTATTCTAGGCATAATGGAATTGCAACAGGGCAGAGGTATGGGCTGTAGTGAGTGCTAATATTCTAGTTCATACTATTTTCAGTTGGTTGGTTAAACAGGATGTTTCCTAGTTCCTGTTATGAATAAAAATATGTCAATATTTATACTGAGAAAGCATATTTGACGCTCAAAGGTAAAACTGCTGGTGTAAGGTTGTTGCTCACAATTCATTGTCGTGTGAAATTTCATACCTGTGTACTCAGACCTTCGAATTGAAAATGTGTCAGCTGACATTTCGCTCGCATACCAGAACCACATGTCATAAAAGTTGAATTTTGTCCCTGTGTAAAAAAAATTTTTTTTTTTTTATATACCACGACAGTAAATAATAACTTATAAAAAATCACTGGAATCAAGATTAAACAGATCTAACACTTGAGACTGACATGTACAAACTTGGTTTCATCCATTCAAATTTATTTTTAAAAACTCACTAGCTTCATAAGTAAGTATAAGTGTGCTATTGACAGAAAACAATGCCTTTAATCTCTGCATTTTCAATTCAATAGGTATACAGTAAACAGTATATATGTCCATTATATTGTACTCAGCAAGTTAATGTTTTGGGCAAGATATAGTTTCTGTTTTGTTTTAGTTGAATAGTGTTTGACATTGCCTTTTTCATGTTTAACAATTATCAGTATGAAAGGTACTTAACAGCCATTGAGATCGTTGTGAACTTCAAAAGTTGAGAAAATTATAGTTACAAAAATGGGCTTTGTTTTTGGCAGACTTATTCTATTTTAAGTTGAAAAGGTCGAGTTAGTAATGAATGAGTGACACCTGCTGTTTATGTGATTTTATTTTAGAAAAGAAAACCTGTAAAATACATCTGCATAAAACATGTCTTTAGATTATGTTGGAAATTTTGACAAGAGCTTTGAATGTTCCAAAATATATTAAATGTGTGAACTGTGTGATATTTTTTAATGTATTGGAGCATGGATGGGATTTGTCCACTGAAAGTTGGGGTAGGGGGGGGGGAATGATAAAGGTACAAACTGAAATTTGCCTAACAAAGGTGTTTCACATGTTTCGTAGAAAAATTGAGCATTTATGAAATTATGGTTTCTTTGCATTTAAGAAAAGTTACACATACTTTTACTGTTCTACTATTGCATTCCTGAAATTGTCTGATTGCCTTCCACAATGTTGTAGGCGTTATTTTTGTACCAGTGGACATAAATCAAAAAGTAGCTTAAGTCCCACAGAACACTATACTCCTAGGAGGGGGTGCATCGCAAGTACATGTGATTGCTATTGTGACATCACATATATCTAATCTAGGATTATTTTTTGTCATATTCAGCCATTCAAATCTTTCCTATTAATAATCTGGGACAGAATTGTTCAGACACTTAACTGATTTTCCTTTGTATTTTTGTATTCCGATGCAATAGCATTAGGAACCTATGCGGTATGTATGTATGTAGTATGTATGTGTGTGTGTGTGTATGTATGTATATATGTCAAAGTTTTAGCTAGACAAGTTTGAGTGCCGGTCTCCAATGACAATCAGTGGCATGCTCAGGGTGATCTCCTAGACCCCTCCCATGAAGAACTTTATAAAAGATTTTTTTTTTAATTTCTCGGAAACACTCAATTCATCTCAATTTCCATTGTTATTCATCTTGCCCAAACTTTTTACCACTTTTATTTTCGTCCCAGGATCTTTTGAAGAAAGCCATACATTATTATAATTATTTCAAGTTAACTAGTGGCACATGTTCTATGAACTACGCAACAACTTTTGTCAATATCAATTCCCCCACAAATCCTAAGAATACAAATAACTTACAAACAAATGTTTCACACACAATAAGTAAAGATTCAGATACATCAGAATATGATCCAAGCTGATTCATGGCACTTACAGCATCTTCATCTTTTAAAAAAATTGATAAGCTCTTTGCTTTCCCCTTACCATATCAGTTATAATGTTAAGTGCATATGGGGTATATAACAAATGTGATCGGCTACTTACATTTGGATCGGTCTATAAGCACACCTTGGGCTCCTGGGGGTGTAATATTTACTTTGTTAAAGTTTGTTTGTATGGTAAGTGACTGACTTTGCAAGCTACCAGCAGTGATTCGCAAGGATTAAACGTGAACCTGAACTGTGTGCATGCATGAAGCTATTTAAGAGCTCCTTGGTGCATGTACTGTATGTGTATGTAGGTGATATGTAGGTGACATGATTTTATGATAATATGTACGTTCAATTCGTTAATTTCCCATATAGTTCAGTTGTTTTGATTATAATTTATTGTGCCTAATGTATGTTTTGTGTGTGAATTAGCGGATAAATTGAGAGAGATTAAAATGAGATCTGTTTAAACACTTAATTAATTAACCAACTTAAACTTTTGAGTGTAGGGTAAAAGAGTGAATCTTAGAGCCGAGTGCCAGGCGGGAATTGTGAGTACTGGGTGGGCCCCGCCCGGCGCTAGAACCCTGATGTATGTATGTATGTATGTATGTATGTATGTATGTATGTATGTATGTATGTATGTATGTATGTATGTATGTATGTATGTATGTATGTATGTATGTATGGGTGTATGTATGTGTGTATGTATGTATGTATGTATGTGTGTATATGTGTGTGTATGTTTTTGACGGCTAGCTCTTAAACGGGATATTTCAAGAATGATACACTGGATTCATGTTATATGTGGTACACAGATAGCCCATGGTCCGTAGAGGTGCCCTAGTGTTTTTGATGGTGATGTCATGCATATTAATGAGTAGACGGGGTTAAATGTAAAAATCTTGAACTTCATATTTGAACAATCATTTGTCTGTTTTGTTTCATATGTGGTGTAATTATGATGTTAGCTAGTGTGTACAAGTTCTTGATGTAAAAACGTTGAATTTCATTAAAATATGCATAGTGGGCAGGGCTTAATATTATTTTGCTGAAAAAAGCTTGTAAACACAGTGTCTCAAGAACAGTGCACTGGATTACCGGCTAGATATGGTCAATTTGGCTGTTTTGAAACATGTTTGGTTGGTAATCTTTTTTTAGTACCAGCCAAATGAAATTAACTTAACATTTATGAAGATTAATGTGTAAATGTTAGAAATTTTGTTATGTTTACAAAATGTATTTTCTAACCATATGTTGTGGTGGAATTGACCTTTGACCTCGCCAACATCAGTAATCGAGCAAGACATGATGGCACCATGCATTGAATGTCACATAGCTTTTGTTAGAAGCATAATTTTTCAGACATTGCTATGAACCTCATTTAACTCACCACAAAACTAAGTCATCACTGATAATCAATCTGGCAGTCATTCACAACTAACCTGGTTTGGCACAAATGACCTGATTGTTAAGGTGCTATTAAACCCAAACAAACAAATTGAATACAACTCATTCAGGAAAGTTAAAACTTGTGGATTTTTAACATGATGAATAATTGCTGAAAAATGGAATAGACTCCAAATAAAACTTAAAAATCATCATAAAAATATCAGATATGACAAAAAAAAATCAATAAAAGCAATCAATTCTTCTTGCAATGTTATGGGTTGAGCTATAACATCATTGATGTCTGGTTGATCTGCTTGGTGGGTGTGGTTTATGAATAAATACTCTGGAACAAATATTTAACAATATACAATGACATGACAGTAAGTACAAATTTTACAAATCAATCCGCTTATAAAAAAGAAGCATCAGAACCACCAAACCTTTTGTTTCTGGTTGAAAAAAGGGTTTTGAATTCCGAACTCCTACTGCCCCCCCTTCCCCCCCCCTCATGTTTAATGTTGGCATATGATAGAAAAGCAACAATTTGAGGGATTTTTCAATAGCTGTCCATTTATCTTTATAATCTTGTACTAGAAAACTTATTCATCCTCTTGTTTCATTTTTCAGATGTTAACTGCTCATATACAAAACTCTCTCATGTACAAGAACAACTCAAAAATGGATTCGTCCAAATGTCCAAATAAAATGCTGAACGATAAACTGGAGAGCAATGCAGCATCCATGTCCTTCTCAGAATTCTGCCAATTTCTAAAGGACAACCAGTTTCTGGATTTTGACAAACTGGACATGGGTAAACTGGAGGAGGCATGCTGGTTATTATGTTTGTACAAACTTCAACGAAGACCGTACCGATTGAAAGCTGTCACGATTAAGGTTTTGAATCAGATTTGGAAGTTGTTTAATTTCTTTACCGAGCCGGATGAACTACCTCCCGTTATTGTCGGGGAAGAAATATCTATCTTAACTGAAATGCTCATGGTTGCCATGGGAACCAAATGGATGCAAGATAGCTTTGATGAGATCTCTGTAGACCTTGGCGAGAGACCGACTTTCACAGAATATATGGCATTCCTGGAAAGTAAACTTTTGGGTGAAGTCGATGAAATGTGTATAGCAGATGGGGTCAAACAAGTGCACGATACACTGGTAGAAGAAATTGAAAAAACGGTGAGTATTATTATACTGTTTTACAAAGTCGCGTATCTCACTGATTTGGATCAACTTTCTTTGTACTTGAAATTGATATTCAAACCAAGTCTTGGAGACAAGAAAGAAGGAAATTTGCTGTAATAGTGCAGTTTCTTTGAAGTCAGAAGGTAGAAAAAATTACTAGAGATGATAGCCAACTTTGTAACTTTATAACTTAAAGTTGCAGATCTTGTATCGCATATGGAACTACATTTTCAGTTGTACAGAAACTATGCCGAGTGATATCATCAGAAGGTAGGCCTACTGTACCTCATATTGGTATTTCCTGGACAGATTCATATCTGGGAGGATGTACACCCATGGGGTGTAGACAGCATGAGCATGGTAGGGGGTCATCGAGGGATTATATTTGGACCTTTTGATATATTTTCTGGACCTTTATTTTAATTTATAGGATAAACTTATTGGGTAGATCTTGACCTCCTCTCCCCTCCCCTTGTGAAGGTGTGTGCTCCCCTTGCCAAAATTTTAAAAATATAACACAAGGGTATATGGAGGACCTGGCTTAAGTACCCCCTCTTTAAGTGCTTGTGCCTCCCCCCCCCTCTCCTCTCCGCCTCCCTTGCAAAAAGTCCTGGCTATGGGCCTGTTCACACTAGAGTTGGAGTGGGATGCTTTAAGAGGCTGTGATCTTTGCTGTCATCAAGTAGCTGGAGAGGGCCCCAGGGATGCTCAAGTAGAGGGACAGGAGTGGCCCTCAAGAGGTTCAGAACCATGAGCCCTTGTGCCAATGGCTAGTCCAACTCAGCTTTACATTTCCCATCTTCCTTCCAGATTTTGACAAAAGTACATATTAGAAGATTCTAGGAAATTAATAACTGTGTCATAAGGACTCAAGTCATGCAGTTTTGGAATAAGTGAGGTGGATGGAATAGATTTGATGGTAAGGTTTGAAGTCCTTATTTTTGCTGGACTTGGACTTGAACTAAGGACTTTGACTCAGGATACGGTCAACTCGACTACCACGCTTGCTAAATTTGCTTTCAGAATTGAGTATTTTAAAACATAATTAATCACAGTGATTTGCTTTAATTAATTAAAGTAATCTATTATATAGGGCGCTTGGTCACTTTGAAGTACGAATTTAGAAAAATCAAATTTTGGAATCTCGAATAATAGAACCACACCATTTCAAAGATGCAGGATTTAAAAATGGACTTCCAGTTGTTTGTAAATGTTTATTTTTGGTGTTTAAAACAACAAATTCTCAAAAATAATGCATAATTTCAATAATTAGGTAAATTCCTCAAAAATCAACAGATTATTATAAGGAACATATCCGGTACATAATTTGCTGCATAATCTTTAAAGCTCATAACCATTATGATAAGATGAGTTAAAGGATTATTCCTTAAAGTAAGGGGTATTATTTAAATGAATTTAATATTAGAACCTTAAGTAAGTGTTCTGTCCATTCACATTGTAATTTCTCCTCTTTGTAGATGTTTATTATTTATACCAAAGGACTGGTTGTGATGAAATATCCCCCCCCCTCCCCCTTCCTCCCCTACTTCCTCCCCTCCTCATCCTGCAACTTTCGGAAGGCAAATCCTGTTAATGAATTATCACAGTATCCTGCCCAGTCTTGTTTGGATTTTAGTTTGTAATACTTTATGTGCTTTCCTCAATACACTCTTCAAACCGTCTATATGCCACCCACACTTTCATTGTTACTTTCACCAGGTTATTCGTCTGGTGTCATTTCACAACAATCTTGGTTGAAATAACCAGGCAGTTGTGGTGAAGTTTCTTGTTACTTTAAGCATAATCTTGGTTAATTTCACCACCATTTATTTCCTGTTTAACTTTTGAGAATAATCACCAGAAAATTCTGGTCATGCATGTTAACCACTTTCCTGGTCAAAATGACCGGGAAATTCCATCTTAATTTTAACAATGAATGGGGTTAATTTGAACACAGTGGTCAGTATTAAATGTTCCCCAATGAAATATCCATGTTTATTTGTTGCAACAAAATTAATAGTATAAAAGCTGGCAATATTGAGTATTTTTTAAGGTAGTCTGTAAATTCTTGTTGCATTTAAATTGCCATGCTGTTTTTTCTATTATTGGTGAAATACTTCAATTTTCAGGAAATTTCATTCAGTGTTTGGGAAATCACTTTCAGTATTTGTGTAATTTTCAGAAAATTTCTTTCGTTTTGGAAAGAGTTTTTCTCCGATATTTGGTAAATTTTCATCAATTTTTGGAAAGTTTTCTTCGATGTGGGATATCTCTTTCAATGTTTAGAATTTTTTTTTTGATTTTGGTGCAATTTTCTCCAGTTTTGGGCAATTTTTCTTGAATTTTTGGTAAATTATCATTATCGATCGGGCTCTCAATAAGTCCCCCGATTGGGGGACTAAAAAGTCCCCCAATTGGGAGAATCAGGCATGCACACTGAGCTTACAGTGATATATGAAAGCCACCATTTTTGGTTCACATGCGAAGCATTATGCGAACCTATGTAATAGCATTACGCCCGTCTGTCTGGCCGTCCACAGATTTGTCCTGAGATTTCCTTAGAAAATGTTGAAGTTTCTTTAGAGTTCCTCAGAAAAAGTTAAAAGTTTCTTTAGATATCCTTATGGAAGGTTAGAATTTTCTTATAAAATGTTAAACTTTTCTGAGATACTTAAGACAGGAGTGAAGACTAGTTTCCTTAAATAGTCTACAAAACATTTGATATTTTCTTAGAAGATTACTGTAAAATGATATAATTTTCTAATATTCTTTCAGAGATCCTCAGTCTCTCTTGTAGCACTTGAGATTTAAAATCCTTAAGATTTTTCAAAATATTTGGACACCAACAGTTGTATCAGGCATGATTATTAAACTGCACCTTTATCATTGTGCTCATTTGCATAAAGTTGCTACAGTATATGACCAGACTTGTTTTATTTAGTTTGCTTAGTCACATTTGCATATAAGTTATTATATGAACTGACACTTTTATACTAAGTATGCTCAATCAGGGACTGTGATAGCTAGGATGAGACTTCTTATGGAGCCTATGGGATATCATTTAGGACATGGGTGGAATGCCATGTTGGACATGGGGTGGGATGCCATGTGGTACATGGTAGAATGCCATGTGGGACATGGTGGGATGCCACGAGTAACACAGAGTGTAACAGGTTGGGATGCCATGTGTGACATAAGGTAGGATGCCATGTGTGACATAAGGTAGGATGCCATGTGTGACATAGGGTAGAAGGCCATGTGGGACATAAAGTAGGAGGCCATGGGGACATGTGATGTGATTCCATGTGGGACATAAAGTAGGGTGTCATTAGGACATTACGAGGGATACCATGTGGAACATATAGTGGGGTGCCATGTGGAACATCAGGTGGGAAGCTACTGATGCGGGACACAGGGAGGGATGCCATGTGAGAAATAGGGAGGGATGTCCTGTGGTACATATGGTTGGATTAATGTGTGACATATATGTAGGATGAGATCCATGTGGGTCATAGCATGGGATGCTATGTGGGACATATGGTGGAATGCCATGTGAGACACTGGTGGAATGCCATGTAAGAGATATGGTGGAATGCCATGTGGGACAAGGCATGGGATGTCACGTGGGACATGAGGTGGGATGTCATTTGGGACATGGGATGTGATCCATGTGGGACATGGGATGTGATCCATGTGGGACATAGGGTGGAATGCCATGTGGGTCATAGGATGGGATGCCCTGTGGGATAATGATGGAATGCCACTTGGGACATGGGATGTCATGTGGGACATGGGATGGGATGCCATGTGGGAGACATGATGGAATGCCATGTGGGACATGGGATGGGATGTCATGGGGTGGGATGCCATTTGGGACATGATGGTGAAGGTTTGTAACAAAGGGAAATTTCGTGAAAGGACATGTTATGGTGGGACATGGGGTGGGATGCCATGGGACATGGGGTGGGATGCCGTGTGGGACATGGGGTGGGATGCTTTCATAATTTAAGAAATACCTTGTTTAAAGCGTGACTGCCTAACAGTAAGCATAGTAAGAATTCATCACTTTTCTTCAAATTTTTCGAAATCTGCTCAGCGAATTTTAAACGCACACGGTGAAAAAATAATTCATATGCCATTATTTCAAAATGAGTGATTCTTATGTTATTCCTTTGCAAACTTTGAATTTGGATAGATGCATTATGGGATACTTCTGTAAAGAATCCCCAATTGGGAGAACAAAATTTTCTTCCGATCAGGGGTGCGAACCGGACTGCTTGTTGTGAAATGATTCCAAATTTTACTAAAATTTCCATTAATTTTGCCAAAATTTTCTTCAATTTTTTGTGGATTATCTCCCAATTTCCCAATCAAAAGAAAACTTGCAATAAGGAAGGTGAAATCCTTTCAGAAAGTACAATTTTCCTACTGCATGCTTATAAGACTCAGCATCCTTGTCCCAATATGTTCCATTAATCATGACAAAACTGCTCATAAAACACTTTTTTGGCTTGGCCCCCCTAATGTTTTATCCTGGCTCCACTCCCTCCCCTCCGAAAAAGTTCCAACATTTTTCATTACTTCAATAATAACCAGCACCCGACCCCCTCCTTGTGATTTTCCTAGATCTGCTCCTGAATTATATAGGGGAAGTTTTTAGAGCACATACATGTATTTATAACCCTTGACAAGCCACTCGCCAGCTCCCCATTTATCTTTGGCGAGTGAATAATTAATTCATAAGTGGTTTTCCAAAATTGAACTAATTCTGTCCTTAATTGTAATATTACTAATAATATCAGTGTTTGAAAGTACAATGCACAGTTTTTGTCTGTCTCATGTTCGCAAATATAATTCACGCGTTCTTTCATTTTGCGCAAATATTAACTTAGTTTTGTGTACTGGATATAATGATCAGAAATACAAACCCATAAACCATTTGCTCTGTTTCATTTTCTCATTTAAGTAAATGTATTCATAATCTGTAATTTCTAGCGACCTATTTGCCATTGACTTAACAGTGTGGAATTTACTTGCTTATGATGCATCATTTCGTAAGAAACATATCGTATGTGATTACCAGGTACATGTAAACTATTTTGTGTCATTTACTAAAGTAGTATTTTAAAAACAGTACAGTGGGGAATATGACTGGCTTGGAATATTTTTTCTACAGTATAGCTGGTACATAAAGGCGCACTTTTGAAACTTTTACGGCACGGTTATAAGTACTGAAAACAAAACATATCAAAATGCTTGCAAAACATGGCAAATATTTTGCTGGTACGTTATTTCTGCTTCTGTTTAAAGTGCGTTTCAACCACAGATCATTATTTTTGAAGCCTTATGGATAATTTGATGACTTATTATAAGGCCCCTACTCAAGTTTTGTGATATTCCTTGCTTACATTTGGGCCGCCATCGTGATGGTTTTGCATTGGTTATTGTAGGGCTGCAAAAAAGTTCTGCAAAAATAATTTTTTTATGCGTGGGGAGGGGGTTGTTATTCTAAAAGTTTAAACAAATGAAAATTCTGCCGTTTGATGAAAACACACAGCATTTTAATAATACAATATTTTCTAGAGTCAGCAGACTGGCTAATGGAATTTTATAGGTGGCTAGTAGATTCTCAACTGCTTTGTCGAGGTTGCATATTTACCACATACAGTATGTTGTTGTTTACACAAGAAAAAAAATGTTCTTCCCACAAATTCCTGATTCCATGGTTATAACTGCCGGAACCGTAGATTTTGTCCAATTTCACTATTATGTACCTTAGATAGTCCTATCATATGAATTGTACGTGTTTCGAGTACAGGAATAATCAAAAAATAATGTGTAATAATGTAAAAATGTGTTTATAACTTTTTTTTTTTTTTTTTTGGGAGGAACTTCCAGGTTCGTACTTTGTCTAACAATTTACCCACCCTCTACCAAAAAGTAATACAACAACTTTTGTCAAAATTTGATAAGTCTTTTTATTGCTTGGGGAAGGAAGGGGGGAGGGCGGGGGGAAACACTGATTGTTGATTGAGGGGAAAAGAAACACTGATGGAAATTATTAGGGGGAACTTTCCCCCTTACTGGGAATAATCCTTAAACACTGATTCTAACTGAAAATAATCTGATGGAGCTCTAATAAGCTACCATATGAAATTCCCGATAGATAAAAGTCTTTGTTATACTGTTTAGCACATATACATGTACACTAGGTACTGCAAAGCAAGGTGTCATCATGTGTGTGCAGTACATTTTTAGAGTACTAGAGTGTGACGGTAGGTTAATTGTACAGTAGGAATTAGGCAATATCAGAGGTCACACACCTGTGATTGGACACATCAGGAAATCATTTGTAGAGATTTGTTTATTGAACTTTTTGCAAAATATTTTTTTCTGTTCTGTATATTTGATAATTTAGCAAGATCGTAGCTAGGTTTTTATTTGGAAAGGGCGAATCTGCCAGCTGTATAAGCTTTGCGCATTTGGCATGGGGTCTAGGGGTCCACCCAAGACAAAGCCTCTGGAAGCTATGCATTTTGGTGGACTAGATGGTGCCTAAAAACATATAATATTGTATTCGATTACTACTGTCAAAGGATACTCATTTGAAAAAAAAATCCGTCTTTTTTTTTGGAGGGGGTTTGGGGAAGGGGGGAGGGGACGACCAGAGAATTCGAAAACAGACATAAATGAGGTGCACTTGAAGTTGTGAAAGAATCAATCAATGTGAAAGAATGCCAAAAAAATTAAGATTAAAAAGCTTCGTAATTCATTTACCTAAAGTTTTTACTGTGTATTGGCTAGTGGCAGATCCAAAGAATTGTTTCCTGGAGCAACTGGATTCGGCAAGTCTTGTCATTTTGGGGGAGAATTGTTAGGTTAAAAATATTTTGAGGCAAATTTTGGAATTATCTGTTCTGTTATATTATTATTATAATTCTTGCTGTATAGTCACATAAATTTTTTCAAAACTTTCTATGGTTGCAAAAAGTAAAATATTGAAAAAAATTGCCTGTACTTTTCATCCTCATGATTCATGTGGCGCTTAGAATTCAATTTGAGGAATGTTCTCCACCCCCTTACTCCCTCTGTCTACAGTTATTGATTAGATGTTCAGTACAGTTCAGTCCATTATTCGACTCGAGAATAATACATGGTCTTTTTTTGGTCAATATCTCGGGTCAGAAAGACAGATCTTTTTTTAATTACTGTATAGAATGTAAAAGAAATATTAGTGTCTGATGATGCAGGCAGTTGCCACCTATGCTGCCAAGTATACTCTACATTTTATAACCATATGCATAAACATAGCCATGTTTATCCAGTTTCCGAATTCCAAAAGAAAGAAAGAATCTCAGGATGTGATATATACAATGGAGAAGAGATGTTATAAACCTTGGAAAGCAAGTGAACAAACAATGCCTGTGTGTATCGTTTCCTACCTGCACATTTGTACCTTTAACGCCCTGGTTGAACTTTGGTCTGGTTTTATTTATTCTTTATTACATTAAATATGTACAGATAGTCTTTTTTTTTCTGTCTTTGATTTGTAAGTATTTCTGAATGCAATAAGGGACAGTATTTACTGAACTGTATTTCCGATACTGATTGAACTATTATCGAGTTATATGTACAAGAGTGCATTGGTGTTTGAAAAATCACAAATGGGTTTAAAGGCCCTAAAATGGGAAACAAAAGAAAACTTTCCCAAAAAGTTTAACCTTTTTGAACTCTTAGAGATTAATCAGTGATTAAATATTGGGCATGCATGTCTTTCAAACCTGCACTAAGAATTCATATAAATGATAACTGTTGATTTGAACATCCAAATGGAAAATTGTCAGTTCCACAAGGCAGTGTGTATGTGTCAGCATAGGTGGGGGTGCAAACTAAAGTCAAAAGTGGTGGTGGTGGTGGGGGGGGGGGGTGGGGGGAGGGGGCGGAAATCATATTAGATACAAACATCCCCTTGCTCTTCCAAATCCCACCAATGTGTGTCAGTATTTGAATATTGATGCAATGCCTTTTAATCATTACCAAATAGACTTAATTTCAAAGGATTTCCATCCAGCACACCATTAAAACCATACGACTTTGAAATTACATTGCAGTGAATGAATAGTGTGCAGGGATAATGAAAGAAAAACTCTTAAACCTGTACTCGTCTTCTATAGATCTTATAGGCTAGCAGTGCCCAGAAATATATAGTTACACTTTTGTTGTAATTAAGTCTTAAGTCCTAATGAGTCTTTATACATAAGAATAACAACAATCTTTAGTATATTCTACAGCTGACAATACTATATAGGAACTTAATCCTTAGTTCCGGGTCTAATGAGTCTTAATACTTCTGTTGTAATTACAATAAAATTAACAACAGTATAGAGTAGGTATTATAGTCTTCAGTATATTTCACAGCTGATGATACTATATAGAAACTTAATCCTTAGTACCTTGAAAAACTTGTGTGAGACATACCATCGAAAGGAAGTTCATGTTGGCACTCGTGGATTCAAAATGAAACTAAATTGTGTAGTACTTAAGTGGGATAATTCTAGTATTTACAATCTGGGACAACTTGTTGAAACACTTAGTGAAAATTTGTGATGCTTTGCATGAACTTTTCTATTATAAACTTTTCCACATTTATAAATCATAAATGCTGGAAACTTGTTTGATTGCTTTTTCAATCCCTATTCTTGCAGTTGTAATTAATATTATAAAATTTGAAGGACATTTTGACATATTTTACATGACACTACCTGTCCCCCTATACTTCAATGTATTTACCAATCACGCATCCCTCCCCCCACCCCTCCTTTTTTAATTAACACTGCCTGACTGATTGAAGTGAAATTGACAGATTTTGGGTTTTACAAAATAAACGGAAATTTTCTTCAAGAATATTCTTTGATTTTCGCAGACAATCTTGGATAAAACTCATTGCAACATTTCGTGAAAATATGTGATGCTTTTCATGAACCTACTTTTATATTATAAATTATTCCACTGTTAGAAATCACATTTAAAGTTGAATTTTTTTATTGCTTCTTAAGTCCTATTTTTTCAAGTAATCAATATTTAAATTTTTTAAGAACATTGTTAAAATTTTACTGATATCTCCTTCCCTATCTCACTATATTAACACTCACCCATTCAATATTCACCGATGTGAATGATTTTTTCTGGAAATGCCGTTAAAACAAACAGAAATCCAACTTTGAAAAGTTGAAATGGGGAGGGGGTAGGGAATACAATTCTCAGAAAAAATATTACAGATACATAGCACTATAAACATGTGTATAGTTCTCATAACGCTGAATTGTTCCAATAGTTTTGTCTAAGATTGTAGTTCTTATAATGGAACGTGTTTGCTAGGAAAAATATTCAGCAAGTGCTGGCTTGCATGGTTCTATTTGAGGTTCAAGCTTTTGAGTGTATTTTGATACCACATTGGTCACAAGCTCCTTTTTCTAATCTCTAAAATTCTTTAAGAGAATGGGATCCAAAAAAGGGTAACATTATAAAAAAATAACTAGCATTCATTTTGATTGTTATCACAATAAAGACACATTTGAACTCAACATTTGCATACATGTATTTTCTGTAAATTTGGAAAAAATCATAAGGTGGCCGCCTTTCTTGTATGTATAAGCTGAATTCAAGCAGGCTTCAGTTATGTCACCATACTACAGTAGGGCAAATTGTTTGTTTTCCCCTCTATATTTTCAATGACATATCAATTGCATTGTTGGAGAATTTTAATCTGAAGTGTGGGAGCCAAGAGATAAAGAAAAAAGAAAGCTGTTAAACATCAACAAACAAACCTTAAAGAAAAAGACCTCAAAGCTGTGCATTGATGTAGTAGCTTTACTGTAGGTTGTATTTCTATACTATATTGTGTGTGTTATCATCAGTGTGGAAAAGTTGTGAAAAGGGCTTTAAATTCAGTCAATGATGATTTATCACATAGCAGTTGTTAAGGCTGTCTCCTTGATGGGAAATCCCTAAAGTCACAAGCAAATGTATGGGTACTGTTGGGTAGTGCTATCATGATATGTTGATTATATATCGCAATATCCCTTTTCCCAGGACATGAAATTTGCCTCTTAACACATATCGCCATAGCAAAAACTTATACAGAACTAAAAAAAAATCGCACAACTAGGCTAGGCTACTTGGTACATTATGGTACTAACATTAATTTAAAAGTCAAAGTTTAGGCCATGATCATTTCTGAATCAATTATAAAAATGTGCAAAAATATCGTGAAACATAAAATACTAATCAAAAATAGTGCTCCTTTATCTCACACTGGCACGCTCCGATCTAAGAAGGCAAAAAGAACGAAAAATTGGCCCAGAACATGCCTCTCACTTCGATGATTCATGGTCACATTGGCTGAATTACCAAACGTGTGTGATGCTTGATGAAACACGTAATAGTCACACAATCATGTCGTCTGCTAGATCCGCTAGTAGAAATCACTTTTTCTTGCATTCATTATTCATTTATACATAAAAGAAGTCAGCCTAGTGATATTAACAGTTTGTGTCGTGAGTCAGTTTTCTTGAAATATATGCACCATATTTTTCTTCACGATAATCGATTTGTAATACAGCCATATGGTGACAGCACCACTATTGGGTGGTTATTAAAAAAGAAAGAGAACAGCAATGGAAATAAGCTAAAAGAGTCTGGAATGAACTATAGGGAACTCAGAGGATTCATAAGAACAGGTACCTTATGTGAACCTTAAGCTCACCACTTTGTAAAAATGCAGTGTGAGCTTTTGCTGTAACTTGTAAAACTAATGCATTTGAAATATGAAATGCATTTAGATTAAAAAATACACCTGAAGCTGCACTTCAAAGATTTTAAGAAATGAGGAAAACCTTGGTTACTTTACAATAATGAAAATTATGCATGACAATGGCGTCAATGTTTTCCAAATTAGGGTTGGCCTAACATAATCGGCGGGGGGTACAGGGGCTCCTATAAGGGCCCTGGTGGGGTTCAGGGGCAAAACCCTAGTGGGGGACCAGAGGGATTGGCCCCCCTGTAAGCTCTGCAATTTTAGAAGATTTGGGTTAAACAATAAGCCTAAATTGAACTGATTTTTGCCTCTTACAAATCTTACAAACTCAGTCATAAGTTGAAGATGCTAACCTAAGAGGTCTAAAATGACGTTGTCATGAATGTAAGTATCTACTTTGCAAACCAATATTAACGACAACAAACATTCACATGTGCATTAAATTGATAAAATAAAATAATGATATGATATTAATTACAGTGGTCTTACAGTACAATGGGTGTGTATCTGTATACTAATAATCATCAATGGGCCATAATAAACTTATGAATAAAAGATTCATCTTATTACTTAATGTTTCCAAGAGATTGAGTTTTTTAGGTTTCATCATCAACAAAGTTGCTATTATATCAGGGTGGACTGTAGACAATACTATATGATGCAACCTAATTTAGCTTGATACTTTTTTCTACTTATTAGATGATTCTTTCAATTTTTTCCTCTGATGGTATTTTTAATTATTTTTGATAGATCATGTTTTTTGTCAACTGAAACAATATCAAGCTGTAAGCCTAAAAAGTTTTTGAAAATGTTTTAATTGGATAGAACCGGTGAGAACAATTTGAAGGACTATGCGTCACTTCCTGTCAATCTCTGACCTGTAGATTTTCAATTCCAGTCATATTTAGACCAAATGTGTGAAAGCTTTAAATACTATGAATACGATTTTAGAATATTTTTCACAGCAGTTCTGTTAATTTATTGTCTTCACTAATATAAGAGTCATTATTTACTTGCCGATATTTATGTTTTAATGGTCCAACTTGAAATAAAAACTCATTTATTTAGAATGCAGTTGATAATGTAAAAGCAATAGATCTACTAAAATCATTTTTCCTTCTCTTATTAGCAGTAGTAAAAATATGTTTTTCCTATTTTATAGTTGTGGGGCCAAATACCTACTTCTGAAAAGTTGCAGGGTCAATTTCCCCAACCCCCCCTCCCACTTCGAGTGCCTATGATGTATGATACTTAGAGAAAGGAATGTGTTGTCTGTGCATTTATTGTGTCTTTACAGCACCAACTGCATGGATTATTTAAATAAATATACATAAATCTTTTGACCTAGGCTTTTGCGTACACAGGTTTAAGTTCACCTTAGTTGCTTGTGGATGATATGTACTGCCAGTGTGTTTTTGTGCAAACCGTAGAAAATTGGAAATGGCATGAAGTTAATGCATGGTTTGATTGTTTTGTTGATATATGCTTAAGTGATACAAAAATTCATTTTGTAACTGAAAACCAATGCATACATTATTGCCTTATTTGTGAAAGCATTGTCTTTTTCTTTGTCATTTGAATATCACTCGCTGCGCCACATTCAACAGCCGTTGAGTGTGTGAATAGGTTCTACAGTATTAGCGCTTGGATATTATCTATGCACGTAATAAATTACTTATAAAAAACCAGTTGAGATAAAAGAAAAATTACACTTTACAATTTTTCATTCTAGGAATCCAGTATGTGGTAGTTTGATTTTAAATCAATTGTACTGTCTTTACAAAGATTAATGTCACAGAGGATTAAAACTTAATATAGTTAAATTTGTGTTAATTAAAACAATGCTACTATATATAGTTGGGTAGTTTCTTTTATCTTGTGATTTACTCTCAGAACCATTGTACTTTCCCTTTCATAGATATTAAAACAATTTCTTGCGATTCAACTATTCATTAATCAAATGTTTTAAATGTTTGACATGCTTGCAATGCAGCATTGTTCAGAATGGGTATTGATATGTAAAGACTTAATTAATATAGCTTTTATTTACAGGTTTTGGCATTGTCGAACCATTTGAAACTTAGCTGAACACAGAAAAAAATAACTTCCATAAAAAGAGAAAAAAGTCTCAAAAACTGAAAGGAGTTGAAAGGAGCCGTTATAATAAATGTTTGACATGTTGCAATGGTGACTTTTTTGGGAAGACGGGGGGTGGTCCAACCTTTAAATGTAACGTTCTTACAAACCAAATAACGTTTGAGTCTTAATTAAGGTTTTCAGCCATGAAGCTATTGAGCAGTGGTGGCGCTATGCATATGTGAAGGAAGCAGGAGTTGCTTAATTGTAACCAGGAACATTTGTGTGTTCTGGACCCCCTCCTCCACCCCCATGAGTGGTGACCCCTCCTACGAGCCTGGTACAACAGGGACATGGGTATTTCTGACCTGCTGACACAAAATTACATACATATAATGATTTTTACCCTTTAGCCATAACAATCTTTTCTTTTTTCTACTCGTGTATTTCACATATTTATACAGTAGCTTTGCATCCCCGCTTAAATTTGTATCAAATTGTATCTGATATCATGTGTTATGATGCTTTCTTGAAGAATAACTGCTCAAACTTTGAAGTCTTTAGTGGTAGGGCATGATTCCAAAACAAACACTAAATTCAAAGTTAATTAGTTTGTTAAAACCAAAGTCAAATTCCTTTTCAAGCACTACAGATTTTATTTCACCTCACAAAGAGGAAATAAAAAAAAAAATTGGTCTAAAGAGTGAATAGACTGGAAGCTTTTCCTCTAGTTCCTGAATAAAGCTTTCATTTTTTCTGGAAAAACTTCCTAAAATTCCACAGAACACAAAGGATGTGGAATTGCAATAATATTGCATGGTTTGGGAGGAAGTAATTGGACGGGAGAACCTGCTATCTAGAGGTTCCATTACAGATACAGTTCCGGTTTAAGCATGTCTTTAGGGCAGGGAGTAACTCAGGGTCAATTTGAAAGGAAATTAGTTACATGTAATTTTCAATTATACAATGGATCACTATGAAAGGTTTTTCGGTTTTGGGGTAAATTTGTCAAAAGATGTCACCTTGTATTGCAGCTGGTCACTTTTCAACACACTGGTGAAATCTTTGAAATGTAATATCTCCCAGACCACAAGCTTGATTTAAAAAGGGGCAGGGTGCAAGACTAGTTATGGAGGGTACATTATTGTGCGCGTGAGGCGCTGCGTTTTTTGGCATGGAGTACTGGGGCCCCCTTAAGGCTCAATCCCCTGGTGAAGAAACTCTGGGATTTTAGCTAACATAGATCTCAGAATGAATATTATGACTGATAAGGACCACTTATTAGCCAAACAGGACAATTGCTTACTGTGCTATCATTCTGTGTTCTGTATCCATGTAAGGTATTTCATTTTTGAGGCTAATTAAGATTATTCAGTAAAAAAATATATAATTTAATCTACAGTTTTTGATATATATTTTTTTTCTCTTGAGGGGCAGGGTGGACTCCCAGGGGCAGGCGGGCCCACAGAGGGGCAGGGCAGGCTGCCCCTGTGAAACAACAACGCTAGGGGTCCAAATTTGTCTCCAAACTGGAATAATCAATGAAGTTGGACGGAAGGTTATGTTTGCGCCTCTGTAAATTTGTTTGTTTGCCATCAAGATATCTCAAGAACTGATTGCTGGATTTGGATGAAATTTGGTGTGTGGTTTTGTTACTGCTTAAGGAAGAAGTGATAACTCACCTCATCTCACCTAGTCTCTTCAGGCCTCTTGGCCCATAAGGCTCAGTGAAGTATGTCCACTGTCTGGCTTCTGTCCACGAGCTCCATCTCATCACTTTTCTCTCCTTCTCGACTGTCCTTCTCCAGGTCGTTTTAGAACGACCAACTTTTCTTCTCCCCTCTGGTTTCCACGTCATAGCTGTCACACAGTGCTTAATAGTGCTCACATCACATGACCAATCCACTTCCACCTTCTTTTTACTTCAGTGCCTATTTTGTCATGTTTGAGTGATCCTCAGTATTTCATCATTAGATATTACATATTCCCATCTGATCTTTCAAATTCTCCTGCAGCATTTGAACATAATGTATCCAGCTTTTTATTATCTGCTACATTAACTCTCCATGTCTCGCAACCATATAAGAGTACAGACTTAACAAGAGAGTTAAACAGTCAAATTTGTTTATATATTGAGAATGCGCTTGAGTTTCATATCTTATTTAACTTCATAAATGTTACTCTTGCTTTAGAGATTCTCATTACACCCAATCCTTGCTACAAATTTTAAGTCTTTTCACCTGCAAGAACCTCCATTTGGTGGGTATGACTTTTAGACTATGCTAGAAGCAATTAAAGAAACCCACCACAGATAGTTCAGCGATTTTACACATCAGTAATTACACTCCCAATCATCTATATGCACAGGATGTGAAGAGCCAGGTAATGTGGATTTGGTTACTGCAGGCCAAGTCAAGCATGTAATGTGGGGCTGAGGATTTATTTGGACTTTTAAAAGGATGCTTTCATTTGTGAGTTATAAACACTGCATTGGACAGAAAATTTATAGCCAGAGTTATTCATCACGGTTTTGGATATCTTCCTCGCCTCCTTCCTTGTAAACTTACTGTTGCACCAAGGTATCTGAACTTGTTAACTTCATTTAGTTGTTGGTTATCGATAAAAACTTTGCACATTTGCTGTTAACTTTCATGAGCTCTGTCTTATCCTTATTAATTCTTAGCCCAGTTTGTGCAGCATACTGATTAAGCCTGGTCATTTGGTTTGCATGTGTTGATATGTAGATGAAAGTAGAGCCATATCATCAGCAAAATCTAAGTCCTCAAGGGTTGACATGCAATTCCATTCCTGTTATCATCAGTTGTTTTCCTCATCACCCACTCTACCACCATCAGAAAAAGGAACCCTGACATTACATCACCTTACTTTACACCACCATCTATAACTGTACATTCACTGTCTTCATATAACGCTTTAATCAAACATATTATCGTTTGTGGAATACCATAGACTGCCATTATTTTTCAGAGGCTTTCTCTGTGCACTGAGTCGAACGCCTTCTCAAAGTCAACAAAGGTTATATGTATGGTTGACTGCCATTCAGCCACCTGTTCTAGAATGCTGCGCAGAATGAAAATTTTCTCTGTGGTACTCCTTCTCTTCTAAATCCAGCCTGTTCATCTCTCATCTTACTGTCAACACCGTTTCAAATTATGTTGATTAAAACTCTAACAAATACTTTGCTTGGTATGGATGTTAAGGATATTCCGCGCCAGTTATCACATACATTAATATTGCCTTTCTTAGGTATTTTTGTTATCAGTCCTTGCTTCCATGATTTTGGTATAACTTCCTTTTCCCATACAATTCTGAACAGCTCTTCAAGCCATAATACTGATGTGCATTATCCTTGTCTATTATCCTTGCCTGCAACTTTGTTATTCTTTAGCTTCATGAATGCCTCTTTTATTTCACGTCTTGTAATATAACTGGTACTGATTTCGTCTATTTGAGGGTTACATGGGTATGTTAGGAACTGGAAAAACAGGACTTGGTCTATTCAGTATCAAAATGCTCTTTCCACCTCTCTCTTTTTTCTTTTTCATTCATTAATAGATTCCCATCCTTGTCTATTATAGCACTCCCAACCTCGGTCTTTCATTGCAAATTGTTTTGGTTATCTTGTAAAGCTCTCTTATTCTGCCATTACTAGCTGCTTCCTTTACAGATGTAGCAAGGTCGTCAACCCACTTTCTTTTATCTCTCCTTAAGCTTTTCTTCACATCTTTGTCTTTTTCAGCATACTTAGCTCACATAATATCTTTAATTCTAATTGACTTGGCATTCTCAATCTTAACCTTTGGCTGTTTTCTCTCCTCAACACATTTCCAACTTTCTCTGATGATCCATGGCTTTTGGCCCTCTTTTTCGTACCCAAGGACCTTTCTGGCAGCCCCATTGTATACCTCTTCAAATGTCTGCCACTTACTCTCAACTTCTTCAATGTTATCAGGTACTTCAGTCTCACCACAGCAGTCTTGTAAAACTTCATACTTATTTCATAGTTCAACCAAAAACTCCTTTCTGATTGCATGGTTGCTGTAACTTGATGGTATCATATTAGGTGTCTTTTTTGTAGGTTTTCCTTTCAGTTTCAATCGGATCCTGGTCCATATCAAGTGGTGATCACTTGAAATGTCAGCCCCTCTCATCACTCTTGTGTCTAATATGGAGGTTCTGTGTTGCTTTGTTACAAGTACATGATCAATTTGGTTCTTTGTCCTCCCTCCTGGGGAAGTCCAGGTCTGTTTAGAATGAGTTTATGTGGCAAAATTGTGCCAGTCACCAATAAATTGTTGATACCACAGAAGTCCAAAAGCCTTTCACCATTAGCATTCCTTTCACCAATGCCATGCCTTCAATAACATTATGCCTTCTAATAACATTATGCCTTCTAATAACATCATAATCATCATTATTACATCCTACTTTAGCATTCAAGTCGCCCATTATGATAAATAAATGATACCTATTAATTATAATGGGCGACTTGAATGCCAAAGTAGGATGTGATAATGATGAAATGATAACTAATTGAGACATTGGAACGAGAAGGGTGAAAATGGGGAATGGGGACATGTTTTGCTCTAGTTTGTCAGTCATTAAGATATCTTCAGAACTGATGATTGGATTTGGATTAAATTTGGTGTGTGGTTTTGTTACTGTATCATGAAGAAGTGAAAATTTGGAACTAATTGGAACAGGGGAAGGGCAGAAATTTAGAGGTGGAGATTAGGCTTGCACGGTGTATCGGTTTTGTAACTAATACCGGTTTTGAGAAACTGATTCATATTTATAAAAAACTGGAAGCACTGAAAATAATCAAATAACTACAAAAAATTGCCAAAAGATGGTACAAATTTGTTTTATTTCAATGAAAAGAAAGTTCATGTTTTGTGTCAACATGTTCTTTGTAGTATCTTTTGATATCTATTTGAAAATATGTGATATTAATGCAGAAATCGTGAGCAAATAAGGGAATATAGATGGCGTTAAAACAGCCTTTTTACACCATTTTTAGGTGACTACCTTGGGACCTAGACTGACAAAGGGGTATTAAACTGGCATAATTTGAGGGGCAAATTGGGTATATAAAATCACTTTACATTCAAACAACATCAAAGTTTATTAATACATTTTATTAATCAAATCCTCCATTATTATTTTGAACATTTTTTACAGGAAATACTGATACAAACATTGTTAGCAGCTATCATATAACAGTGCAGTACACTGCAGTTATAGTTATGCACTTTATGTTCAAAGCTTGTTTACATTATGGGTAAAAAACCGGTTTTCCGGTTGAAACTAGTGTTGGTTTTGGAAACTGACTGGTTTCACGTCGAGGCAAAACCGTGCAAGCTTAGTGGGGATGTTTTAGGATGAGATCTGTCAAGACTAAATTGTCAAGACTAAATTGAAACTTTCGAATGGAATGTGCTGAACAATGACTTTGTGCTTTGAATGAAGATCCAAACAATCAATTTTCTGGACTCAAAGAGACTTACATCAAGTGTTCTCTGGAATCAATGAAAATGATACAATTGGTTTCTGCCTTAAATGGAAAATGATGGAAAGTGAATCTTGGCTTAATAGAACTCAAACAATGGTGCTTCACTTGAATAACACTGAAAACAATGGTATGGCCTTGGAAGAAATCCAGTCAAAAGATGGGATAACCTTACATGCCACCTCCTCCTCCAGAAACTCCTTTCTCCCACCCTCTGCAGGAAAAGTATTCTTTTCTTCTGGATACCCAGCCATGTTGGCATCCCAGGTAATGACAGGGCTGATGCAGCCGCTAAGCTTGCCCTCAACCTCCTCCCTGCCCCTTTTCCCAAAACCCTCTCTGACATCAAACCGCTTATCGCTTCCCTTGTTCGTGACCGCTGGCAAACCTTATGGAGTTCCCAAATTAATAACAAACCCCATGTCATCCAGCCCACAATTCCGATTAAATCCACCATCAACAACCTCTCTTGTATCGACAACGTTTATATTACCCATCTAAGAATTGGCCACACCCACCTCACTTACTCCCACCTCCTTATTGGCTCCCCCAACTCCTCTGAAAAAATTGCCATTGCTCCCTCACAATCCATCACGTTCTCCTTGCTTGCCCCCTGTACAACCTTCCCAAAGCTTCCCTCGCTCCCCACAACTCAATTGCTGAGTTCTTCCAGAAAAATTCTCCAGATAAAATGATCTCCTTCCTTCATCATGCCTCCCTCTACAACCATGTATAATTCTCCTCTTCCACCCTCTCTACTTTGTTTTTGTTTCAACCATGCACCTCCTCTCTCAATCACAGCTTTCTGACCTTTTGTTCTTGAATTTCTCTCATTCTCCCCCTGTTTCCTTTCCTTCCAGCCTCTAGAATGACCTGACCTCTCAAGCACAATTTGACCTTAATTGTCATGGTGCCTTCAAGCCCTCATCAAACAAACAAACAAACTTCAAGTGTTAAAGTGGTCCTGCCATGCCTTCTAAAAAAAAAAAAAATGAGATTTAACCTGATATAGGTTTTTCATATCCCTAAATCAATAATTCATTAAGAATTCCTGGACTTAGCAATTGGTCATTAATTGCCTGCTCCGAAAAAAAGTTGAAAAGTATTTGTGACGTCATAACAGTTTGCTATGTCATTTCAGGGACTGCTGATTGTAAACAATGCATTACACACATAGTAACCACTTACAAATAGCATCTGATTACGAAAGTTTTTCGGGCTGTTCAGATCTTAATTTGTCATTTTCAAGTTCAAGCTATGATAAAAATGATTTGGAAATAAATGAAGAACTTTCCATTATGAAGGGATGTCGTTCCTTTTGAATTTGAACCGCTTGCAGACGAGTAAGAAGAATCAGGCTAACAACCCTCCCTTACACGGTCCTACAGTACAAAGCCTGCGTAGTCGGCATGAAATTGTTACTGTTTTGCAAGTAATATTTTGTTAAGCATAATCAAATTAAAGTGTTTGCAACAACATCTACCTTTGTTGTTACGTCTAATGAAAAATACAGTTTTATTTATCAATGTTCATGTCTCTGTCGATTGACGTTTAGTCAATAGGCTTATCAGTCGGAAACATGACCTTGATTGACCCGAAAACTTTATTCAAAATCACGTGATGATCAGGGCAATTTGCTCTAAAACCAAAGAACACATATTTATTGTATGGATACACATAAAAGGTACGAGTTTTAAAATTAACGACATCGTTTTTTGTCACAATGTGATCATTACTTTCGCACAACAGCCTATAAAAGATAAAAAAGTGATAAAATTGACAACCGACCGATAAAAAAAGGATGAATATTCCAAAAAAAAAAAAACTTACCAATTCGTGAAGTAAAACCAAATGTTGTTCAAACTAGAATAAAATAATTTCAAATTCATCTTAGGACAAATCACAAACCAAGAACCTAAGAAAAGTTCTATCCCATTTCGATTAGACCCGCTGTCGGCTTGAATTGGACGCCATGATTATAACGCATGCGCATTAAGTGTATGTCCGTAAAACAGATGTACAACACCAATAGACGATCTACAGCACCCCTGCCTCTCAAGAACAGCTGATGCTATTGGAGGGGAAATAAATGCTGGAGGTTTACAAAATATGCATAGATTCGATTGTATATCAAGAAAAAACTAATATCGAGATATGTACCCGTCATATCAGCTTTAGCGTTAAAAGGTGATAACTCCCAACGTTTATAAATGTCAAGTTAATAAATAGGCCCCATTAGTATTTTACGACCCAATTGACCTCATTTAATAATATGAGGAAGCATTTTTACAAATTTGGTCATTTAGTTGTTGTGTAATTCCTATCAGCCAACAATCGAACACAATTTTCTGAAATTTAGTGGATGGGGTTCTGGGGCCCCAAAACAGCTTTCATATTTCGCCTGGAAAATAAGTTTAATATATATCTATTACTTTTTTGGTATTTTCTGGCAAAAGTTGGACATTTTACCATGAACAACTCCCACAGGTGGTTAAATGAGAATCCCCTTGTTAAATTATTTAGAACACATTACAGTGAATAAGTAAAGAATAAGTAATACAAAATAAGTTGGAAAAAAAAGTTTATTTGTGCTGCATTAGTCAGTGGTATAGCCACGGGGTGCATGGGGGAGGGGTAAGGAACCCCCACTTTTCGATGGAAATTTTTAGAATTTGGGATAATTTTTGTTTATATAAATTTTACTTTTGTCTTTGAAGGGGGTCTAGGACCCCTTACTTTTTGAAAGCTTGTTATGCCACAATCAGTGGCTCAGCTATCATCCACGGAGGATATTGTGTTTGGTATTTGCATTATGACATTGCTTGTGCTGCGTATATTTATGTTGAGATGTACGCAAACAGTTTAATAACCGTCATAGTATGGAGGTTTACCATTAAAAGTGGTACCTCATTGGTTAGAGACCCTGGGAATAGAAGAAAAAGCTGATATGCTGGCATTTTTACCTCCAAGTCACTTGTGTCTCCTTACCAAGGACGTCACTGGGGTATTCTGATTGAGCTCAGGGTCTTCTGATGGTGGTGGGGTGGGTACAGGCATCAGTTTCCCAACTGGGTGGATTTATGAGGGTACCCCAAAGAGCAACGGTTGGGGTTCCAACTGCCATGTTCATTTTTCAAGTGGCATTCCAGTTTGGGGGAGACACCCCCAACCCCCCACTTACAGTGACCACCCCCTCCTTATAGTGACATCTCTGCTCCTAATCCACCATGTTGTTACACATCTGGTAGGAATGTTTACCTCTGAAACTTTTATAACTCACCTGTGTAACATAGAACTTTAGACTTGGTAGAATTAAAATTCCAACTTTAGATAAGTCTGTCCGTATGTCATGCATTCATGTGGTTCTTCTTCTGTGCAATGTGGGGCAAACTGTCAGTTGGGAGTGAATAGGGTGGGACATGAAGGGCACTCTTACTAAGCAATCAATTGGAAAATAAAACCCTTGACCAATAGAAGATCATGATTTGTTGCATGTAAGGGGTATACATAACACCGCTGAGGAGCAGTCCCCACCACGGGAGCACGGATTTTCTATGATATTGAAGCACTACTATGAGGGCTGGGGCAACCTATCACAAACAATTATGGACAGGCCTGAGAGGGTAAATGATAGGGAAATCAATGACTATAAGGCATACAAGTGATGCAGTCTGAGGGGTATGCTGTGTCTCCTTGTCACAATCTGTCAGTCTTTAATGTTGTGATACCGTTTTCCATCTGGATGTGCTTGAAGAAAATTTGAATGCTCCAAGGTGGTTCCAAACAGAAATTGAGTTATTTTAAGTCACTTCAAACTTTCCATTTACTGAATTCCATCTCCTCTTCTGTGTGAATAAACCGTTTTCAGGAAAGGCTGAATGTTTAATACAGGGTCTTAATTAAGGCTTCACATCAGTGGTATAACCCAGTAAATAGCCAAATGTGTGAACACCAGTACAAGACAGTCCCCAACCCAATGAACATATCTAAACTAAGATAGCTATTTTTCATTTTTAAGGGGAAATGTACCTCTGTAACACAGACATGCATCATTATTGGAATGAAAGGTAGCTTTGAACACAATGTGGTTTTCCTTCCCCCTAGAAGATCTGCCTCCACTTTTCACTGAAATCATTGTAGCACTTTTTGTTTGTTCAAATCCAAGTCAATTTTATAACTCACAATGCATTACTCTTTTCCCCTTATCTATTATATCATTTCCAGAATAAGCATTTTAAAATTGGGCATAACTTTTCTATGGGCTGTCAGATTGCATAGATAGTCTCTCCAATATTGCTTTTAGACTTTCCATCCTTATTACGGACAAAAATAAATAAATTATTGGATTGGTTTAGTGTTACACAACACATTACTTTGCGAATGCAGGACAGTCATGTGTATCTTGCAGGTCTGTTACAATAAGCCTGCCTGCTATTTCAATTAAAAATGTAGCTCCATCAGATCTACAGTAACCTAAAACACAAAATACCTACAAAACTGAAATGTCTATCCTTGTTTGAGGAATGTGAATTTATAGATACATAATTAGGGGATAAAGGATACACAAAAACAAACACTCACATAACACTTAAGAAATATCAAAGAAAATACTTTACTTGATAGTACAATTTATTGATCTCTTTTGCTTCAAATGTAAGTCTTGTTTCAACTTCATCACAAATAAGCAATGCATTAAACCCTTCATACATATAAGTGCTTCTTTAAATGTATATGGATGTGAAGCAGCAACTTATGCTAAATTGCTTTAAAATCCATGAAAAATGATAAAAATAGCAAATGTCATTCATATCGTCGGGGATAAAAATGGACCACTTTTAATTCTTAGGCCAAAATATGCAAATGTTTGTTCCTCTTCTGATGTATGAGTGGGCGAAAGTTCCTATTTCTTTATGTAACCCCTTTGTTTTGTTTTTAATTCCTTGTCACACATTTGTAAAAAAATCCAGCAGGAATAGATTTTGTCATCATTTTCAAGAACTGAAATTTTGGAAGGAAACAGAAAGAATTGCATTAAGCTATCACTTACCCTTTCATAGACTCATAAACTTTTGATTTTGACTACAGGTGTATTTCACTTTACAGCTGAGCAAGCTTTATATGTTTGCTTTGAAGGACCAGACATCAGCTGATTATGCAAATGAAATCTAGTTTTAAATTTAGTATCTTAACGTTTTGTGAAATAACATAACACACAAATACAAAGTGTTGGTTGTCTCGTCAGTGGAACTGCCCTTCATTTCCTGTTTTTCCCCTTCAAATTGTAATCTACAATAGTTTCAAAGAGAGTAGCTTGCTTTGTTTTTTTCTTTGCCATATCCCACAGTGAAAATAAATTATCTAGGTCAATAGAGGAAAAAGACAATATATATTACACAATAAAAATATTTTATACCATTATACATTACATCACATATTATACTAATAAAGCTCAGACTTTGATTTGCTGCTGTTTGTTTTAAACTTAATATGCTGTTTTAACTACTGTAGACTTCCTTGTCATTACCTTTTTGCACCAAACTGTAAGGTAAATGTTCTCGATGTCACTAGTCTTTAATGACAGCCTTTCAAAGTATGTGTCTACTGTAAATAAAAGACTATTCCATATCAACAAATCTATCAATGCCTCACCCCGGTGTCAAAAAATGGACAAAAAATCACTTTAATATATTCTAAAGTTCTACTTCATTTTCCTGCTCTTCCCCATCATTTTCTCTTTGTACAGCGCATAGAAATGCTTAACATGATTTTGCACTAAACCGAATAATTATTGTTTTATAATAATAACATTATTGTTTAAAATGGTAATTATTGCCCATTAACCAGTTACATGGCACGTTACTTTTTTTAAGTTGAGTTTTCTAAAGGACCGACAATGATAGTTTGCATAAGACATTAAACCATCTGCATCTTGTTTCTTTTTTTTATTGATGCAAAGATATATTGTGGTACCCTTATTCATGTCTTACGCTGCTCTAATATCAAAATGTACTGATCCAATTCATTACTGCAGGTAAAACAAAGAAAAAGTAACATTTATTCCATTTTAACATGTATGAAGTACATCAACATTTCCCTCCACACTTTACAAGAGAAATGCTAAATAAAGATTAAAACCCTGGTTTACAAAAGAGCTATTCTACCATGAAAGGAGTAAAGACGTCTAGAAGCATAAGTATTATTTAAAGAACTGCATGGAGGAGAAAATTAGAAGAAGAATTAGTTTGCATTTAGGAAGTGGAGGCATGTTCAGGCAACTAAAAGAATGAGTTTCCATTAGTGCACTGGTGTACACTGTACATGAAACTCATTAACACTCTTAACAATAACACTGTTTTATATTAGTGACTCCAGTACATAGGAGGGGGATGGTAATCATCAACCCCATGATAAAAGCAAGCTTGAAATGAAGGAATGAAAAGAATAATTGAAATAATAAAACAGACAATCACATGCAGCATTAAGAATCTTGAATGTTTGTACATCTGTCAGGTTCAATTGTGAACTGCTTTATAGCATGGAGCTATTTTCAGTTAATAGCTCCCTAGGGCGGTGTCCATTGGTAGTGATTTTCCTTTCTATATTGGACCAACTCTCAGCCGAGAGCGACGTGACAACTGTTCCTATTCTCCTAAACTATTTTCGCTCCAATTTCTCTCCAATTTGCACCTTTTTGTTTTATAACTTCATTTTCGGATTTTCTTTTCGGTGGATGGGCTTTTATCCTCGGTGAGATCGTTTCTTTTCTTTTTTTCTATTATATTTTCCCTCGTTCTGTCCCGACTTTTCACGCCCTTCGTTACTAATACAGCGGTCCCCATATAGTGGTTCCGCGATTTTTTTCTAGCTGCCTCGGGTCTCTCGGCCCTTGGTTTTTTCTTTCATAATGACAAAGCGCCTATGCAGTGACCTTGACCTTGACCCCCCCTCCCCTCCCCGTGACCCACCTGCTACCATCATTGACCATTCTGCAACCCCAATCCCAAAAATCCTTATAATCCATGCCACCAACAAGCAGGAAAGCTTTAAAAAGTTTCTCCTTTCCTCATCCATAAAGCCCTCTTTGGCCTTGTCGGTACCCTCCCAAAGTCTCTACCCTTAGATCCGTGATCTCCTGGTGCACTGCACCAGGGACACACAAGCCACCACCCTCCTTTCCACCAAAACCCTATCCAACTCTGGTATCGACATCACAGTCACCCCCATCGCTCCCTAAACTCCAGCAAAGGCCATACGCACCGCGATCTTGCGTGACATGACCGATGACGACTCCAAGAAGAACTAGCTAACCAACATGTAACCAAGCCCGCGTCTCGTTCTAAAGAGAGACGGAGCCAAACTCCCACCAACACCATATTTCTCACTTTCGCAACTCCAACTCTCCCCCCACATCATTGCCGGCTACCTGAGAATCCAGGTCGCCCCTTATATTCCTAACCCTTTACGTTGCTACAATTGTCAGAGGTATGGCCACGGAAAACTCCTGCCACAGCCAAGCGCTGTGGTAACTGCGGAGCCCCGGACCATGACAACACCTCCTGCACCAACCCCACTCTGCACAAATTGTGACGGTAAACACCCAGCAAACCATCCTCCTTCTCGAAAGACTGTCCCACCTGGCTTCAGGAAAAACAAATAACTAAACTTAAAACCCTTAACCCCAACATAACCTACCCTGAGGCCAGGAAACAATTCCTCGCTTCCCTTAACTCCAAACCTTCCTACTCAAACGTAGTCTCCTCTAACTCTAATTCCGCCCCAAACACAACTAACACAACAAAAACTAACTCCCATGCCCAAACCGACCTCACCTGGCTCTTCTTACCTAGTCCTAAGCCCATCACCATTTCCAACAACCCAATCACACCCAATACCCACACCACCTCCACCACCACTCCTCTCCTCAACCCCTTCCTACTCTAAAGCCCCTACCGCCCCTACACCAACTCCACTAATACCTTCATACATCAAGCTAAAACCAGCCAAGCAAACAACCAACAAACCAACAAATCAACCAGCAAACAACCAACCAAAAACAACCAATCAACAAACAACCTATCAACAAACAACCAATCAACAAACAACCCACCTCCCAAACCCACACTGAAGAGAGTATGGATTGTTCGACATCGAACACACCGATCATACTTCTCGCCCAATTTTCAAAACAATCGCTCCCAAAGAAACAAATCCAAAGAAAAACAAGTGAACTCAGACCCAGCAGATCTTCCTCCAGATAACCCCGCCTCCTTTATGGCATACACCACAATCAATTACAATAACACCCACAACATCATACAATGGAACATTAGGAGCCTTAAGGCCAATTCTGAAGAAATCGACCTTCTGGCCTCCACCTTCAACCCGGTCGTCTTCTGCCTACAAGAAACTTTCTTGAAAACCACCGACCATTACTCCCTTTAACAACTTTGCTTGCTATCACAAACATCAAGTGGATGCTGACAGGGCCTGTGGTGGCGTCTCCATTCTCGTTAGACACGATATCCCACACAGCCCTGTTCGTGGTGCACACCGACCTTCAGGCCATCTGTATTTCTATCTCCCTCCACAAAACTTTCACTCTCTGCAATATCTATCTCCTCCCAACACCAACATTCAACCAACCAGCCTTAACAACCTCATCTCTCAGCTTCCCACCCCTTCATCCTTCTTGGTGACTTCAACGCCACAACCCTCTGTGGGGCTCTAATACCACCACCCCTAGAGGCAAGTTCATCAAAACGCTCTCCGTCAGCACAGCCTGTCCTTACTGAACACTAACTCCCGACCTACCTTCATCCTGCCACAGGCTCTCTCACCTGTATTGACCTGTCTATCTGTTCCCCTAACCTCCTCCCTGACTTTAGTTGGAGAGTCACTGCTGACCTCTGTGGTAGTGATCATTACCCTCTTCTTATACACTCCAATCTTCAAATCCCCACTGAGCACACCCCCAACTGGAACCTCGACAAGGCTGACTGGTCCCTTTTGAAACCCTCTGTGACTCACACCTCTCCCCCATCTTCTCGAGGATGAGGATCCCATGTCTAACTTCAGTAATATCCTTATCAACATCGCCACCTGCTCAATTCCCAAAACCTCCAAACCCCAAATCATCCCCCAACCCTGGTTCTCAGATGACTGCAAAACCGCCATCAAGAACAGGAAAAGAGCCCTCAGGAACTTTAAAACTAACCCGACCACCCATAACCTTAACCTCTTTCGCATCAGCCGTGCAAGGCCAGACGCACTATCAAGGACAGTAAAACCAACACTTGGAACAACTTTATCTCTTCTCTCACCACCAACACGCCCACCAAGAAGATTTGGAGAATGGTTAACAGCTTCCACGGCAGAGTAGGCAAATCTTCCATCTCCCATCTCTCTTGGAATGGAGACCTTCTCACCGCAAAAAGACATCGTTGACCACCTCGCCGCCTCTTTCAGCAACATCTCGGCCTCGACCAACTACTCCAATGCTTTCAAAATCAAAAAGCTATGGATGAAGCCCGGAGAATCACTTTTCCCTCTGACAACTCCAAAGCTACAACACCCTCTCACCCTTTCTGAATTAAACCAAGCCATCAGCGACGCTGGCTGCACCTCCAAGGGCCCAGATAACATCCCCTATCAGTTTCTGAAACACCTCCCCATCAAAGCCACCACTACCCTACTCACCATCTTCAACCACATTTGGTCCTCACACTCCTTTCCCCTATCTGGAGGACAGCTATTGTCATCCCCATCCTTAAACCGGGAAGGATAGCACCGACCCACCAGCTACCGACCCATCGCCCTTACTTGCTGTCTCTGTAAAATTATGGAAAAGATCATTAATCAGAGACTAAACTGGTTCCTCGAGACCAACAGAATCCTCTCTCCTCACCAAAGCGGCTTCCAAAACGCCGCAATACCCTAGACCAGTTAATTACGCCGACACCGCTATCCGGGAATCCTTTGCAAAAAGGAACACCTCATTGCCATATTTTTGACCTCGAGAAAGCTTTCGACACTACTTGGAAATACGGCATTACCCGGAAACTTCACACCATTGGCCTCAGAGGCCACCTCCCCATCTTTATTCAAAACTTCCTCTCACCCAGGCAGTTCCAAGTTCAGTATTGGCCACACCCTCTCCAAGCTGTACCCCAAGAAGAGGGCGCCCCCAAGGCAGCATCCTCCCCACTCTCTTCAACCTGAGCATTAATGACATCGGGAATGACCTTGGCCCCAGCATCAAACGTACCCTCACGTGGGATGACTTCACCATCTTCTACTCCTCCCTAGCTTTCCTATTGTTGAAAATAGGCTTCAAACCAGCCTCAATCAGCTGCAAGTCTGGAGCAACAATAACGGTTTTAGATTCTCCAAAGACAAGACAGTCTGCATGCACTTTTGTCATTTCAACAACCTCCACCCCAACCCGAACTTTGTGCTCAATGGGAATCGATCCCTAAAGTTGAAAACACAAAGTTCCTTGGTCTAACTCTTGACCCCAAGCTCACCTACAAGCCACACATCACCAACCTGAAACTAAAATGCAATAGCTCCCTCAACCTCCTCCGACTGCTCTCCAACACTACTTGGGAGCGAACCGCTTATGCTCTCCTCAAAATTTTCAGGCTCACCATTCGTGCCAAGCTTGACTATGGCAATATTGTTTACTGTGTCGCTCACAACTCATACCTCAACCACATTAACACCATCCAAAATGAAGCCCTCAGGCTTTGTCTAGGAGCCTACAGGACCTCCCCAATCACTAGCCTTCATGTTGAAGCCAACTAACCCCCTTTCTACTTAGATGTAAAAGCTTAGCCTCTCCTATGCTTTTAGAGTCCTCACCAACACTCAGAACCCTGTTTACAACCTCATTAGGTACCCCAATTTCTCCTCCCTCTTTGATAGGACTAAAACCCTATCGCCCCCTTCAGCTTACGATTAAATCAGACCTCTTTCAACTTGGCATCAACCCCGCCACTCGGCACCTATTCCTGGCCCACTTTTCCGCCTTGGGCCACCCCCTTCCTTCTGTCCACCTTGACCTCTCCACTTATAACAAAACTCATACTCACCCTAATCTCTTCATCAATCTCCACAACCAAATCAAAGACCAACTCTCAAATTACACCTCTATCTATACTGATGGCTCCAAGGAAGGCAACAAGACAGCTGCTGCTGCCATCATCCAAGACATCACCCTCAGTAGCAGACTTCCTGACCACTCATCCATCTTTTCAGCCGAGGCTAAGGCCATTCTCCTCGCCCTCAACTTTATTGAGTACTCTCCTCTTAGTCACTTTGCCATTTTCTCTGACTCAAAGGCTGTTCTTACTTCATTACTCAATCTTAAATGGGATAACCTCACCTGCCACCTCCTCCTCCGAAACTCTTTCTCCCACCCTCTGCAGGAAAAGTGTTCTTTTCTTCTGGATCCCCAGCCATGTTGGCATCCCTGGCAATGACAGGGCTGATACAGCCGCTAAGCTTGCCCTTAACCTCCTCCCTTCCCTTTTCCCAAAACCCTCTCTGACATCAAACCGCTTATCGCTTCTCTTGTTCGTGACCGCTGGCAAACCTTATGGAACTTCCAAATTGATAACAAACTCCATGTTATCCAGCCCACAATCCCGATCAAATCCACCATCAACAACCTTTCTCGTATCGACAACGTTCATATTACCCGTCTTAGAATTGGTCACACCCACCTCACTCACTCCCACCTCCTTATTGGTTCCCCCAACCCTCTGTAACAATTGCCACTGCATCCTTACAATCCAACACGTTCTCCTTGCTTGCCCCCTGTACAACCTTCCCAGAGCTTCTCCGCTCCCCACAACTCAATTGCTGAGTTCTTCCAAAAAAATCTTCCAGATAAAATAGTCTCCTTCCTTCAGCATGCATCCTCTACAACCATATTTAATCCTCCTCTTCCACCCCTCTCTACTCTGTTTTTAGTTTTACCCATGCACCTCCTCTCTCGATCACAGCTTTCTGGCTTTTGTTCTTGAATTTCTCTCATTCTTCCCTGGTCTCTTTCCTTACTACCTCTAAAATGATCTGACCTCTCAGGCACAATTTGACCTTCGTTGTCGTGGTGCCGTTAAGACCTCATCAAACAAACAAACAAACTAAAATAAAAAAGTATTTCCACCTGCATGATCAAAGGTCATCATTACTTCTCACATGCAAAGTTTAATTACAAGTTTAATTGCTTTCAGTTGTAACATTAGAGAACAAGCAAGGACAAGCGATATCTAAAGGCAAAACAATAGTAAATATATCTCTATGAATACAGCTTTTAAAGTTTCATCTTTTCAAGTTAAGTATCAATTTACAAGATGCGTCACATAAGTAGGTTTTGGGCATCTGTTCATAATTGTTCTGTCATCTATCATATCAAATAGATAAAGGAAAATGTTACAAAGAAACTGGTTTTCAAGTATCACTCTATCATAACAAATAAGACAGAGATATATTTTTAACTATCATTCGATCATATAAAACATAAACAAATTTTTAAAGTATCATCCTATCATATCAAACAGACAAAAAATGTTTCCAAGTATCACTCTATCATATCAAATAAACAAAAAATAATTTCAAGTATCACTCTATCATGATAAATAGACAAAAATGTTTCCAAGTATCACTCTATCATATCAAATAGACAAAATATGTTTCCAAGTATCACTCTATCATATCAAATAGACAAAAAATGTTTTCAAGTATTACTCTATCATATTAAATAGACGAAAAATGTTTCCAAGTATCACTCTATTATATCAAATAGACAAAAGTGTTTTCAAGGTAGTACGATTGAGTCAGCTTTATCATTTCAAATGTAAAAATATGTTTTAAAGTATCACTCTATCATATCAAATAAACACAAAATGTTTTTGAGTCTATCATATCAAACAGGCCAAAACTGTTTTCAAGGTAGTACAAGTGAGTCATCTCCATCATATCAAATAGACAAAAACTGCAGGCATGACTTGACAACTCAAAAACATTTATTTAGATATCACTAGTAATGTAGTACATGTGCTAGTACTGTACATGTACTAGTGATCTGTCGGCATGACTTGTAAAAGAGCATTCATGTCACTTACTTCTGTAACATATTCTTCTACCTCACTGTCAGATGAACTTTCAAAATCTACATACTCACCTGTACTACCTTCTGATTCTACTTCTGAATCTGATTGTCTGATTCACTTGCAGTGGGATCAGATAAATCAAAAGATGACACTCTTTCTGGAACATTTACACACATCAAACAAGAGCAGGAGGGCCCACATAATGTTTCTTTATTTTTACACTGACACCGTCTGCTGGAGCAACCCGTCTTGCACTTGCATCCACTTTTTAAGAACTGAACTTGCTCTCTGATCTTTGAAAGGTTTTCTTCAGTGTCCCAGACAACTTTCATGTTGAGGCATGACAACCTTTGACTTGTGGGCCTGAGCCTATAACTGGATGGTCCAACAACAACGTAACCAGTGGAACCTTGAAGCTTCAGCGGAGGGCATCCAGTGGTCCTCACTGCTTATCCTATGAAAGTGCCCCTCTCTAATCTTAAGGATGAAAGCAACATGTTGCCCATAAGCTGTCAATCCATCACGACCTACTGCCAACATAATTTCATTAGGGTCCTGTTCTTGAAAGGCTCCTTGATGTGCCATAAAATAAACACACCCTATAAGTCTTTAAAATGCCAAAAGACCATTCTGCCAATTTGAATGGCTTGTTTCATACAAATATCTCTCATGTTCGCCTCCTATAATAACTGGCAAAATCTGAAAAAGGCAAGCATAAATGAGCTTTTGCTATGACCCTTAAAGAAAAATACATAATCACATCCACTACAAACAAAAAGAATCTGTAAACAAATTGGTGCTTGACATAAAGTAAAACTCAGGCCCTGTAACTCCAAGTCTGTGGAAAGAGACTGTGTCAGACTGTTTAGAGAGATAGATGTACATGTCATTGTGGAATTCCCAATTCAATAGGACAACAATATCTTTGTCTTTAAGTACAGACTACAGCAAAGGAAGACCAATATGGAATGTATCTCTATCTGGAATATATATAGCAACTTTTTTACAATCTGTTCTCGAAGCATGGAGCCAAACCCTTGAATCTCCTTCTTCATGATCAGATTGCAGGTTATAATCTACGAGGTTTAATTAAAAGTTGTATGTGAGGGAGTTCATCGCCCACCTGCCCGAGATGCCAATACCGATACTTGTGTAGACCACACACTTTTCATGGGCCACTCCTCTTTTCAGGATGAAGTGTTTGGCATGCACTCGCATGTGGCATTACAAGAATTCTACATACAGTATGATACTTTCAATGAGGAATAGGAATTGAATAGAACTAAAATAGAAATTGAATAGAACTGAGGACCTTATAAGAATTGTGTTCAAAGATTGCTCCCTTTGTTTATATTTTAACAGGGTCCTTTTACAAGAAACAATCAAATCCATGATGTACAACACATCTTTGCAGGTTGAAGCTAAATGCTAGTCAAATGTAGAAGGATGTGTGCAAAAATTAGAACTGAATTAAAAATTATAATGCACGAAAGGTTGTCAACAGCTAAGGTATGATGGCATCAACACACCAATTGCTGTACCTATTGGGTTGAGAAAAAAATTACACTGGATAAAATGGGAGTTTCTGCTGAGGAGATGATCACGTCTTTTGCTCAGTTCTGTGAAGTGGGCACAAATAAACAGCACCTACAGAAGGATTTCTGAAGAAAAGAAAAAGGAATATTGTTTGTTTAAATGTTTATTGTATCATTTTAACACTAGCATTGTTTTGCTTTAACACCATCAACAAAGTAGCATAATTATAATGTTTTTAAAATTATTTATGTTTTCAGTTATCATCGAATCTTAGCATATGAGGGTTAGCAAAACTTCACTGCTTCTTGATGCTGTAAAAGAAAAAACAGGATGGATGCAGACACCATTCGATGCTGTATCACTGCCAGTCACAGCATCCTTTTTTTAGTTGGTGTTACTGTAGCTTCCATGCAACCTACCGTATTTTCTCTAATAAACGCCTCCCCCTCTAATAAACGCCCCCCCTGTCATTTTTCATACTTTCAGGATGTAACAACGCACGTTTAACTTACCAAATGTGACTTGAAAAGGCTGTAAGTCGATTGTAATCAAGCAGAAAATATGCAAAGAGTATATTCCATTGATAATCCATGCACAATAATGCTAAAAACACAAAAATTGCTTGAAGAAACTAATACCATAGACCTAAAAGGAATTGCCGTTCTTTTGTAAGTTGCTTTTTTTTCTTCATACTTTACCCTCGAATAAACGCCCCCCTGTTTTCCAAATGCAACGCCCCGGGGGCGTTTATTAGAGAAAATACGGTAAATGACTGACGTGTAAATACGGATTTAAGAAAGCTGTTTAGATACTACATTTATTTGAGCACATTTTCTTTTTAGAAATATAGTATTGATTTGATTTCTCTGTTGCTCTGCCACAATCTTTGAGGGAAAGTAAAGTGTAGTGATAAGTTAATATCAAGACAATGTGATGCTGTAGTATTTGTGCACTGTTCCTCTCTAACAACTGAGGAATATTTGAAAACAAGTTTAACATCAAATGATACTGTAGATTATGAATGAAAATATAACATGTGAGGTAGAAAAATTAATGATGGGTTTGCTATACAAATCATTTAGCTTTTGCTATACACACAATTTTGACCAAATGTGTTTTTTAATAGAAATTTTGAGCTTCATCAGTGTTTGAGCAGAAGCAGAATTCAAACATTTTTGCAAGTAGCACAAAGAGTAATTTCAAGTAAACAAGACAAGATTTTAACAATCTAAACATTGACCCTTCTTGCATTCTGGGCTGCAGAAATCAGTGATTTGTAAAATCTTAAATCTCTTTTGCCCTAATATACACTGTTCTGAAATGGAAATGATTTGTTATTTCTAGATTTACAGAATAGGAGCCTTAAAGCAACATGCATGAATGAAATTTGTGTAAATCTATTGTTAGCTTTCTTGGATGAATGTATGAAGGTGAGAAAAATGACTGCAATATAATAGCAGAAATATCTATAAAAGAGAGTAACACTCCATATGGAACTGAACTACACCCAATTTATACTACAGGCAACCCCGCATTAGTCGGATCCATCCGGACCGCTTACTAACATCTGACTTACAAAATATCCGAGTTACATTTTGAAGGCATCGTATGTTGGTATTGTACAATACTAGTTTCGCGAAAATTCTATCTCGTAATTTCCCAAAATTACGATGCTCCCGTTTTGCCTAATTGGGAAGGACATCGGGTGTGCATCCATTCGTATCAAATGAATAAAAAAATATTAAAAAAACCGTGTACTGTACTTACAGGAAAAAAGCAAGAAAAACTCAAACAAGACTTTCCAAACACGAACATAATCTCTTATCTAACGTTAGACTAACACAACACACTTATCAAAACTTTGCTGGTTTGGGTGTAAATTGAATGTGGAAACACAACCCCAGTATAAAACACAGCACAAAACAAAACACATATGCGAGTAACTTTATTTTTAAATACTTATGACCGTATGAACATCACATTCTTAAAAATATACTGTAACATAACTCACTCAAATGTCATTTCATTCATAAAAAAAGACAGTGACCTTCCTCCCTCCCCGCTCAAAGTCACATAAACATCTTATTTGTACGCATACTGTGCCCTCACACCTGCATACTGTATCATGAACTTTACGTGAACTGCATCGGACAGCGCTATGGGAAAGTGCACTGTGCTATTTATAGCGAGTGATCAGACTTGCGGTTCGAAAGTTCACAGTACGTAACTGTGAATTATGTGCACTGATAATTTCTTCCATCCGACTTATACGCTGTAATTATCACATATTTGCGTATGTCAAGGTGTAGATATTGGTCCGACATGGAGTTTATCCGACTTGCAGATGTCCGACTTTGAGAAGGTAATTGACACATACATGTATTGGGATTTATCGGGACTTTTTGTGCAGTACGAGTTACGCGAAAATCCGACTTGGACGCATCCGACATATGGGGGGGTTGCCTGTATTTTCAATCTACAAAAAACAATATGACAGAATAAATGAACTATAGTGACAAGATTTTTGAAGATGGTACATCTTACTGTAAAGTCCTGTCAACAGTGTACTGCTATATGTATACTGTATACTGTACTACAAGTAAGGGGTCAAACTGAAAATCAACGGGGTGAACACAATTTGTTGTCTATCTCAGTATTGCTAAAGAATTTTTTCTTCTTCTTCAGTTCTTCGTTTACTATAAGATCGGTTTATCTGTGAAAGCATGAAATAATCATAACTCTGCAATGTAGAACAACGCATATAATTTTTCAAATGATGTCAGTTTTGATTGTGAGAACAAGACTGAGAACAAGAACATCAAAACAGTGTATAGTATTGTAGTTTGTTCCTCACACAGAAAAACAAAAACAAGGTTACTGTACCTGTATTTTGGCATTATGCTCTATACTGGTTTGACCATATGGATAAAGAGTATGCTTCAAATCAACTCATAAAAACAGCTCCACCTATGTGCTTAACTTTTCAACATGCGAGAATTTTAATAAAATTGTTAAAACATTTTGTTGTAATTTACACTAGTTATTCATTTCATAAACTTTCTATATCAAGGCGTGGCATAAGGTAAAATTACAATGTATGATCGGGCATTGCAAACTTATGTTCAAAACCAATATCAGTTTTATATTATGGTTTTTGTGTTTTCTCTGTGATCCAAAAATAAATTGGCACATTTTTGACAAAATAAGTTGTGAAAAAGTAGCAAATAATCAACATTCAGTAACAGTACCATGATGCAGTGTTAAGGGTCATACTCTTTTGTAATTGTGCAGCCTGCATTGTGTCTGCATGATATTTTCAGAAAGTGACACAGAAAAAGTGTTGTTTTTGATGTAAAAGATGACCTAATAATTTTCATTTAACTCTGAACTTATCTGAGTATGATCATGACTACTACAACCAGTAAATTTAGTAGGACTACAGTGTATTAAACTGTTACTTTAGTTAGGACATATCAGAGAAGACGGTAAATAGTAACACATTTCCAATATGTCGGGAAACGCAAACTAAAGGGGGATACTACTAACTTCCAAAATTAAGTTAGAATTATGCAGTTGCTCTTGGGAATGTTACACAAAATGAATGAGTAATATTAAAACATTACAAATTTTAAAACACTAAGAATGTCAATCATAAGGTAAAATTTTAGTGAGAATATCAATAATAAGGGCAATCTAACTAACACAGGGATGATGCGGCTGTTAAATGTATGCTTTAATATTTTATGGAACTGCCATTTCCAGCATTCACTTGGATCAGTTTTTGTCAGCTGAAGTTCTGTTATGTAATAATTGATGTGGTCAACTGCCGTTAAGCGCCTATGTCGCAAATTATTTTGTGGGGTGACTCATAATAGTACTGGGTCGAGTTAAACTTATATGCAGGGACTATTCAAATCTTGGTCTGACTGAGTAAGGCAATCAATGGAATAGGGTTCTACATGGTATTTGAAACATGGCCTTATGATCTAGGCCTAATGTTTCTCTCAACTTCATATACCTACTCTGAACTCATCAATCATGAAAATTGACTTTTTTCATAACAATTTTGCCTGACTTCGCTAAAGTGGGTAACAAATTTGGGTCATAATACAGTGATAGGCCCTAGTGCTACTACTAGGCCTATTATAATAGACCTAGCTTAGTCACAACTGCCACAGTGCCAATGCAAGGGCTTGAATATTGGGTGCATAAATGGATCGTTCTTTGCATTTAGTAGGCCTAAACCTAGTAGGCCTAAAGTAAATCCAAAATTGTGGATAACACTAACAAGAATATCATTTGTTTATATCCATAGGTTCTGTCAATAATCATCCTACCAAATTAATTTCATTTAGCATAAATCCGTCCTGTCTCAATGCATTGCCATAATAACAACCTAGTGTTACGGAAAAGATAAACCTTATCACGTTAGGAAGGAATTTGTCTAAAAAGTGAGAATTTGGACTGGCATTTTCCCTGAGCATTTTCACCAACTAAAAGTACTTGAAGATGGATTAACTTGACGACACTAATAATTCACTTTACAAAAGCATATTGAGCCTAATAAAAAGTTGCCTACTATGAAGAAAAGTGGCGTACACAGATCAGAAAAACGATTGATTAATCTTACCTTTTCAAAGATCTTCACAAAATGAGCCACGTAAAATCTTTATTTTGGGAAGTTTACCGAGACTGAAAATGCTCAGATTCTGATTTAATCTGAAATATATTGTCTGGAAAGTCATCAACTATTTCCTATAGTGATGAACAATGAAACTGCTCAAGATATAGCAATTTGAATTATTCGGATTCATTCGTGAGTGATCGTTTTACAAACCCTGAAACGCTCAATTCAAACTTCTGGGTCAAGTCCTCAGAAATTAATAATATTGGAGTAACGGTCATATAGCAAGGTCATGTTCCCAACTGTTCTGTGAACTAAATAGTTTATTCACAGAATTTTGTTTGCATTTTTGCACTTGAATTAAAAGTTTTTTAAAGAAATTTTTAAAATGTTAGTTTATTTTAAAAGTTTTATTAAGCTAAAACAGACGGCTTGGCATATGGACAAAACAATTACATTCAGTTATATATAAAATAAATCAAACAAATTTTCAACTGATTAAGTAGCCCATTCGGTTATGGCTTCGTCTTTTGAGTGAGAGGTTAAGGAGTTTGAATCTCACCAAGTCTTTATTATTATTTTTCCCTCCTGTTTCTCTCATTTGAATTTGTATTACTTGCGAAACAGTACAATTTTCATGTCAGAGACGATGCGGTCAGCTACTGTTTAAATCGAACAGAACAGGGGCAACAATCTGGTGTAAATATGACACTGTACCAGGCAAGCCCCAAAAACTTGGTTCATGTCAAGTGCACAAAACACGCCAAGAAACGTCTCGTTTTGTTGCCCTTTGCCATAGATAAATGACTTTTAGTTTGAGAATTTATATTACTGCATCCTCCAACTACACAACGCTGCAGCATTTTGTTTAATATGTGCTTGGAAAATGTTATATTTTAGAAGAATGAACAGAGATGCTATCGATACTAGTTGTGAAATTTCAATGGTGGCAACATGTTATACATTTTATACATGGCATGGATGCATTGTTCACATACAGTCATTTCCAAAATGACGTCATTGTGCACTGAGCCTTATTCCGGGTTTTTGCATCAAGTTGACGAAAAATGAAATTGTTTTCTTTTCAATTTTCTTATAACCAATGGGGTTTTGTGCTGAAAAAGCTATATTTTTGCAAATCAAATAATCCAAGTAACATAATTAACATAAGATGGCAGAGCCACTTTAAGATTGCAAATGTTCATTACAGATCAAAACTTGAGGATGAATCTTGTTGGGCATAGGATTTCTGAGGTAGATTATATGGGGTATGGGGATCAAATGAACTTATTTTAAGCATGTTGGAGTTGCTCTAAAGAGTGCTCATATTCTAGTTTGAAATATAATATCTCCTAATTGGATATTATGTCATTATTGTTTTTTTACCAATTTGTTTCTTTAATAGTCCTTTATCATCAAAATGGAAATGAAAATGAAAATTGACGGGAATAATTTCTTTTTACATTGATTTATTTGAATTATATACATTTGTCTTTAATGAAATTTTTGTTTAATGATTACAGTGTAATTTGTTAATTTATAACAGCTTGGAATACTGTATACTAGTTTTGCAGAATTATTGCAAATATAGGTAGACAGTTCTTCAGGAAATAAGATCTGTAACCAGTAATGATGACACCACAAGATTGCTTGCACACCCCTCTCCAGGAAATGCATGGTGACATATTTGTTTTATCTATAGGCTCCCCCTCCCTATGAGACAAAGTTACCCCTCTCTTGCCCTTGACATCAAAATCTTGGCACCCCCACTGTCTGTGACAAGGTGTTTATACTGAAACATTGGAATATCATGTGAAATATTAAAGCCATATTTTTATTGCACTGATTTTATAGTTTGGTTCAGTATAGTCGTCAATGAATCAATCAATGTATGGCATTTGTAAAGCATCAAAATCAAACATACAGTAGTTTGCAAAGACATTATTCCAAACATTTTGTGTGGGCAAACACTGATATTTCTTCTTCCTGCATAATTTGTGGTATTTGAAAGGTACCGGATTTGATTCCTGTCATGAACGCTGCATTGTATCCTTGAGCAAGACACTATACTCAACTTGTCTCAGTCCACTCAGCTGTAAATTGAGTACCAGCACTGCTGGGAGTTAATCTGCGATGGACTGGCGTCCCGTCCAGGGGCAGTAATGCACTCTCATCCGCTTGTGCCATGGAAACCGGGGATAAGCACCGGTTCTGTGAGCACCAATGGCTGGATGGATTTAGCATTTTTCAGCATAATTTCACTCATTTTTTGATATATATTTTTTTTAATGAAAATTGGGAAACTACCATAAGGTCCTAAACTTTCTGCTTTTTACTCTTAGGAATGCTGTAAACTGCATTTTTTCCCTCAATCAATTCATTTCAAATTAAACTAATCAGATTGGGGGCTGGGGTGGCATTTCATCCCTGTTGTATTCCCCACACTTACTATAGATTGGTGTATTTAGTCAGACAGCAGACTAGAAGAACACACCACTCAAGGAAGTTAACCAAGCATGTTTATACTAAATATCAGGTCATATGTACATATGGTGTGTTGTTGGCCCTGAACTTTGCTTCAATTGTGTCAACCTTACTTACTGTATTACACTGTTAACATATGAATAGCAATCAAACTGTTGGTTTTGACATGAATGAAGAAGCATACAAAAGATTCCTCTCAATAGAATTTGAAATTAGGTGTCTTTGGTATGAAAAGAAATTAAACAATAAGTGGAATGTTTGGTAGAAGATGACATAATGATAAGTAGGAATTAGGATGAGGGTGGGATTTCATGTGGGACAGGGTGGAATTGTATGTACAGCAGGGTGGGGTGACATGTGGGACAGAAAATGGGATGGCATTTTGGACAGGGTGGGTTGGCATGTGGGTCAGGATGGGTTGTTATGTTGGACAGGGTGGGTTGGCATGTTGGTCAGGATGGGTTGGTATGTTGGTCAGGATGGGTTGGTATGCTGGTCAGGATGGGATGGTATGTTGGACAGGGTGGGTTGGCATGTTGGTCAGGATGGGTTGGTATGTTGGTCAGGATGGGTTGGTATGCTGGTCAGGATGGGATGGTATGTTGGACAGCGTGGGTTGGTATGTTGGTCAGGTTGGGTTGGCTTGTTGGTTAGGATGGGTTGGTATGTTGGTCAGGGTGGGTTGGCATGTTGGTCAGGATAGGTTGGTATGTTGGACAGGGTAGGTTGGTATGTTGGTCAGGGTGGGTTGGCATGTTGGTCAGGATGGGTTGGTATGTTGGTCAGGGTGGGTTGGCATGTGGGACAGAATGGATTGGCATGTAGTGGAATGACAGATCTGATTTTCAGGTATGATTGCGTGTAGTACATATGACAGGGGATGACATTTGGGAGATTGGAATAGCATGTGGGACAGGCTGAAAAGTGCATTATTAACAGTAACGAGATTTGTATCATTTGCAACATTTGTCTACTTTGTTATATACATCAAGCAATATTGTAATGTTGCTTTACACTTGCACATATTTCATGCTGTTTGACACATATTTTCTTAAATTGGAAGTTGGATTACAATCCAGGATGCAGTTCTGGGAATGTGTAGGGGTTGGGGGGCTGGTTGGTTGGGGAGGAGGGGGTTAGAGAGAGAGAGTTAGGGGTTAATTATATAATGAAAAATAACAGATAAATTGTTTTCCGCTTTCAAGATGTTTTACATTCTACAACTTTTAAAGGACAATATTGTATCTGTTTGTTGATTCTTTCCTTCTTAATTTCAATCGTGAAAGACATAGGTGGGATTTGAGGGGAGAGGGGCAAAGGGGGCACTGCCGCCTTTCCACATTTAAAAGAATTTGTATGTTTTGTATGGTAAATTTTTGCATCTTAGCATGATTTTGTGATTTTGTTCCCCCTCCTTCCCCACACACACTTTTGACTTTGCCCCTCATATTCTGTAGGCAAATCTCACCCATTGTAAAAGAAATGCATGAAATGGATTCATGGACTTAAAATACAGCTATCCCTTTTGTCCCTTTTCTGGGGGATGAGGTACAATGATTTCCACTGCAGACCCGGCTATCACCACATCTCTAAAGGAGCCCAACTGTACATTATCCCATTGCAAAGGTGCAAAGGGACTGCAGGAAAAGCTGTTTGATCATGAACCCTTAATTGTAGTTTTTGGTTCCAAAGCTAATAGCATAAGGAACCTATGCAGTCATGCTAATGCTGATGTATGTGTGTGTGTGGGGGAGGGGATGTATGTATGTATGTATGTATGTATGTATGTATGTATGTATGTATGTATGTATGTACACAGATCGCCATGGTCAATAGATGTGCCCTATTGTTTTTGGTGGTGATGTCATGCATATTATTGAGTGGTCGGGTTTTAATGTAAATATCTTAACATGCTTATATTTTTACAACCACATGTCTGCTTTGTATCATATTTGGTGTAGTTATGTTGTTAGCTAGTGTGTACATGTTTAAGGTACAAAAATGTAGAATTTCATTAGCATGGTAGGCAGGGCTTAACATGGTTTTGTTGAAAAGAGCTTGTAAGCACTGCATCTCAAGTTCAGTAAAGTTGATTCATATCATATTTGGTACACAGATAGCCCATGATATGTAGATATGCTCTTTTTGGTGGTGATGTCCTGCTTATTAATGAATATGCGTGGATTAATGTAAAAATCTTGAAATGCTTCTATCAAGTCATGTCTGTTTTGTTTCACATTTTGTAGAATTATGATGTTAGCTAGTTTGTACGTGTTCATTTTATATACTGTACATTGAATTTCATCAATATGCATAGTGAGCATGGCTTAATATGATTTTGTTGGAAAGAACTTGTAAACATGATATCTGAGTCAAAACGATTCATGTCATGTCAAATATTTCATGATATGCAATGACATAACAGTTAATACAACATCAGTCAGCATTAAAAAAGAGAATGGAACCACAGAAGCTTTTGGTTTTGGTTATCAAACTCATAACTGTCTTAGTATACAGTGCTTAATTTGCACAATCACCTGTCATTCTGTATCTGCTATGGTGTTATATAATAACTTCATCATGTGACATGTTCTCACTTAAGTCTTTCTTATAGGTAGCATGGAACTAATAGGGTATCACTTCGCCATCTAAAAATGAGACCCCTCAGAGAAAAGGCTAATAAGAGTATTTTTGAGAGGTCCCATTTCATGGGACAGGAAGCTGAGAAGTTAAAAATTTCAGGAATGGTAGAAAAAGGATAGGTCTTGACTGTGCATATCCAAACTTGATGAGATTTGTTTCAGTAAAAGTTTCATGGGGAACTATTTTACCTTGGACCCATACCCAAATTTGAGTGATTTGGTGAGGGTGTGTAACACCTCTTCACTTCAGTTAAAAAAAAGAGGCCAAAGCTCTGGTGACCCCCTATTGAAAGTACCCTCATCTGAGAGATATTAGTTGGTACTTTTTGAAAAACATCACAAAAGATCCAAAATCTATAACATTTTGGTACAAAAAGGACTCTGAACTTGACTCTTTCATCATAGGCTTCAATAGGGAAAATAATTAATTCCATGCTACCTGTAGCCACACTAGGTATATGTATATTACATGTACTTTTAAGAAGGAAAGTGTGACAATTTAAAAATATTTGATATAAATTTTATTGAATAAGCACAAAAAGTGATATTTCTGTCTCAGATGACCCAGATTGAGGAGTAAATTGACCATTTCATTCGTCCACTTGATCAATTCTGCAAATGTTGGCAGGTATACATGGTAAGATAAGCTTCAAAAGCATGCTAGGCAGGCAATTAATGCCTAAATTGCATAGCCATTAGATGATTATTCATGCAAAGAACCTTTAATTTTCTCCTAAAGTAATGTGCTTGAGGAAATTAAGGAGGGGGACAGTAGTTTTTATTTTTCTATGGGCCTGATTTTAAAGCTACTAAAGAACTTTCCTTCATGGGAATAGTCATTTACTGAGGGAAACAGACCCTAGATTTCATTGAAAGTTTAAATTTTGTTAACTTTTTGTATAGAAAATGGTATTTTACTTGAAAATAGAGTCCTTTATTATGTATTTTAACTTTTTTGCAGTAGGTCTGGCCAATGGTAGCATTTGATTTTCATGAAAATGTATTTTGTTGGATTGATAAAGGATTCTTCTTTTGGGCTGAACTCTGTTATTCAGATTGACATAGGTCATGTTTCAATTGACAAAGGTCATGACTTTGCACTTAAAAGTTGTCATAAAAGTTAGATAAGTCATTTTTATGGTTCAGCAAAGCAGAGAGACTAAACTTGCACTAAATAGGCTTGTTTTGAGGGGCATAGCATAGGTGTTGCTGAATTTTACCTGTATGGAACTTTCCATAATTGCCCTGGTAATAAATATTATTATTAAAATCAAAATGGTGTGATGCAATTTTGAATAAATTTGGATTTTATTATATTTTTGGGACTTGATGACAGATTTTATTTGAAGGATTTGTGGTAGAGTTGAAAGGTTGAACCTGAACATGAGGCATTTGATCTTCTTGAGTACTATTATTGCTTTCCTGATTCCTGACAAATTGTGGAGATAGGTGCATGAAGGTGCTCTTTTTGCACAACGTATATCATTTTCTCACTAAAACAGGCCCATAGCCATTAGCCAGGACTTTTCTTCACAATGCGGTGGGGGTGAAAGAGAAGGGGGGGAGAAAGATAGGATGTAGTCAGGATTTTTCTTAGGGGTGGGGTGGGGGTGCACAAGCACTTTCAGGAAGGGCATAATTGGGCACATTTTCCATGTACCCTTGTTATATTGTATATTGTTTGCTTGATTTTGTGTAAGGGGGCACAGACCGTCACAAGGGGAAACCCCCTTCTTGCTGGCTTCTAGGCTGAAAACAAGAGTTTGATGCTATATTTGCCTCCACCAACGAAGTTGAAAGGAGGTTATGTTTTCACCTCTCTTTGTTGGTCTATTTGTTTGTCTGTCATCAAGATATCTCTAGAACTGATGATTTAGATTCAATTTAGTGTGTGGTTGTGTTACTGCTTAAGGAAGAACTTATTCAAATTTGAGACATTAGGACAGGGAAATGGTGAAAAAGGAGGGGTGGGTGGGCCTGGTGGGGACATTTTAAGGTGAGTTTGTCTGTTATCAAGATATCTTTAGAACTGATGACTAGATTTTGATCAAATTTAGTGTGTGGTTTTGTTATTATTTCATGAAGAATTGAATAAAATTTGGGATTATTTGAAATAGGGGAAGGGCAGGAATTGAGGGGTGGGTAAGTTTTAGGATGAGATCTGTCAAGACTAAGTTGAAACTTTCCAATGGAATGTGCTGAACAATGACTTTGCACTCTGAATGAAGATCCTATCAATCAATTTTCTGGATTTAAAGAGACATCAAGTGTTCTCTGAATCAATGAAAATGAAACAATTGGTTTCTGCCATGAATGAAAAATGATGAATGTGAATCCTGGCTGAATAGAGCTCAAACAATGATGCTTCACTTTAATAAAACTAAAAACAATGGTATGGCCTTGAAAGAAATCCAGTCAGAAGATAATCTTCAAGTGTTCAGATTGCAAATGATCATTACAGATCAAAACTTGGGGATGAATCTTGGTGGGCCTAGCAGTTCTGAGGTAGATTATATTAAGTATGGGGATCAAATGAACTTAAAATTATTCTAGGCATTTTGGAATTGCAACAGGGCAGAGGTTATGCACTCTAGAGATTGCTAATATTTTAGTTTTGAAATGCACCCATTCAGAAGAACTGATTTGTAAACATTGAGTCAATAGAAATTCATAGATTTTCTCCTTGTGATGTCTAAAATTTACATAAAAAACTGCATAGTTTAATCAAAATGCTGTAAAACAACATGTAATACAATATAAATCCATATGCAGGACCTTGCACTGGAATGTGTGTTGAACAATATGGTTCACAAGTTCAACCATGAATTCCTGTTTTAACCACAGGTTCTTGGAAGTTACATGTCCATTTCATGGAGCTCGTGATTGGTTGTCATGAAGACAGGTGTTGTTGCAGACCTCTCTGATCCTGGAAAGGACATGTCTCATTGTTGATCAAGTTTGCTTATTCTTCAAAGATCATTGGGTACCAATGGATGCATAAGCAGGATGTGCCTACTAAAAGTTGGGGTAAAATCACACTGAAATACAAAAACAAATTATACAAAAGATCAAAATATGAGAAAAAGTTGGGGGGCAAATGTTTCTTGCGCATTCACTAAATCCTGCCTCTGATTGGATGCATTGCCATTTTGGAAGAATGAAAAAGTGATCATGGGCTTATTTATTAAAAGTACACCTACAAACACTTCCTTTCCTTTTAGGAAGAGCATATAATTTTAAGCAGAAAAGTACTTAGCCTATTTACCTTGACCTTTCAGTTGATGTTCTTGAGGGTCTTCTTAAATTTTGAAGATAGTGTTTTATGTTTTTATAGGAGAGATTTTTAAATTCCTACAGGAGGGAGGGGGGGGGGGGAAGCATAGTCACAAAATCAAATTTGTCTGCAGAAAGAAGGGAGCATATGTCACTAAGATGCAAAAATATTATACAAAAGATACTTTGGCAGATACCCCTCCTTGCCCCTTGCTCCCCCACCTATGTTTGCTTTCATGTTATGGCTGATCAAAGTTTGGGCATTGCATGAGGACATTTTAAATTTGTAAATTTCATGATGTATGAGGTCCAAACAATTATCCAAATCTTGATGTTATTCATTGACTCTTTTCCTGAATTACAATATTTTATAATTTTCTGAAACAATTCTTGATCTTTGTCCCCTTTTAAGCAAAATCTTGGTACCAACTGTGGTTTGATGCCTATATCTGCAATTTTTTAGATTGAAAGAACTCTTGCACAAGGTTCTTGCACATACATGGAAATCAGTAAAGAAACGCTCCTCCTGTCACTATGAGCAGGGACGGATCCAGGATTTTCAAAAAGGGGGGTCCAAGCGTGTTCCGAAGTCAAGTCATAAAAATGTATGGCTTAAGTGTTGGAAGTGTATTGGTGAAATTTCAAGGGGGGGGAGGGGGGGGGGGTGTCCGGACCCCCTGACCCCTCTCTCGATCCGCCCTTGATGAGACTGCAAGGAGAGCGCTTGAAGCTTTTACTCTCCACTCCATCATCCTGGGTTTGATCCCTGGTAGGTCTCCAACCAGTGCTCCACAACTGGTTTTGATCCATGGTGGGTCTCCAACAAGTGCTCCACAACTAATTTTGATCCTGGCATGTCTCCAACCAGTGCATCACAACTGGTTTCGATCCTGGTGGGTTTCAATAAGTGCTCCACAACTGGTTTTGATCCTGGTGGGTTTCCAATCCAACCAGTACATCACAACTGGTTTCAATCCTGGTGTATTTCCAACCAGTGCTCCACAACTGGTTTCGATCCCTTGTAGATATCCAACCAGTGCTCCACAACTGATTAAAAAACAGCTGGTGAAAATACTCCAATGGAGGTTTATAGGAACATTATAAACCTGAAGTAGAAACAATTCAGCAGATGACCAAAATCCAGTGGGGACCAGTGTGAAATTCACAGAGAACTCTTTTCTTTACTGATAAGTATCTCATCAACCACTCACACATAAATGTGGGGATGAGATATTGTAGTCACGTTGCTGTATAGGCAAATAACTAATATACCTCCTTGCTACATGGCCACCCCTTGATATTAGGGGGGCTGGTGGGGCCCACCAGGGATCTCATATGATGACCTCATAGGGTTAAGGGTCATAAAGTTTTTGGAATGGGAAAAATTTGCGACATTTGCATCTGTCTGTATATTAGTGTGTGTGTGTGTGCACGTGCGTATGCAACAATTGATTTTGTGTCACTTACAACTCAAAAATGTACGACACACATAAACCAAAATTGATGGCCTAAACTTTTGTCTCCAAAGTTTTGGGTACAAAGGTCTAAGGTCACCTAAGTTTTTGGTGATGGCTATATCTTTACAAATTGCATAGGTGGGTAGGGTTTAACATACATACCCAAAAAAAAAAAAATGGAGATCAAAGGTTATTGGTCAAAGGTCAGATAAGTGCTTTTATGCAAAAAAAATTACCACTTTAATTTCAAAAAGTACAAGACCAATGCCAACCTTATGTTGTACTATGATACTGGTGCATGAGTTTGTGTCTTATAGACTCTGGGGTCAAAAGATCAAAGGTCACAGAGCTAGTGACTGCTTTTCACTATTTTCCCTTATAGTTATGGAATGGTAAGTGTGATGTGAGCATAAATAGTGTCATAAAGTAGGGTACAATAATTGTGAATATTTTTAGAAGTTGTTTCAGTGATTAGGGTAAAGGTCAGGTCAAATATATGATTTTAGGGGGTAATTATGTACTAATTTATACAATTTTTGTGCCACTTTAAATTCCGAAAGTGCGACACCTATACCAATCCTATGTTTGTATCACATGGCACATGAACTCGTGTCCCATAAACTCTGGGGTTAATGGGTCAAAGGTCACAGAGCTTAGTTACCCCTTTTAACCATTACCCCCATAGTTATTATTATTATCTATTTCCCCCACTAAGCTGTATACTTAAGGTGACAAGATCAACAACTCCATGGATTGCTTTCTTGTCGGTTTTGTATTTGTATTATTTTAAGTTTGTCTCTATCTTCTCAGGGTTTTCTGAAGAAGAAAGGCACAACTTCACCAATTGGCGAGACCGTTACTTCATCCTCAAACCCGGAAGCCTGTCTTATTTTGCAGGTGCTGATCTCAGAGAGCAAAAAGGAAGTGTGGACCTCAAAGCAAACTGGAAGATAGATGTAAGTATAGCATGCCTTTTTCCAGTTGAAAGGTAAAATGTGGAATTATTAAAAGAAGATAAAGAATGTTTAAATTAAAAGAAAATTCCAAAATTTTCCAATGACCAGCAACGTTTGATGGAAATTTAATTTACCAATGCAGTTTTTGTGCTTGTAACCAGGAAGATTTTTGGAATTCTTGCCCCCTAAGAGATACTCATTACCATTGATTAACAGAAATAAAGACTTGATAATTGTTGATGAACATTATTTATTGGAATAAGGCTGCATTATATTACAGTACTTATATTTAGGCCAGAGCAAAATTGAAACTTGAAAAAACTATAATTTATGCACCAAACTACATCACATAAAACCCGGGGAATCCCTGAAAAACCGCTCACTGTGCATGGCTAACATGCTAGTTGCCTATTATCTTTACGCTAATGCAAAGGATAGACATATATATACGTCTTTATACTTCATGCAATGACCAAGTTACAAAATGACGTAAGATCTGTGGAATCACAGAAAGATTGTTGGCTGTGTTACGCTTTGTTTACAATCACTCACAAGTTTCAGTTCAGACAACTTAAATAAAAGTTGACTTGTTGAGAGCAACGTGACTTCTCAATCTTTTCATTCCAGTTCACTTTACCTTGCATTTTACCACCTAAATTTTGTTTTGTATCTTCATTTTCCGGGATTCTCTCTCTGTGGATGGGTATTTGCTTTCAGTGAGATTATTCTTTTGTTTTTCTTCCCTCCCGTTCTGATCAGACTTTCGCGCCTTATTGTTACCTGTTCAGCCGTTCTCCTATAGTCTATAGTAGTTCCGCGATTTTTTTCCAGTTGCCTTGGGTCTCTTGGCCTTTGTTTAATTTTTCCATCATGACGAAACGCCTCTGCCTTGACCCTCCCACCCCTCCCTGTGATCCACCTGCTACCTCCATTGACCATTCTTCAGCCCCAGACCCCAAAATTCTAATCATACAGGCCACCAATAAGCCAGAAAGTTTTAAAAGAGTTTCCCCTTTTCTCAAACACAAGGCGCTCCAGGGCCTTTTAGAGACCCTCCAAAAGGTCTCTAAGCTCAGATCTGGCGATCTCCTGGTGCACTGCACCAGGGACATTTAAGCCACCACCCTTTTCACCACCAAAACCCTAGCCAATACCGGTATTGACCCCCACCCTTCTCTGAACTCTAGCAAAGGTGTCATCAGGACTAGAGACCTTGCCTACCTGACCGATGAAGACCTCGTAGAGGAACTTGCCAATCAACACGTTACTGAAGCCCGTCGTCTTGTCCTCAAGAGAGACAGTTACACCATCGGCCTCGGAGGTCACCTCCCATCTTTATTCAAAACTTCCTCTCACCCAGGCAGTTCCATGTTTGTATTGGCCACACCCTCTCTAACCCTACCTCTAACCCCAGAAGAAGGCGTCTCCCCAGGGCAGCATCCTCTCCCCCACTCTCTTCAACCTGAGCATTAACGACATCATGGACAAGCTTGGCCCCAGCATCAAACATGCTCTCTACATGGATGACTGCACCATCTTCTAATCCTCTCCTAGCTTTCCTCTTGTCCAAAATAGCTCAACTCAACCTCACCTGGCTGCAAGACTGGTGCAACAATGACGGTTTTAAATTCTCCAAAGACAAGACAGTCTGCATGCACTTCTGTCATTTCAACAACCTCAACCCAAACCTCGTGCTCAATGGCAATCGCATTCCTAAAGTTGAACACACAAAAGCTCCTGGGTTTCACTCTAGTCCCCAAGCTCTCCTCCTACAATGAAATCATCACCAACCTGAAACAGAAAAGCAACTGCTCCATCAATCTTCTCCGCCTCCTTCCAACACCACTTGGGGTGCGAACTGCCATGCTCTCCTCAAAATCTTCAGACTCACCATTCCCCAAGCTTGACTACGGCAATATTTTATACTGTGTCGCTCACAACTCTTACCTCAACCACATCCAAAATGAAGCCCTCAGGCTTTGTTTGGGTACTTACAGGACCTCCCCAATCACCAGCCTTCATGTTGAAGCCAATGAAGCCCCCTATCTGCTAAGGTGTAGAAAGCTTAGCCTCTCTTATGCTTTTAGCATCCTCACCAACACCTTGAACCCTGTTTATAACCTCATTAGGTACCCCAATTTCTCCACCCTCTTTGATAGGACTGAAACCCTATCCCCTCCCATAGGCTTACGCATCAAATCAGACCTCCATCTGGGCATCAACCCCACCACTCTCGGCACCTTCTCCTGGCCCATTTTTCCTCCATGGGCCACCCCCTCCCTTCTATCCACCTGGGCCTCTCCACTCATTACAAAACCCAAACCCACCCTCACCTCTTCATCAACCTCCACAACCAAATGAAAGACCAACTTTCAAACTACACCTCCATCTATACTGATGGCTCCAAGGAAGGCCACAAGACAGCTGCTGCTGCCGTCATCCAAGACATCACCCTCAGTAGCAGACTTCCTGACTACTCGTCCATCTTTTCCTCCGAGGCCAAGGTCATCCTCCTCACCCTCAACTTTATTGAGTACTCTCCACTCAGCCACTTTGCCATCTTTTCCGACTCCAAGGCTGTCCTTACTTCTTTAATCAATCTTAAATGGGATAATTCCACATCCCACCTCCTCCTCCGTAAACTCTTTTGCCCACCCTCTGCAGGAAATGTATTTTTTCTTCTGGATACCTAGCCATGTTGGCATTCCTTGTAATGACAGGGCTGATGCAGCCGCTAAGCTTGCCCTTAACCTCCCCCTACCCCATTTCCCAAAACCCTTTCTGACATCAAACCGCTTATCACTTCCCTTGTTCGTGACTGCTGACAAACCTCATGGGACTCCCAAATTGATAGTAAACTCTACGTCATCCAGCCCACCATTTCGATCAAACCCACCATCCACAACCTCTCTCGTGTTGACAACGTTCATATTACCCATCTTAGAAATAGGTCACACCTACCTCACTTACTCCCACCTCCTTATTGGCTGCCACCTCCTTCTTGGCTCCCCCAACCCCTCTGCAACAATTGCCATTGCACCCTCACAGTCCATCACGTTCTCCTGCTTGCCCCCTGTACAACCTTCCCTGAGCTTCCCTTGTTCCCCACAACTCAATTGCCGATTTATTCCAGAAAAATCCTCCAGATAAAATCATCATGCTTCCTTCTAAAGCCATATTAAGTCCACCTCTCCCACTCCTCTCCCACACCCTCCCCACCCCCTCTCCCACCCCTCTCTCTCTCTCTACTTTGTTTTTTTCACCCATGTACCTTCTCTTTTGATCACAGCTTTCTGACTTAAGTTCCTGTTTCTCTCAAACTCTCCCTGTTTTCTTTCCTTCCTAACTCTAGAATGATTTAACCTGTTCAGGCACAATTTGACCCTTGTTGTCATGGTGCCATTAAGCCCTCATCAAACAAACAAACAAGTTTCTGTTACTTGTATATGCGCCACCATGGCTGTTTTTCTTGTCGTAGATGTCATGTGTGTGCTTCTAGAGGGAAGAGGAAGGAGATGGGTTATATACGAGTGCAGGATCTGTGAGAAACCACTTTGTGCTTCACCTTGCTTTAAAATTTATCACACAAAGCTTGACAAATGTTGAATAAGTTTGGATGGAAACTTTGTGAAAGCTGAGCAAAAACTTTTGATTGAAAGTTACAAAACGTTTCATTTACTGTATATATTTAAAAGAAAACCAAGAAAAAAATTATTATAATATATTGTAAATATTTACAGTTGATCATTTTTCCAGTGTAAAGTGAAATATGACAAAAAAAGGCATTTTTGCAAAAATTAATTATGCAATAGGGTAAAAATTACAATATTTTAATTCTGCAGTTAGCTGGTTAGGAAAGGTAAAATTCTAGATAGAAGCATGTTTGTGTGTGTGTGTGTGTGTGTGTGTAGTGGTGGGGAGGGAAGGGGGATGGATATCACAAACCCCTTAAAACATATTTTGTTTTTTAAAATGTAGAAATGCTGGATTAAGAGGCTGGTCTCCACCCCTCCCTGCCAAATACTTTCCAACACTTGCAGTCATTTATTAAAACCAGATTGATGATTAAAAATACTCTATGATACACAATATTTTTCTGAACTGCACTGTAAAACACTCAAGTTCTTATGTAGTAGACAAACTGTAGTACATTAAGGTTTTATGCAATTTCCAGTCTATTCCCAGTCTAAGCTGTGATTTCATGATGTTGTTTTATCATGACAGCTCTTACCAGACATCAAGGGCTACAGGAACTTATTTGCTCTGGTGTGCGAGGACACGGAAGGGTCACAGGATAAACTGAGGTATGACTTCTGCGCTCCAGATCCTCGGTGTCGACAAGAATGGGTAGCAGGTAAGGTGCCTGAAATAGAATATATGTTAACTCTTAGGATGAAGGTTGGGGGAGATATTTTTTAATATCTTTTTTGTATGTATGAAAATGACTGGTTTAGGCAGCATTTTGGAGAAGAGTGACTGAACCATCACTTTCTTGCCAAATGTTTGTGCATTTTATGAACAATTATTGGCAGTTTCTTTAGTTGACTCTCCTGACATATCCATAAAAGATAAGAAAACATTTCAATGAAATTAAGAATGACTTTTGTAGAATATTATGTTGTGATGACCCTTGTATCTTAATTCAGTTCATTCCTTCACAAGTAGTATGATGGTTTTGAATATCGTTAAAGATTTTTTGAATTCCCTCTTCACCACTTTGTTCCTTTTGTGGTAGCTCTTTCATATAAAGAGATAAAGTAACTCTTTAAGGCATGATGAAATGCTACAATCGTGGCCAAAAGTGTTGAGACAAAACCAGCTCAAAAAATTTAAGTGGCATTCCCCCTCCCCTTCCCTATTCAATGTTGTGCGATTCCCAAAAACATAATAAAATGCGACTTTCAATTTTGATTGAGGGATTGGGGATTGTCTAAGCGCCTGTACAAAGTATATGACAGCTAACAACGTGGTAATGAAGTAATGGGAATTTTAGTTTAAGACATCGTTCATGACACTGTTTAGAATGAGGTGGTATCATATAAAATACAGCAGAGAGCCTGCGATACAATTGCATGTACTCCTTTGGCGAGCCCTTTGTTTTAAAAATTGAGAGTATTATGTTTAGATCAAATAAGTAGTGAAGGAAATAAATTGTATTATAGCCATTGTCGTCAAGTTTGAATGTTTAGAGTTGAAGACATGTTGATGGCAGTGAGCACCATTTTAGAAACACTTATAAATGTTTGCATAAGAGTGCCACTTTTTGCTACTCCCTGGGGAAGTTATGAAATACGGGACCAATAACATCATAAATAAATGTGGAATGCATCAATTCTGGAAGAAATTAGCATAATTATCCAATCATTTTAGTGGTACCACAACGTGGTCTTTTGCACTGCTACAAAGTTGATACAATTGATTTGCTGTAAATCCTGTCATTTTCTGTTATTTTTGGTGAGCATGCCAAGCATGATGCAAAATTATGTAATGGCAGTTTCGTCAGAATGGCGAATTCCTCAGAAAATGTTAAAGTTTCTTCAGATTTCCCCAGAAAAAGTTAAAGTTTCTTCAAACATCCTTATGGAAGGTTAGAATTTCCTTACAAAATGTTAAAAGTTTTTAGAGACACTTTAGACAGATTAAAGACTAGTTTTCTTTAAAAGTCTACAAAACATTGATATTTCCTTAGAAGTTAAAATAATATAATTTTCCAATATTCTTTAAAGATTCTCAAGTGTCTCTCTCATAGCACTGGAGATTTACAATCATTAAAATTCTTCAAAATATTTGGGCGCCAACAGTTGTATCAGGCATGATTATTAATTCCACCTTTATCATTGTTGTCATTTGCATAAAGTTGCTACAGTATATGAACTAACGAGACTTTTTTATTTAGTATGCTCAGTCAGGGAGTGTGACAGGAATATGTGACTGCATATGGACATAGGGAGGGATGCCATGTGGGACATGGGTAGGAGCCATGCAGGACATATTATATAGTATATACCATGTGGTATACACAAAGGGCTATATAAGGCAAAATTATTTGACTCCACTTTTTTTTTTCTTATTCAACCAGTCGTTTGCATTTAAATTATCATATAAACTGACACTTTCATACATAGTATGTTCAATCAGAAACTGATAGCTAGGATGAGACTTCTTATGGAGCATATCTGATGTTGTGGGACATGGGGTGGGATGCCATGTGGGGACATTGGGTGGGATGCCATGTGGAACAGGGTGGAATGCCATGTAGGATATATGATGGAATGCCATGCAGGACATCGGATGGAATGCCTTGGGATGAGATGTCAGGTGGGACATCGGATGGTTTAGGATGTCATGTGGTACATGGTTGGGATGCCATGTGAGACATGGGGTGGGATGCCACGAGTAACACACAGAGTGTGACATAGGTTGGGATGCCATGTGTGACATAGTGTAGGAGGCCATGGGGACATGGATGTGATGCCATGTGGGACATAAAGTAGCATGTCATTGGGACTTTGGGAGGGATACCATGTGGAACATGGTGGGATTCAATCAATGTTGGACATAAGGTGGGATGCATGTGGGACATCAGGTGGGAAGCCACTGATGCGGGACATATGGTGTGATGCCATGAGGACATAAGGAGAGATGCTGTGTGGGACACAGGGAGGGATGCCATGTGGGACACAGGGAGAGATGCTATGTGGGATACAGGGATGGATGCCATGTGGGACACAGGGAGGGATGCCATGTTGGATACAGGGAGGGATGTCTTGTGGTACATATGATTGGATGCCATGTGAGACATAGTGGAATGCCATGTGGGACATATGGTAGAATGCTATGTGAGACATACTGTATGGTGGAATGCCATGTGGGAGATATAGTGGAATGCCATGTGGGACAAGGCATGGGAGGGGATGGGATGCTATGTGGGAGATATTGTGGAATGCCATGTGGGACAAGGGATGGGATGGGATGTCATGTGGGACATGGGGTGGGATGCCATGTGGGACATGTGATGCCATGTGGGACTTAGTGTTAGATGATATGGGTGTCAATTTGCATGGGCATGTGAACCATGACAGTATTTACCATTCTTGTTTAACCTTTAAAAACAAATTTGAACTCACATAAGAAACTACATCTCCATAAAAGACCATATTTAACTTCATCATAGTTCTTGAGAAATCTGCGGTTTGCACTATCAGTGGTACCACCAGAGGTTTGATATCATGGGTGGGGGGAGCACAAGCCTTTTTTACATGGGGTCAAGGGGCCAGCCTTAGGAACCCCTTGTGGGATTCAGAGGAAAAGCACCATTGGGGTCCCTAAAAGACTATAAGTGAAACCTTCCAAGTTTTAGATACCCCAAAAAGACTCTGAATGTGTGCAATACATGACTCTTTTAACTAAATCAGGATGATTACAAATAATCTAATATACCAGCATATAATTTTACAATGATAGGGACTTGATATTGGGGGCACAAATCTTTTTGGCATGGGGTTAAAGGGGCTGTCTTTGTTTATGACAGATTGGGGGAGGGGCAGTGGATGTGGGGAAAAAATGTAATTAAGTTACATTTGGAATTTATCTCTTAATATTTTATAAATACATTTGACCTTTAATATGATGAAAAAAGGATAACACACTATCAAATTGATTTGTATATTTTTTCAATATAGCTCTGAAATATGTGATTAAGAGATCGAATAAGGAGGAGGAATTCGAGTCTTGGAAGGCCTTGGAGAGAAGAAAAAATGCAGGAAGGAGAAGAAGCAATTGGCCGAGAAGGCAGAACAAGAGAAACAGGAGGAGATGGCTGAGAAGGAGAAGCAGAGGAAAGCCATGGAAGAACTGCAGAAGGTGAAGCATGTATTCAGTACAGGATGGGTGGGGGCATTCAGTACAGGATGTATTCAGTACAGAATGGATGGGACATTCAGTACAGGATAGGTGGGGGCATTCAGTACAGGATGGGTGGGGGCATTCAGTACAGGATGGGTGGGGGCATTCAGTACAGGATGGGTGGGGCATTCAGACAGGATGGGTGGGGGAATTCAGTACAGGATGGGTGGGGGCATTCAGTACAGGATGGGTGGGGGCATTCAGTACAGGATGGGGGGGGGAGTATTCAGTACAGGATGGGTGGGACATTAAGTACAGGATGGGGGGTGGAGTATTCAGTACAGGATGGGGGACATTCAGTACAGGATAGGTGGGGCTGTGGAAATAGGGAAAGATGCCTGAGGGAATGGGGCAGAGGAAAGTCATACTTGTAGAATGTGAAACATTGTATTCAGCACAGGGTGGGTTGGTTTAGTGGTGATTCAATGGGTGACCAGGGTATGGATTCAGACAGTGGTGGGGGTAAAATCCTGTACTGCACATTCCCGCCCATTGCTACAGCACTGGTTGATTAATGCATTGAGAGAGATTTCTTCAGCATTTAGTGTTCATTTAAATTTTCAACAAATTGAACACATTTACACAAAGGAGGAAATATGGGGTATGCCAGGGCTTTGAAACTGGCATAATTTTCCCCATTAAATCAAGGTTCTTTTTACAACTGAGTGCTCACTACCAATATGTAATATTTTTCTCCAACCTGAAATGTTTTACACCTTCTTGTTTACCTTTGCTTAATTTGCACCATTAGGATGTAATTCAACCTCTTTGGTACTCTGTGACCTATGCTGCTAACATGCCAGCAGCAGTCGGAAATCTGACGTCGATTGACCTAAAAACTTTGAACATTGATGACGTCATACAATTTTGAATTTGGCTTGAAAATTCAAATGCAATGTACGGTGCAACTTCGAGCAAAATTTCACCCTTTGTAAGTCAAATTAACTAAAATGATCGAAACTTCAAAGGGAAATATTATCAAAGTAAATACAGAACAGCCTAACCCTTATGTATACCAATATACAACTGAAAAAATAAGGTCAAGACCTACCACTAGTCCGATCGAACGTATCGGCCGATGATTGAAAATTAGGCCAAAATTGACTTTCTCGGACTCACCAAAAAATTTCATATCTAAAATTGTAGGGAATTTACTCCTTGACACAATAAACCAATCATTACTAGACAGTTACGCTGTGAACGGTAGTTTACAAAACGTTTGCATGCCGATTTCGAGCTTTGAACTCACATGTGCTGGTCGCCATTTTGGTCACAGAATATTCATCATATATGGCTAGGGTGTTTGAATATTATTCACCATTACACTGGTTCCATCAATGCAGTTGTGGGAGCAGGCTGTTTCCAACACTCAAATGGAGATTCAATTATTTGAAAATGATTCGATAAGGGCAAATTAAGTTGGGATCAAAACGGTATATCTCAAATGACACTTCCCTGGTACATTCAGCCGTTCTATTTCAGAAGTTTTACAAATAAGCTGGGCAATTAAGTAATAATAGATATAATAAGGTTGGGTACATGTGGGTTGGAGGTTACTTGGGGGTTGAGTTGGTGGGGTTATTAAGACAAATTAATTGGCTGAGATATTAAATAAGAAAACAAGGCAGGGTTAACAATTTGAGAAAGGAAACAGTTTATAGTTAGCCCCTAATGTGTTCTTTACAAGGAGGTTTACAATATTTATAAAGTTATGGATTCGACCAGGGGCGGACTGGTCCACTGGCCCTGGACCGGTGTGTCCAAGCGCCAGTTCCCAGATGTCTGAGGCGCCATTTCCAACGTGTTGATCGACTTTTCCCCATAACTTAAGAGTTTGGCCGCTGGCCCATTGAATTAGTTTATATTATCTTTTTCATGAAATTAAACAAAATTATTTGTATGCTTCATGTGAATGAACAAATAAGCATTGTGACGCTTATCATTTTTTGCGAGGTATGGTCAGTCGAAGGCACCAGTCACTTCACCTGGACCGGTATATTTTTATGTGCCAGTCTACCCCTAGATTCGAACCCCATATGTATGGTACACAAATGCATTTAAGGGGTTTAGCAAGAATTGTTAGATCAAAGTGGGTGTGTGGCAATTCAAGTCCATTTGGGGCAGAGAGTAGATATTGTTTCTCATCTCCCATTCAATTCCTCCAGTGTTTCACATTTGTTCATAAAACACAAAATGCAACGTCAAAGTAATCCATTCTGAAATGGCGTTGTCCTTCAGTACTTGGTCTGGGTACATCATCTTTTCCTCTTGCAAAATGATAATGAATGGATTATAACATCAGGAGCAAATGACAGAGCCATCCTTCAAAAATGTGTGTGGCAGTGATGAAGGGGTGGGGAAGGGGACAAGGAGGTAACTGTGAGATGGTTGAACCATAACTTGTAATGTCAAGGTCCAGAAAATGGGTCGTTGAAAGGAAAAACTTGGGAGCTTCAGCCATTCCCATTGTCCCTTTTAAGAGGTCAAGGGAAAAGATCCTTGATGCAATGGTGGGAAATGCATGAAACAGAGGGAATATTCCTTGGCAATACTTCACATAGAACAAATACATTCTCCCCATAAACCTTTGCATATAGACCTACACTCTCCTTGGGAAGCCCGCCACAAGGCAATAAAGCAACAGGTACCATTTTTTACAGTCTGTGGTATGACTTGGTGCAGGCTTGACCCCGCTGAATCTCTGGGTTAAATAACCATTTGAAAAATTAATGAGGATGGACATTTTCCAAAATAAGTTTTAAATCAGTTTTAAATGTATTCCCATTTTTTCCAGTCAGTTCATGGCTTAAGCAAAGTTGCCAACACAATGCTAAAACTGCTACAGAAAAAAACTCAAAATACTTCAAAAGGTGAATTCAAGATGAGGTTTTAACCACAATGGGTGCACTGGAAATTGGTTTAAACAGTACAGAAGTAAAATTAGCAAACCAATAGTTTTGATGACTTAATGACCTCTATTGACCATCCTTACATCCACCTTTGGAATACTATAATTCAAGAAAAGCAATAAATAAGACACAATGGAGACAGATTAAACAATAATAACTCTTGTTATCTTCAAATGCAACAAAATAACCAATAAAAATACATCTTTATCAAGTTAACCTGAATAAAGGGTAGTGCTTATGCAAGTCTTTCAATACACAATATAAATATAAACAGCAGGTAAAACGTTAAGTCATACACAATTTAGAACCCATTAACAAAGACTCCACATGAAGTTTGTATTACTATAAGTTTCTTTAATATTACTTATGTTATAAATATAAACAATCTGACACTTCTATCAAATTAATATGAATGGCAGTTCCTCATGTCACCCAGACAGTCTTTCTTTGATAAAAAAAACAATATATGTCACCCAGACAGGCTTTAATATATAAAATGTCACCCAGACCAGTCTTTAATAAAAACAATATGTCAATATGTCATCCAGACAGTCTTAGATGTATACAGCATATGTCACCTAGACAGTCTTTAGTAAAAGAATGTCACCCAGACAGTCTTTAATAAAAACAATATGTCATCCAGACAGTCTTAGATGTATACAGCATATGTCACCTAGACAGTCTTTAATAAAACAATGTCACCCAGACAGGCCTTAATATATACAATATATGTCACCCAGACAGTCTTTAATAAAACAATATATGTCACCCAGTCTTATGTCACCCAGACATTTTTTAATAAAAACAATCTGTCACCCAGACAGACTTTAATATATACAATTTATGGCACCCAGACAGACTTTAATATATACAATATAATGGATTTTCTATTCCACCTTACACAAATAGAAAACCAGACAGATAGATACAAACAAAACAAAACTTCATATTGTGACTACTTTTTCACAGGAAACTTACAAGTGATAAATCATGGTACTTCTTAAAAATTATAGGCACATCATCTTTTCTTTAATCTTTATTGTTCATATGTACATTCATAATTGTAAAACTGTACATTACTAGCATATGGCAAATAATAAACTGTACAGTTCAAAAGGTGCAAACATGAAGAGCACAAATATTATGCTGTTAGCCACTACCAACACTTCAAACATGCCACACACTTTTACACAGCTTTATTTCATTTGAGCTGCATTACAAAAGAACTTTTGAAACATAACATTCATGTGGATATTGTACAAACTAACTTATTGTGATCAATTGATTACAGATATATGGGCAGGTCAGGTCAGGTACAAGAAATTTAAAGGTTGCTGCACATGTACTATGAATTTACAGCTCTTTGTAAACAATTAAAATCTGTCCATAAAACAGTAATCAATTTTGTCCTCTCAAGGCACAAGTAAGCAAGAAAGGCATTGATTTTTACATCTTTTTTACTTGAATAACATCTGTTTCTTTACCAGTCAATTTTACAGAAAGACAAAAAAAAATTGTGCTTCTCACAACTTTTTCACAATTATTCGCAATTTAATGATAAATAATGATGACAGCATTGCTAATTCCAAACTTACTTTGAATGGCAAGCAAAGTCTTTAAGCTTACTGCTGATATTCAGTAACAAAGTACTGACTGATAATGCTAGGTAGCTCAAAACAGCATCTTCAGAGTAACTGCAAAACGACTTCCGGGTCAGCTGTAAATGTTTAATCAACATAGCATAACGGCGATATAGCGTGGTCAGATCTCCGACTGACAGGTGTCATGTCGTTGGTCAATCAAACCCAAATTGAGACCTGCACCCTTATTAGGACTAAATTAAAATATCGCACGAAATGGCATGAAAGACTGAAGATGTTTTGTCTGGACTCAATTTTTGTTCCCCAAATTTGTACATGTTTATTTGACAGTTAACACGAATCTCATAGACTGCCCACTCCTCCCCCTCCCCCAACCCCTTCAACTCCATCACTAAGCTCTTACCATATTTAGTCCTCCTTTTCCTTCCCCCTCTACCTACTTTTGCCTTTTTTTAGCACCCCTGCACTTCCTCTCTCAATCCCAGCTTCCTGACTTTAGGTCCCCATACTTTTCTCAGACTCCTATTTTCTTTTATTCCTACCTTTGGAATGATCTAACCTCTCAGGCACAATTTGACCCTCACTGTCATGGTGCTGTTAAGCCTCCATCAAACAAAAAAACCACAAACAGACAAACTTTTGCAATAAACTCAAAAATCCTCTCCTTCCTGCATCACATCAATTATTAAAATAACAACTCCTGCTTATCTCTCTACCTCCTTTCATCTTTTTCTCCTCCCCCCTTCCTCCTCACCCTTGACCCAAATATATAGATGTACATTGCAGCAATTGGTACGTGAACATTGATAAGGAAGTAAAATTCTTATAAATAAATGAAGAAAGGATATTTCACAGGAATCTTGTAAAGTAACTTATTTTTAAAACTGTGAAGAAATTGAGGGGATTTCCCCCATGCTCATGGACTTGTTTGTTTTGTAGTGGTGAATAAATGTACAAAACAAGCATTAAACAAACATACTCCAAAAGATATTATCAAAAGTCTCAGACAACTACGAATTGACACTTGTTTATCAGACCTAAAAACTTATATGTTTTATGTTTTAGTTAGCAATCTTAGTGACTTGTTGATTTCTAAGATTATTTTGTCAAGATTTAACCTCTAGCTCAATCAGTGTTAATGTCATGTTGTTCTAATTTAAACATGTTTAACTGAATTAATTTTTAGGTGATTATTTTAATAGTTAAATGAGCAAAAAACTTTTGTAGCTTTCTGTATATTTTTAGTGATTAATTGTTGACAGTTCTTGGCAGAAAATGGGGGATGGGGGAGCAGTGAAGCATAATATTCATCAAAATCTATGACATGCACAGTAAATACATACTATCAACCAATACTTTATATACTGACATTGGATGGAAATTTGATCATAACTACTTGAAATAAAAAATTCCAAATTTGTGACTTTTTTTTGTAATTTGATCTCTTCTCCTCAAGGCCCATATGGAGGTTTCAAAGAAAGCAGACGAGGAGGCAGCTATGAGGAGAGTCAAGGAGCAGGAAGAGGCAGAGAACAGGCAGATGGAGATGGAGCAGAGAGAGAGGACGCAGAAAGAAATCGAAGAGCTCAAAGCGGTAAGAAATTGCATAATGTCCAAGGGCAGATCCAGAGGGTTGTCCGGATCTGTACCCCAGGGGAAGATTTTCCATTTTTTACAGCTTTTTAAAACAAATATAAAGAGATAGGACCCAACTTGTGAGATAACTGTTTAGTTGGACACTCACTTTGAAAAGTCTGATCTGAAATTGATGGTTAGATTTACCAAATATCAAATTATTTTTGTTGTCATGACAAAACCCTGGATATGATCCTGATATCTGTATTTCAGGTGAAATATTGTAACCGGATCAGTGGGGGTTATTTTCACATTGTTCCAGATTTGTAATCAGTTCCAATATTTATATAATAAACACCTGTGTTTGAGAAATATTTGAAGAGTCCCTCAATACAGTGCCTGGATATTAACATATTCAGGTCTTTGGTATAATCTCTGGTCTCTGAGTTTGATCATACTTCACGAGCTGAAAGCAACTATGTAAGTTAGAACTCTAACACTGTGGGGGTCTCTTTAACGAATTACGCTTGATAGCATGAGGGGCTCTAACATGGTGATATGCCAGATTTTGCTAAAAGTAGACTACTGCAGGTATCCCTAAAGATTCAAAACCTCTCTGTGATAATTCCAAACTCTTTGTAATAAATGAAAAGCAATTTGCATCTCAAATTTACAAATTAATGCATGCAAATTCAAAACAATTGTAAAATAGCCAGTTTAAAGCATAGTGTATTATTATTCGTATTTAATGTTCTTTGCATAGTATTCCTTTCTGTGCTATGTTTTGTTATGAAAGCACCAAATTTTCTTAGTTGTTGTAGATGCAGTGGATATAAATACATTATAATAGAATAAGTTATTAAGGTTTTACTATTTCCATGATCTTCAATAGATTGTATTGCAATTTAGGTTAATGATACATTTGTACTTCCATGGAACTTTCTCTTTTTTCTTTGTAAAGAAGAACATTCATTGTCACTCAAAAGTTTTGTTCATAGCAAACTGTTGTAATGTAACTGATATTAGAGAGAACTGATTTATTTTTAGATGACATGAAATGAAAGATGATGCATCATCAGAAAGTGGTCACAATTAATCTTTCTGGGTTTAATGATTGACAGTTTGTTTTAAGCAATCACCGTACGAATTTGCCTAGCAACAAAATCTGCGTAACTAAGTGGGAGCAAACATCCTATGCTGTAGTGGTACAGTACAGCTAGCTAACGGTGCGCGCTCATGTAGTCAATGCAACTTAAATGTACAAAACAAATTTCTGCACACACTAGACTAAGTGATGGCAAAATAGCGAACAGAAATTGCTCTTATGAGCCCGCTGCGGGTTTTGTAAATCTGATTACTGTTACCCAGAACAGTTAGCAAACTGAATTTTGTTTATCCTATTTGCTAAAAACTCTAAAAACCCGGAGAAGTGCCATAAATGAATCAAAGCTTGCAGCAGGCCTCGCGAACATCTAAATGTCACGATTTGCGGATTTGAGGTTTGTTTGCCCCACATAGTTACCGTGTTGCTATAGTGGGCGTGGCCTATTTGGAAAACTGGAAAGGTTAATTGGTTTCAATGGTGACCAAGCCTCATGTGGAGCATTCCATTAACTCTAAAAGAGAAAGTAAAGAAAGGACTATTTATAAAAGGCACCTTGATTTTTACTTTTCAGAGGAATCAATTAAGGGAAACTTCTGTAGGAATGGGAGCATTAAATTATTTTCACTTTTGTTTTATTGCAAGTAATATTGATTAAGCTTTACAGATGAATTATTTAAGATCATTTTTGACAGATTATAATATGACTAGAATGTTAGTATTTTTATCAGATTTCCTACTAAATCATTAATTTTGTTTACTATATACCACAATATTTGGCGAGTGATGGTATTTCTGATAGTTTATGAAATGTTTTGTAGGAATTAATTTGGGAGGAAAATGAAATGTAGGTATCAAATGTTTTTTGTTGGACAACTTTTTTAAGGTCAGAAATACAAGCAGTGCAGCAACCAATTGATAAATCAAAATGCTGTTGGCAAGTTTACTTCTGCAATATTTTCTAAATAGGTGAATATTTTGTACTTATAGTCAGAAAATCTTATTTAGGAAGTCTTGCAAAAATGGTGAATTTTTTACCTAAAAGGGAGAGGAGAGGGTGAAAGATTGCTTACAGTTCTTATTCTTTATGAAAGATTCACTGCCTTACATCAGCGATGTTCTGATTTTCCACATGTTAGTCTCACACTCACTGTCCTCTTCGGGCCATGTGTCCCATAAGGCTGCAGTGTACTCTCTCTAACGTATCCTATCTCTGGCAACGTGTCTGGCTTCATTCCAACAATTCTTACCCTAGCTCCTCTCTTTCCTTCACTACCGTTCTTCTCCATGTCGTTCTTGGCCATCCTACTTTCCTTCTCCCTTCTGGTTTCCATGTCAATGCTGTCATGCAGTGGCTGTACTCTTTCATTCTTAATAATGACCAAAATGGCAATCCACTTCCATCTTTTCAATTTGACTTCGTTGCTTATTCTCCTTTGCTTAGTAAATCTCAAATGTTGGTCTAGGCCACCGAAAATTCTTGCATCAAGTACGTAGGTAGGGTGTTTATTTCGGGAATGGTTTAAGCATGATACAGCTTGTACACTATTTAAGAAATATTGAGTAAGGGTGCTGCAAGTAGCAATGTCGCTAATGTCGGGGCACAATAACTCAAGAAGAGTCCAGTAGAGAAATTGGCTTTGGGGCCTGTGCTTACTTATTCACAGTGACAGTGCTTGGGGCCCCCTATATTGCAATGTTACATGAGCCAGTGGGGTTTACACTCCATTCCTATCCTATTGTTTTGCCAATGCTTGTCAGTAGAACTTCTTTCATGCAAGACATGTAACTCATGAGGAAAATGAGATAGAAGTATAACAATCATTTTTGTTTGGTAACTTTATTCGATTTTCTGTTCAGCAATACAAATTATATACACACAATCAATCCATACAAAGTGTGTAGACAGACTTCCTTCTTCATGTTTTCTTAAATACTTAAATATAGAAAAATTCTTCATTTCTCACACAGGCTCAGGAAGAAGCTTTGAGGAAAGTAGAGGAGGAAGCTGAGCTCAGAGCTGCCAGGGAGAGGGAGGAGGTTGAGAGACGGAGGGTTGAGGAAGAGGAGAGGGCTAAATTGATGAAGGAGTTCAAGGACCTACAAGATGTAAGTAACATGCGTAATCATACAGAATGGTGGGGAGGGGGGTACAGGAGTGGGGTTTCACCCCAATTGTGGAAAAGTTTAAAGTTGTGGCAAAGTGTAATATAAATCAGCCCCACCAAATACTTAAAGATAGGAAACCAAGCCCCTTGCCCGAGGTGCTAGGTGGCCCACAAAAATAACAGATGTAAGCATACAGAATAAGAGGAGGAGCTCCAGGGATCCCCTCTCCCAGCTGTAGACAAATTTGAAGTTTGTGGCAATTGAAATAAAAATCAGCCCCATCAAACAAAGACTTAAGAATATGAAACCTTTGGACCCTCTTGCTTGGTGCTCAGCATATGGGATCTATAGCAGGGTAATAATACTTCATCCGTTTAATAATACTTCATCCGTTTAATGACTGCTGGGCAGTTATGCCCGCACTGTGTACAATTGTCTGGTAGACTTGAGAACATCTTCAGTTTAGCCCTTTAAAAATAATTGTAAATGACTGCTATGTAACACTGATTATTGTGATTACAAGATATGGTTTGTGTGAAATTACCATGCAATTCATCAAAGTGGGGAATTTAAGTGGGGATTTCTGAGTGTCATCAGTAGAAAGAAAATCAGTATCTATTGTTTATCATGTTATAGAAGCTGCAGTAAATACTATTTAAAAACTGATATTTAAACTCTTATTTGATGTGAATTTTAAAACAGCCTATAAAGGAAAACTGTTTAGATCATTCTTTATAGTGTAGTTAAATATATATGGACATTTAGAGTCAACATCAGCTGAACTTGATTTAAAATTCTATAAAAAAATTCAAAAATTCCCATAAAAATCTGTTATTGAATTGACCATATTCTTATTTTCAGGGATTCCTATGCAAAGTTTTAGGCTAATTTGTGATGGCGAGGTATATTCTTTTGTAAATTCTTTGTGTTGTTATTGTCTATCATATTTCTCTGAAGGGGTGCAGCAAATATTGATCAAAAGGTTTTGAGTCTTTCCCATACCCAAAACAAGTTCCTGCCAGAATAAAAAAGTTTATCATTTTCAGTGACTGCAATATAGGAAGAAAATTTAAAAGAATTAAAGGGGCACTATTCCAAAAGTAAGGGAATATTTTAAGGGGTCTCCCCCATAATTAAATGCTTATCTAGCATGCAAAGGCATAGCAAATTTCTGGATAATATGAATATTCAAGTAACCTTTGCCCTCATGTTGTCTGTGGGCTATGAAGGCATAAAGTTAATTGATCTTTTGTGGATGATATATCTGTGAAATTCACAAAAACCAGCGTTCTCACTTTTCGGTGTAGTACTCCTTTAAATATATGTGCATAGACCTTGAAGAGGTGCTCCAGTTTGTCCAAATTAAAGGGAACTTCAAGTCTGATACAATCATTATTTCATATGATAGAGGATACAAATCTTAACCAACTGCCAAACACAGCAAGTCAAAATCTTATTCCTGTCTCAAGTTATTCATGTTTAAATTTGACACATGGGGGCTGCCATTTTGTTCAATTCTGTATTGAAATATTGTGCATGATGATATAATTTCCCCAATAGGGACATAAAGATTATAATGTATTTCTTTATAAATGTGATCAAAGTTTTTATTCCAAAATAATGTGATACAAAGTTTTAACAGCATGTTTTGATAATTTCATGTATACACACAAATTCCTTGACCTTTACAAAAGAAAAAAAAAATGTTTCATAAGCTAGAAAACTTGAGGTAGATTAAAAAGAAATACAAAGCATTCCAACATCTTGCTGAACTGATAACATCATATTCTGCATATTTTGAAATAAAATGGCAGCTCCCATGGTACTATTAAGTAGCAGCATTAAAGTTTTTAATGATTACAAAAAATGTGTTAGATTGCTTCGGGAGTTAGGAATCTTGGTCAGAAAATGTGTTATTTTCAATTCTATTATATGAAATAAGGATTATGTCAGATTTTATGTCTCCCCTAAAAGATGCATTTGTGTTTCTGTAGGCGCTGAATGATGCAGAGAAGCGAGCGTCAGTTGAGGCAGCCCTCAAGGAGGCGGAGAAGATGCGGATGTTAGACCTAGAGGTATCCCTCGATCAGCTGGAGGGGTTATTGGAGGAGGAGAGGCAGGCCAAACGAGATGAGGAGATAGTCAGGACTTTGCAGTCAAGGTTTGTCCAAGTCCTATGTCTTATGGTTAGGATTTTGCAAGCACAGTTTGTCCAAGTCCTATGTCTTATAGTCAGGACTTTGCAAGCACAGTTTGTCCAAGTCCTATGTCTTATAGTCAGGACTTTGCAAGCAAGGTTTGTCCAAGTCCTATGTCTTATAGTCAGGACTTTGCAATCAAGGTTTGTCCAAGTCCTATGTCTTATAGTCAGGACTTTGCAAGCACAGTTTGTCCAAGTCCTATGTTTTATATTAAGGACTTTGCAATCAAGGTTTGTCCAAGTCCTATGTCTTATAGTCAGGACTTTGCAATCAAGGTTTGTCCAAGTCCTATGTCTTATAGTCAGGACTTTGCAAGCAAGTTTTGTCCAAGTCCTAAGTCTTAGACTTTCGAGAATGTTGTTTTGGGGCATATTTGTTAGATTTGGTGTAAAGAAATTACTAGTGTAGATGAGAAAACCTGGGTAAGGAAGGTACTGGGGAGGTTACACTTTTCCCCTACCCCACTTTTCAGCATACTATTACCATTCACCAGCAAATATCCCACTTATTATCCAACACACTTTCAATTATTTGACATGTTGTCTCCTGACTTTCAGAACCTTCAAAAAAATTTCATCCAGTGCCTCTCCAACTTGTCAACCCCTTCTGCAGACACCAATGTACTGGATTTAAAAGCGGGCAACTGTTAGCTATAGGCATGACAGGTTGTAGGATGGATGAGGCTATTCGATAGAAAGCTTCCAGTTTGAGCTAATAAGTCCCAAAATTGTACTTTAAAATTATTTGGTATATTACAAATTTAATTTGGATGAGGAAAGAAATATAAAAGAATCATCAATAATTTTAATGTGAATTTGGATAACTAGCACGCATTCCAAATCTGATTTCTTCAAGAACAATCCCCCTCAAACATTATCACCTTCCTCTACAACAGCAACCTTTTCCACTTGATTTAATCTCCCCACACCCCCATCTTTTCCTATTTCACATCCATCTCCCTCTCTCTTTCTTAACACTTTTCTTCTACAACTTATTTCCTCTAAAATTTTCACTTCTCTCCCTTCTTTCCTCTTCCAATCATCTCTTTCCTAATCTTTGCACCTTAATTATTTAACACCCTCGTAGCGCGTTTGACTCTGACTGTTGCTATTCCGTTAAATCTCATCAACCGAACGAAGCCAAATCTACACAATTCCTATCAGTTGTTTCATGTGAACATCAGTATTGTCTTTTGGTAGTTATTCCTTATTTCTTTTTAATTTGCAAAATACCTCATACAGATAAAATAAACGTTACCATTAGCAGGATACAAATTACAGAGAACACAGCTTTGTAGAAACTTTGATAAGAAGTTACATGGATAACATTTCATCTAACTGTTTTAAAATATTATAGAAAAACATACTTCCTGCATTTATAGCCAAGTCTTCCATTATTAAACTTCCTCTTCTGAAAAGGATGTTTATGCATTTCAATTCAGGATATCTATAATTTTGATGAAAGCTATTTGTTTCATTTTTGGAGTAATTTCCATCGTAAATCACATTTTTGGTTTCATTGGTGCCCATTATAAATGTATGATGTACTGATGAGAGAATATCTTGTCTATCAGTGAGGGTACCTTTAGTAAATCAAGAATAGCAAAAATGTACTACAAAGGTGGAAATTTGACAAAAAGATGTGAAATAACATTTATTACTTCAATGCTCTGAAGAAAATTGGCAATTTGATGGAATACTGTTGACTTATCGCGATATCATCATAGGTGTATGAACCAGGGGATGGGGGCACAGGCAACGTGCTCCCTAATGTTGTAGTGACCTACATGGCCCCCCCAACTAAGTCATTTTTTTAGCAATGAACCAGTGTTGTAGCATATCTTTGTGCCCCTTCTCCCCCTATGAAGAATATGTTTCTATGCCTATGTATATCATTAACTTTTTTTTCCACTTCTCAGAAATTTGAGTACAAAAATGTTGTGCAAATCATACACAAGTTAGAGCTAGCGGTCCCAGTAATAGCTACAGGAGTCTCAAAAGCTTACTAGTGTTACAATAAATGGTTACTATTCTTGGGTTTAAAGAAAATTCGTAATACTTTTAGGTGTTCAAGCTGCTTATCTGCTGTTTCAATTTTCATATACAGCTTTTTGGAATGAAATTGACTTCAGTCAGATACCTTGTAACATAATGAGATTTTTATTTAATTTATGCTCAAATAAATTATATGGAAGTTTTCAGTTGCTGACCGAATGTCAGATTAAAGAGTGCTGACCATAACAATCTTTTTAATTAGGGGCCTATATTGAATCTTAGGTCAATTCTATGGATCTATGATATGAATCAGGTGTTTTTTCAATTGTCCCAAAAATAAAAAGCAAGAATTGCAATCAAAATTACAAAGCTGGTTTGTACTAAGTTTTCAGAAAAGTGGAATATTTCTTTTCCTTTCCAGAATGATTATTTTTGTACCTTCTGTATATACCCAACATGTTGGGAAACCTAACATAAATCTTGTATTTGCCCTTTCAGAAATTTTAGTGCAAAAATGTGTTGGCAAGTCATACACAATTTAAATACTCATTTCATTGAAAACTGTGTTCAATTTTCTTTCTAGATTACTGGAGGAGGAGACACAAAAAAGGGAGGAATTAGAAAAAATGCAGAAAGAACAGGAACGACTGCTAAAACAAGAACAAGAGAGGAGGGAGCAGCTGGAACAGTTCAGCGAAGAACTGGCCAAGGAGAGGAAGGAACAAGAGCAACTTCTGGAAAGGGAGAGGAAGAGGTTGAAAGAGCTGGAGATAGAGAGGATGCAGGCAGGGGACAAACTGCAGGTGTGGAATGCTGCTTTCTCGGGGTGGGGGGCATTGTGTTTGTGGTAAGATGGGTGGCAGGGTGGGATAACCATGAGACAACATGAATTCAGTTATTCTATCTTGAGATACTCGGTCTGAAATTAAATTTATGAATGTCTTCTTAGGTAAGGATGGTGGAAGAAGGAAGGGGGTGTCTATGAAACGACATCAATTCATTCAGCAGTTATTCATCCTTTAGATACCCTGTCTGAAAGTAACCTTAGTAAGTACTGTCTCCTTGTTATCATGACACTGATATGTTGAAAATTTGAATTGAAATCTGCATTCTGTAGACGAGAGCTGTTTTTTTATTTTTTTAAACAATCCCCAATGTCACTTAAGGAAATAATCAGGATGGGTGCGTTCCATATTTTCATTTTTCTGAACAGGAACAGGTTACAAACTGTTTACTAGCGCTACTGTCAAAAATCTTCAGTTTTTCAGCTTAGTAAAAATCCTAATCACACTATAGTATTGCTCAATGTTGCTTGCCTATTTTGTGTTGTCAAGCTGAAGTGCATACCTCACTCCGTAAGGTCGTGTGCTGATTTACAGCAGTGCATATTGGGTATTAAGCAGAGAGATGTTTCTTAAACAGCTTGCTGGTAACAGAAACTGTACTACAAGGGATGTGTCTAGTAGGGGAGAAGAGAGGAAATTCCACCTCCAGGCCATTCCATGTCAGATCACCCAATGGAAATACACCACCATCTCAGAATTTGCACAAATTTGTTTTATGCCATTGTTATCACCGAAAAAGGCCAAATTTCAATTTTTAGTGAAATTGGGCCTACGGATCCAAAGTTACGGACCTTCAAATTTTGTGAAAAATTATAAAAATGGGCTGGGCCTACAAATTTTAGAGACCCATAACTTGAAAAGTGAAGGTCTAATATTGATGGGAAAGGTGTCATTTTAAAGGTAATGAAATAGGGATTAAGAATCCATTGTCATTCCAAGTAGGCAAGATAATTTAATGATTGATCATATGACTTTTACTTTGACCTCGAAAATAATCTTGTGAAACCATTTGATCAAAATATCATTTTCTTTTTATATCTTACCTAAAATTTGAAAGAAAATTTGTTTTTGGGGTTTTAATCTTTGTAACAGGCACTTGAAAATAGTCACTTCAGGAATTACATACAATTGTATGCAAAGTTTGTGGGCCTGGTGCATTTTTCTGATTTTCCGCAATATTCAACGGTTTGTAACTTTTGATCCATGGGCCCCGATTTTGCTAAAAATTGAAATTTGGCAATTTCTAAGATGGCGGTGTATTTATCTTTATTTTTTTGGATGAATTGACATGGAATGACCCACTCTCCCTCACGAGTAATTTTGTATTAAGAAAAGAGTTTCTAAACCTCTCCAACCACATCAGAGTGCAATTTTCAGGGGCTTCAAATGTCATTTGTCTTGTTTGCTTTGCTGTATTTCTGCCCCTCGTTATTTTAAGCCTGCAGCTATGGTTTTTGTAGACAAGGTTGTTAATTGATGGAAAGAAAATCAGAATGTCAAAGAAGTGAAAATTTTGCCTCTTACTACCAGTAAAATGATATGTGAAGTGGTTAAACATGCACATCAAATTTTAAATATGGTATTCCTCTTATAAGCAAGTCAAACCACTGAACCAGGGGCATGTCTAGATTTGAATCTGTTTTGTGCTAAGCCCCTAGAAACCAAACCTCATTTGTTACCCTCTTCTCTCTGAAAATTAAACCCCCCACCATTACCTCTCTCTTCATTCGGGTATCGAGGATATGCTGCTGTACTGGGAGAGAGGAGAAGCCCCAATAGCCCTCCTCGTCATAGACTTGCCATTGCATTGAAATAATCTTGCTCATTTTTCGTTATCCCTTACAAGGAAGCGATTGACAAGCTGCTTCTTGCTGAGGAGAAGAAGAAACTAGAAGAGAGAAGGAAGAGAGAGCTGGAGAAACCGATTGGCTTAGCCAGACTGGTGCAGCCCAGTCCTGATCCCCTCAAGAGCAGTCACAGAGGGGTGGGGGCTTTTACCATCTCTCAGTTTGAAACGATTAAGCACTTGAGGAAGCAGTTGCAGGATCAACAGAAAAAGGTGATTTGATTTTCCTAGCTGGGTCTAATGTACCTCGTTTAATTAAGCCTTTCCCTTTAATATTTGATTATGCTAGCTGGGTCTAATGTACCTCGTTTAAGCCTTTCCCTTTAATACATGAAATTATGGAAAATAGTCAAAAGTGTGAAATTCAGAGAAATAACAAAAAGAGTGAGTAGTGTCACAAACAAAAATAGACAATCAGAATGCTAAGAAACAAAAATAGACAATCAGAATGCTAAGAAATTGGTTAAACTTTTGTCATAGAGGTTCATAGTAGTTCATGGTATTTATTCCAGGAAGAAATCTTATCAAGCAAAATTTTGTGGAACAAAACTAATAATTATTGCTTATAAGTTTTGACCAAAATTCCAATTATTCATGAATTATTGCAAAAAAAGAATTTGTTGTATTTTTGGTTCAAAAAAAGCTTGGGAATGGTTATGCCATTCTGATGAATATAAGCATGTCATTGACTAAATTGCCATCTTTCGATCTCTTTTAACTCACAGTCGTTTTTTAGCTCCACCCACTACACAGAGTGTAATGGGTGGAGCATTCCCATATGTGCCTGTGCAATAGTTTGCTTTAAAATGCATATCCTTCTCGGTTTTAACAGTTATGCTCTTGAATTTCTGGCTCGCGCGAGATTTTTTTGTATGCTTTATATAGTTTGTATTTTGCTGAGAGATATTCTATGAATTTTTGTAAATAAAGCTCCCGATAGGTTTGAAGAAAGTATCAGATTTCTAATGGCACTAAAGATAGCTCTTTTAGCTGTTAAGCCATTCTTGTACATACCGCACCGTACATGGTATGTGGAGGTCCTCATACAGTACATGTGTTTTGTGTTAGCTAGCTTCATGGTGGGTTTAGTCTGTTGTTAATCATGCATGCATATCGCTGTGGCTAGATCTTACAAACGGATCACAGTGTGTTTGACGAAAACCATTTTCCAATCAGAATTGAAATATTTTGATGAATATGCAAATTTTCAGATTGGGGTCATGACATTTTTGTGATAATTACGCGTGAGTTGTCGTCAGTGTCAGATGTTGTTTATTATCGATCGATTATAATATATGTTCGATTGTTCCATAACACTGTCGGCCTATCTGTCAAAGTTATTCATTCTTGCGCTCTTAATTACCTGTTGCAGAATCGAATAGTATTGTTGCAGTGCATTGTCGCGAAAGATAATTATTTTCTTAGAAATAGTTGTAAATGTTTGTTTCTTGCTGAATTACAATAATTTTTGGTACCTCCATTTACCACAGATTTATACCTGTTATTCCTGTTTGATTTTGCCGAAATCTGAGTAATTTGTGACATGCACCGCGAATGTGCAGCAGTAAACAGTGAAACTAACAACTCTGGCTAACAATATGCCATAACATACAGACGTAAGGCTTTAAATCCCATTCAATCAAGGCCCGTCTTACATGTTGTTAAAGCAACCAAAAAACACACGGTCAAAATACTTGAATCTTGATAATCCGTACATTTACATATGTGTCAAATAAATTTTGCAAGAAAGAAAAAATATTGCAAAATAAACAAACAAGAAAAACATTTTAACAGAGCTTAAATTCTGTGTGATTCGCAAAGATGACGGTCATGTCAAGCTTCAAGAGGACTGATATCAGAACTTCCGTGGTAGTTGCGTAGTTTTTAAATGTTTTATGGTGGGGTATCATGCAAGATTTTCACAGTGAAAGACCTAGCGAGTACCGCAAAAAAGTTACGTGATGTTGAGATTAAATGACATTGATGGGAAGTTTTATATTATTTCTAAACTGAATTTCGATGCATATTTTTCCATAAAAACGATGATCTATACTGTAGAAGTAAACTTTTTACGATTTGGAAAGCAAAATTCCAGCGTCTATGTGAGCAATGGAGTAAATTTACTGGTTGCGTGATTTTTTTGTACCTGAATTAGAGCAATTTTCAAGTTAAGTGTACTTTCTAAAAATTACGCTACTAAACGCATGTAAACGTTCCACGCTCGCTTTGAAACTGTAAAACTGTTGGAATTTTAACATAGAAATAATTGTCCACAAAATAATAAATATATCAGATGACAAAAATAAAATTGCCTTTAAAATAAAACCAGTCAATTGGTTTTTTCACTACTATGGGTTGAGCTATAACATCATTGACGTCTTGCTATACTTTGGGAGGTGGGTAAAAAGTTATTTTGATAGACAAAAGCTAAAAAAATACAGCATTTAGGGGGCTTCCTTGACAATCAGTATGTATCTCTAAGATTTTACATATCTTTTTGTTTATAAGCATTTTATGTTTATAAGCATTTTATTTTCAAAAGTTTTTCTGACTTTATAGTTTTTGTTATGGCATTGCGGAATTAAAGGTCTACGAACTTGTATCAATTTCTATATTGGCTTTAAAGTACCCAAAATCTGAGCAGAGATGAATTTTGAAAATAGCACTTTGATAATTACAGCTGATCAAATTTTGAGCTAATTATGCTAAATTTGTAATGTATGACTCTTTGTGTAATTATGTAAATTTCTTTCTTAAATCTCTGTCACTGAATATGATGGAAATGTTGATTCCTGCTCAATTTGATTTGGGGTAATGACTCAAAAATGTTGATAAAAATTTACATATCAAGGTGGCCCTGTAATACATTACAAATATTTATATTGATGCCTGAGATTTCAAAATACTGTAAAAAAATGTCTACTTTCAAGAAATTTAGCTAATGTTTCATCTACACATCTATTAGCTAATGTTTCATCTACACGTCTATTAGCTAATGTTTCATCTACATGCCTATATACCTTTTGAAATTTTGGAAGTTTTGTGATATTTGCTGTCAACCACTTGAAAAGTTGTTTTACTATTTTCAAACATTTTTTACATTCAAATTGTAATGCCATTTCACACCAATTACAATGCAACACTTAAAAAATGATAACCAAAAATGCAGCAAGAGGAGGGGGTGCAGATGGCAGCCGCCGAGGCCCTATAAGGGGGCCCGTAGAAAATAACCAGTATACCGTTATACCATAGGGGACCACAGGACCCCACTCGTCCCGGCCCATAGGGCCCTAGTTATGCCACTGGCATGAATGTTTTGAGTTATGCATGACAAAGTTTTTCAAAACATAGGCTTAATTAATCTCACTGAGTTAGATGATTGACAGCTTTTTTAACCAATTACCCCACAAAATTTGCTTAGCAACAAAATCTGCATAACTAGTGGGGCAAAAACCCTATGCGATACTGGTACAGTACATCTAGCTAAAGTGCCGCACGCTGATGCAGTCATTGTGATATAATGCACAAAATAAATTTCTGAACACACAGACTGAGTGACGACAAGATAGTGAACAAAAATTATGGGCTTTGTGAATTTTATTCCTGTTACCCAGAATGGTCAGCAAACTAAATTTTGTTGATTCCTTTTGCGAAAAACTCAAAACAACCAAAGAAGTGCCATAAATGGTAGGCCACTCGAACATTTAAATGTCAATGTGTTGGTCATGCATGGTTGTGGATTTGAGGTTTGTTTTCCCACCTAGTTACCGCATTGCTATGGTGGTGTGGCCTATATCAGTACTTAATTAGGTCAATTGCTAGAAATGAAAACTTTTTCTTCCATTAAGAGATTTGTTGTGGGATTTTATTTGTGCAGGAGTTGTGCCAGCAGGGGTTTACCTCTGTTCCCCTAACATATTTTTTAAATTTGATCTTGCTAGCCAGAAATAGCTCAACAGGGTTGGGGTGGGTACCACTCCTGCTGCTGTAGTGCAAATATTGTTTTGGTGGGTGTAAGCCACCCTTCAAATCAAATTTTATTCATAATCTGAAAAGTATTATGGTGATGCCTGCAGGCCTGCAGGGAGGAGAGTGTGACTGGTGCACGTGTGTTTGCACATTCCATGACCACTGAGGTACATATTTTTTCCTATTATTTATGTGAAATTGGGAAATTTTACTGTGGAAATGCAACACCCCATGGAAAAATCTTGGCTACGTGCCTGGTGTGAATGCTCATCTTTCCTTCAAGTTCGTCTGAAATAAAGCTTGTTCCATCACATTAAGTGAATGTATTTTCAACTCTCTTTTATGGTCCTTTATTTCATTTTGTAACAGATTCAAGAGAGTAATTCAAAGTTGAATAGTCAAGGTGGAGAAGATCAAAGTGATTCCCAAGGAGCCCATGAAGACGATAAGAAGGTAAGTCGTTTACATTTATTTTATAGATCTATTGGGTAGGATGTGTTTCTGGATTTCAGCTGTAACCTTTCATTTCACTGCACTGCAGTTGATGGTTTTTAATATGAAGTTGTATTAATTTGCAGATGGTAGCTATTATTTTGTGGGTCGGAAACTGGAAATGGATCAGTTCTTCTTAATTAATCATTTGTTTTTAAAAACAACATACTTTATGCAACACAAGAAGCTCCAATGAGTTAAATGATTAAAACTCATTGAGAGATATCACAAAATTAACGAGAAACAGTTGAAAAAGGCCATGTTCAAAACATAAAATGTATCAAAGGCTACGGATCTATGATAAGGTTGCAGCAAATGACTAGGAGATCAATTGGAAGAAAATATGCTATAAATTATTAAAAAAAGCCAAAACGTTTCATCAAATGATCAAAATCCGTTAAAATTTGACCATTGTACAGCATTTTCCTTTTTCGAGCTTACTAAGAAAAAGTATTCAAATTTTGTTTAAACTTTGTGACATCACATCAAGAAAAATGTATGCTGTTCCTGATGTTCACATTTGATTTTGACAATATAAATTAAAGACTATTTTGCAAAGAATTTAAAGCTCTTTGTGATGCATAAAATTACCTACCTGTTGTATACCTTTTAAGGTTGTTGGTATGACTAGACCAAGGATTCGCACCAACCACCTTCCAGCTGGAAAGCGGGTGTGTGTTGTGCCAATCAAGCTGAAGTGTCGGCATCTGATCATATTAACTTCAGTTTTTTTTTTTCCCTTTACCAATGTTAGTTGAATAAGAGCAGTTAAATACAACCAAGAAATTTTGAATCTCCATATTCCTTTAATTGGCATCCCTGGCAATAACAGAGTTGATTTAGCTGCTGAGTTTGCTCTTAACCTACCCCCTTCCCCAAAACTCATTCTGATATCAAACCGCTTATTGCTTCCATTGTTCGTGACCACTGGCAAACCTCATGGGACTCCAAAATTGATAACAAACTCCACAACATCCAGCCCACCATTCCGACCAAACCCATCATCCACAACCTCTCCTGAATAGACAACATCCACATTACCCGCCTTAGAATAGGCCACACCCACCTAACCTCCTCACTGGTTCCCTCCATCCTTCTGCAATAACTGCCATTACCCCCTCACAGTCCACCATGTCCTCCTTGCCTGCCCCCTGTACAACCTTCCCAGAGCTTCCTTAACCCCTCACAACTCCATAGCCGAGCTCTTCCGGAATAACTCCTGGATAAAATTATCTCCTTCACCATACCGATCTCTACAACCATATTTAGTCCTCCTCCCTCATTCCCCTACCAACTTTCACCTTTCCCTTTTTTTATCACCTCTGCACTTCCTCTTTTGATCCCAGCTTCCTGGCTATTACTTCTCTCGACTCCTATTTTCTTTTCTTCCTACCTCTGGAATGATCTAACCTCTTAGGCACAATTTGACCCTCGCTGTCGTGATGCCGTTAAGCCCTCATCAAACAAACAAACAAAACAAACATTTAATAAAGTTTAGCAGGAGAAAACAGTCTGATATCAGTGACTAAAATTTAAGACAGAAAGTTAAAGAATTGACAATATTTTGAGCTGTCTTCTCATCCATATGTCACAACTTTTCCATACCTTAAAAATTCTTCAAACTTTGTTTAGCCATAATTTAGATTATTCTGTTCAGCGTATAAAGCTCTATGTGATGAACATAATAGCTCTACCTGTACATATACCTTTAATGCAATTGCAAAACAGTTTCATTGAATCACAGGCAGTTTTGATGAATGAATATTTTTTGTCATCAAAAATTGTTTTTAAAGTTCGCGATGGCTGAATTGAAAGAACGAATAATCCTAGAATTACTTCCTGATCTGTGGGTGGTATTCAGGTTACTCATTATGTACTTACATACTGCTAATTGTGCCTACTTTATTAAACCTTTAACTTTAATCATAGGTGGCTGTAAGAGATTGGGGGTAAAAATGACCATCCATTAAAAAAACAAATTTACATCAAATTTAAGCATGTTTGTATTAAAAAAACAATGATAAACAAATCTTTGTGGTGGGTAAAACATGACTGGGGGTAAAAAAGACCATCCTTTTAATTATACAGCAAATTTAAGCATGTTTGTATTGAAAAAAACAATGATAATGCATCTTTAGGGGGTGGGGGTGGGGGGGGGGGAGAGCACTTATGACTTTGATTATCCACATCACAGAAACTTTTGATAAGTTTTTCACAAACTTTTAAAGGCTGTCAAAAGCAATGACAGATGTAGATGAATTTCAAAGGACTACTCCAACAAAGTCCTATTTGATATCTTTTGTATGATGGTCATTCTGTGAGGCTGATTCTGCATTTTTTGTAAGTGAGCCATTCTGTGACTAATTCTGCACATAGGAAGGAAATGGGGACATATATTAGTTTTGGGAGGGAAGAATATGCTAATATCCTACTTATAATCATTAAGAAATTTTATCCCTTGAACCCCTACAACCCAACACCCCTGATTTTCTCTAAAATCAGGGGTAATCCACACATACCAACCCGAGAGCCTCACAGTTCACTTGCAAGCAATTAGCTATTGTTACACTTTAAACAACATGGGTGTAATCCACACCAGCCTGAAAGCTTCTCCACAGTTCACTTGCCAGCAACAAGCTACTACTACACTATACACAATAGGTCATTTAGCTGGAGCTGAAGCCACATGCCTGCTTTGCAGTTGAAGCGGAATCAGATTAGTCCTTTGCTAACTCTAAAGATAAATATGTCTGGAGGAATTTGTGCAATACCCATGAATGATTGATGGACCATTCCTCCAAAAGAGAGTTATTTCATCATCATGTTCCTTTGAAAAGCAAATCATGTATCATCTTGAACACCTTTTTTTTAGATGTTAATGGGTTTTAACTTTAAAGGATTATTAGTTTAGTGGTCACAAAGTTGATCCCATATCAAAGAGGAACTCAAAACAAAAAAATGGTGAAAAAAGCAATCAAAAATCTTATTCTGTTCAGGAGATATTTAAGTTTAAATTTCTGTATAATTTGTCTGAAAGTCTGAAATCAAGACTAAGTCACAACCTCAGATTCCTCAGTCTTTATATATTCTATCATTATTTTTCTGAAATTTTGTGGCTTACAAACAGTAAAACAGAATCTATTAAGGGTAATTATAATTTACCTTTAAAAAAATAATTCAAATAATAAAATACATTTTCTTCAAAATGCATTAACAACTGTTAAAGAATGTGAGGGCACAAACATTCCCAAATTTGATCAACTACATTTTTGAAACTATCAAAGGTTTTTTTAAATTTCAAATGTTATTTCACTCAAAGTTATGTATGTAAGTTCCAGTCCCAAGAAAAGTATGAAAGCTTTTGCTATGATACAAATTGGGGGATGGTTAGGATACGATGTTCCTCTTTATTACATACAACATAGGGATGGTCATGAGTTAAATAAATGTGTTTTCATTTCTGAAAAATGAATCAAGTGGCCTCTTGACATACAATATAGGGCTGATGGTCATGGTTAAATTAAAAACAAATTTGTTTTAATTTCTGAAAAATGAAAATCTTTGAAAGTTTTGCTTTTATATAATTAGTAATTCTGTACCTTTTTGGTCATGAATAACAAAGTATTTGAATTGGCCAGTTTTGTGAGGAAAGAAAGATTTAATACTGGGTGGGTTTGTAGGTGATAGGATTTGACGGTAAATGCAGTGACAAGTTGACCAAGAAAAGCATTGAATGCAAGGCTACTTCAATAATATAATCCTGTCAAGTTATAACATTATCAGGCACAGAGCCAGGAATTTCTGTAAGGGGGCACAGACATCAGTTCTGACTATCTTTTGTTCTGTTGTGCATGAGTTTTGATACTCTTTGTACAAAACTTGCAAAGACATTATTTTTCTCACACTCTAACTCTAGACTTCAATAGATATCAACTATAATTTTTATTAGAATGGAAACTTTTAGCAAAAAGAGACTCTAAAATACAGAGGGTGTATAGATATGTGGTCTAAAAGGGGGTTCCCCCTGATCCGCGCCTGATCATCACTGACGTTCTTGTTATTATTTTACTGCAGGTTTCTCCTTCAAATGAATCCGTATCCAATGGCATTGAATGATCACCTTTCCAGTTGGTACAATGTGCAGCAGATTGTGAATGAATGTGAGTGTTATTAACATCACAAGCAGAATTTCAAAAGACTATAAATTTGCAACTTCAATCCAAAGGAATATACTTGTGTGATGGTGCCACGTATTGATGGGTGAAAGCTCTGCAAGGAAATAATAATAATAATCTGAAATATTTGTATTTACTAATATGACTTGAAATACATACCAGAGGGTAGGTGGGATCCAAGTGTGTGTGTGTCACTGGCATATCAATTTTTCTATCATTGAAGTTTTCACAATTGTGCAGCTTCCACCTTTAGTGTTGCTCTGTTATGTAAAATTATGGGTTACAAAACTTTTCAGTGGATGCTGGTGACGGCCCTTTGAGGAGGGGTGGAGGGGGTAGGGGGGAAGTCACAAAATAAAATTAAGCCAACCCAAAATGGGTGGTAAAATCATAGTCTTTTATACTTAAAATATAAAAAATCACCACACAAAAGATATAAACATGGAAAAAAGTAGGGGTGCAAATCCTGCCCCTAATCAAATCTCGCCTATGCCACTTCATCCAGTTCATCTGGGAGTAGTATTAATATTTTTGCACATTCAAGAATCATGTGTTCAGAGTTGTTAATAATTATTTGAAATAATTATTTTACATTTTATTTGAAATATTTTTCCTACTTTTTAGTAGTGCTAGAAGTGCTAGTTTTGTATTTGCACCTATTGTAAGTAAAATTTATTCTGCCTGAAGATGTCTTTCCAGGCATCTAAATGAACGTTCCGATGAGTTGGCCTTATATCAGCTAGTCATTTTCTTAAGGTGTGATTAATGTAAATATATCTTAATAAAATAGTTGAATAATTACTCAATATTTTCAAAGTTCATTCCACCAAGAAAGTTTTTTATCTTTAAAACATGAATGTTTTAGAAATTTTCACCATTGGAACATTATCGACTCATTCTTAACATGTTCTGGCTTTCAATCACTAAATGTGTATAAGCAGTGGGTTGTGATGTCATCCTGTCCAGGGATGTCATGTTCTCATCTGCTAGTATGGGCGTTCATGGCTTTAGTATGGGCGTTCATGGCTTTAGTATGGGCGTTCATGACTCTAGTATAGGCGTTCATGGCTCTAGTATGGGCGTTCATGACTCTAGTATGGGCGTTCATGGCTCTAGTATGGGCGTTCAGGACTCTAGTATGGGCGTTCATGGCTCTGGTATGGGCGTTCATGACTCTGGTATGGGCGTTCATGACTCTGGTATGGGCGTTCATGGCTCTGGTATGGGCGTTCATGGCTCTCGTATGGGCGTTCATGGCTCTAGTATGGGCGTTCATGACTCTAGTATGGGAGTTCATGACTCTAGTATGGGCGTTCATGACTCTAGTATGGGCGTTTATGGCTCTAGTATGGGCGTTCATGACTCTAGTATAGGCGTTCATGACTCTAGTATGGGCGTTCATGACTCTAGTATGGGCGTTCATGACTCTAGTATGGGCGTTCATGGCTCTAGGATGGCGTTCATGGCTGTAGTATGGGCGTTCATGGCTCTAGTATGGGCGTTCATGGCTCTAGTATGGGCGTTCATGGCTCTAGTATGGGCGTTCATGGCTCTAGTTGGGCGTTCATGGCTCTAGTATGGGCGTTCATGGCTCTAGTATGGGCGTTCATGGCTCTAGTATGGGTGTTCATGACTCTAGTATAGGCGTTCATGGCTCTAGTATGGATGTTCATGGCTCTAGTATGGGCGTTCATGGCTCTAGTATGGGCGTTCATGGCTCTAGGATAGGCGTTCATGGCTCTAGTATGGACGTTCATGGCTCTAGTATGGACCTTCATGGCTCTAGTATGGGTGTTCATGACTCTAGTATGGGCGTTCATGGCTCTAGTATGGGCGTTCATGGCTCTAGTATGGGCGTTCAGGACTCTAGTATGGGCGTTCAGGACTCTAGTATGGGCGTTCATGACTCTAGTATGGGCGTTCATGGCTCTAGTATGGGCGTTCATGACTCTAGTATGGGCATTCATGACTCTAGTATGGGCGTTCATGACTCTAGTATGGGAGTTCATGACTCTAGTATGGGAGTTCATGGCTCTAGTATGGGCGTTCATGGCTCTAGTATGGGCGTTCATGACTCTAGTATGGGCGTTCATGGCTCTAGTATGGGCGTTCATGGCTCTAGTATGGGCGTTCATGGCTCTAGTATGGGCGTTCATGACTCTAGTATGGGGGCGTTCATGACTCTAGTATGGGCGTTCATGGCTCTAGTATGGATTTAAGTTTGGAGGGTTGACAGAGATATGAATTGTTCCACCAACCCTCTCAATAAAACAAGCTTTTCAGGAAGATTAATTTTTGTAACCCACAAGCCATGATAAGAACAATGACAGGGTTGTGCTCTGAAAATTCCATGTAACACTTCACATGGTTTGTTCGGATTGCTTTTCAGCAATCTCTTGGATTTCTTTTCAGCAATCCCCTGGATTTCTTTTTTAGCAATCCTCTGAATTTCATTTCAGCAATCCCCTGCCAGGATTTAACATTGATTTTGCAATTGGCATACTTCACATGTCTGCCCCTACACTCTTTGTGTGTCCTCCCCCACCCCCAACACACATACAAATAAATAAAGATGTCTGATATCAGGCTTTATTTTCTTTCTGTGACATTTTTCCTACTTCCCTATTTGGCAACTATCTGTCTGCTTACAAAAATCCTTCAAACGTATTTTTTTAAGTGGAAGAAACACTCCTTTCCATGAATTTCAATTGAATAGAATAGATGTATAAAGTACAGCAATGTATAAAGTATGTAACTTTTTAAAATAAAAATCAGTGTAGAAATGAAAGATTTTATCATAAAATGTTATTTTGTACAAATTATATTTTGAAGCAAATTTGATTTGTGACAAGTGGGTTGGTAGTTTCCCTAGCTCTGGTATCATTCGTACGGAGTTATTAGTTTTGACTTAATTTAATTACCTTAGTGTAAGAAGCTCATCCATATGATAGTTTACAAACATGTAATTTTACCAGTTTTACAAGTGAATTCTATGCAACATCGTTGGGGATTATTACTTTATGCACTTTCAGTTACGAACCAGAAATAGGGATTTAGCTAAATGTTATATACCTATGTATAACATTATGTTATTTATGTAGAGTGTGGTGTAGTTTTGAGGTAGGGAAAATTGCAAACATTGTTTTCTCTCATGTATTACCTTGTAAGTAGCACCTTTGTGCTACATCTCTCCCCCTTCCCCTGCAAAAAGGTCCTCCAGAATACTTCTTTTTTCTTCTGGGAGGAAGAGGTAATAATGCTGATTTAAAAGATAAAGGTGGGGAGTTTCAAAAATTGCTCTGAGGGTTAAGGAGCTATTATATAGTGTTAATATCACTCAAATTGTCTAAATCTTGCACTGCCAGACGTTTTGGATAGGATTTAGTATACATCATTTTGATATATCCCCAATAGCGAAATATTGTTCTTTATCCAGTCTATATGGTCTAGCATATTCTTGGTTACAACATAAATAATATGGGTGTGAAATACCAAGTTTTAAAATGTCATGATCCGAAGCACAATTTCATGTAGATGATAACACTACTCCTAGTTAGGATTGGTAAATATGAAAAGCTTAAATGCATCACATATATTCTAATGAATATTCTTACATTGTCATTTTTTATGTGAAAATAAACTTGCTTTATTAAATACATCTGAAGCTGAATGTGTGATTCTCATTTTGTTTGTGGTTTCATTTTGTTTGTGTGGATTTTTGGTGGTGGCAGGCATGCCAGGTGCCCAGCTTAGATTGACAAGTGCCCGCCGGCGGACAAACGATGCTGACACACATGCAAAAAACAAAGAAACTCAAATTAAGTGAATATGAAGAATACCTTTATTTCCCATCACTATCATGTAATGTTACTCAAGCTCATTTGGGTTATAGAAATGATAAAATAAACAATGTATAACTATGTGTGCAAATATACCTGGCATGAATCGACCATGGCAATACGAGTAAACATCAATCAATCAACTTTATTTACATCTGATATAAAATATTGTATATTCATAAAAATATAGAAGGCAATAAACAATGTATCAATTAATAAATAAGGAATATTTTTGATGGTGCAGTTTAAATAATTCAGCTGCCTAAATTCCCAGCAACTTATTTCCTTTGTTACTGGATGACAATGTGTTGCAAAATATATTCTGGAAAGGATTCTTTTACTGGAGGGCATTTTCAGGAAATTCCCACCCTTGTGGAATATTCAAACTAAATTTTCTGATCCACCTTTGCAGACTTTGTTTAGTATTTTTAGTATTAAAATTGTCGAGATTGATTATGGCACAAATATGTTTGTAGTCTTAGAAGAAATATATCATTCAAATTATAATAGTCAATTCTGAAAAATCATATTATCACATATGCAAAACAAAACAGTTTAAGCCATTGACTATAAAAGTCAATTTTATAAACTTTTGCATAGGGAACAAAATTGATGCAGTTTGATTGTATCTTTGAAGTTTAAAGAAAGGATTTTTGGAACTCTTATTGAGGGGGCTATGACAAATGTTCCCACGAGGGGCTTTGATAAATGTTCCCATGAGAGGCTTTGATAAATATTACTATGATGGGCTTTGATAAATGTTCCCACGAGGGGCTTTGATAATGTTACCACGAGGGGCTTTGATAATGTTACCACAAGGGGCTTTAATAAATGTTCCCACAAGGGGCTTTGATAAATGTTCCCACGAGGGGCTTTAATAAATGTTCCCACGAGGGGCTTTGATAAATGTTTCCATGAGGGGCTTTGATAAATGATACCACGACGGGCTTTGATAAATGTTACCACGATGGGCTTTATAAATGTTACCACGTGGGGCTTTGATAAATGCTACCACGAGTGGAATTGATAGACCTTTGAAATTTAGGACATTAGTCAAAGCTCTCACTACACTGAGGATCACTGTGGTCATAATCTCTAACATGAAATCAACATTAATGAATATTTTCAAACATACAGTAACTGAAATATCTCTGCCGAAATTCAGATAATCAACTCAAATTATGAATACAGATTATTATAAACTTAAACATACATTATATTTCTTTGACTATTAAATGTGGTTATTAGTGTGGGGGGAGAGGCACCAGGTCCAGAACATGCATAATATCTAAGGTGAATGATACTGATTTGCTGAAAAAGTTGGACGTAATGACTGACATTTTTGCATCTTTATATGCATATGCTATGTTTTTAAAAAACTACTGATCTTGCTCATGCAAACACATTTCCATTTTTTTTGTCCATTATCAGAGCTTCAGTTTATATTACCTATAAGCACAGCATGTGACTTTGGTTCTGCTATGCATAAATCAACTTCGGATTTGTGAGTTGAGCTCTAGAACTGTCTCAAAATAGAAAAGAGCTTTATACAGTTGACACCATAAGGCACCTTGTTCCAAAAGGGGTATTTTAAGGCTTGTTTAATGTAATTCACACAAAGCAATACGAGTAAACAAATAATTAATCAACTTTATTTACATCTGATATAAAATATTGTATATTTATAAAAATATAGAAGGCAATAAACAATGTATCAATTAATAAATAAGGAATATTTTTTGATGGTGCAGTTTAAATAATTCAGCTGCCTAAATTCTCAGCAACTTATTTCCTCTGTTACTGGATGACAATGTGTTGCAAAATATATTCTGGAAAGGATTCTTTTACTGGAGGGCATCTTCAGGAAATTTCCACTCTTGTGGAATAATCAAACTAAATTTTCTGATTCACCCTTGCAGACTTTGTTTAGTATTTTTAGTATTAAAATTGTCGAGATTTTAAATAATGATTTAACTATTCACTGAGAGATTTAAAATCTTTTGCTTTATGAATTGTCCAATGAAAAAGTACTGGAATGTGAGAACTCCAAGTTGTATTCAAGCAGCTGTAAAGTTTTCCTTCTTTTGGCATAAAAAAGAGAAGTTACAACACTAATAACTACTAGAATGTATCCATACATTGAATCACTGATGGCACAGGATGTATACTATGAACAAAATTCATGCTTTTGCATTAAGGTACATTGATGGTGCATTTGCAATAAGGTACAATGGTTTGAGAAAGTCGTGGTATTGGTATATTGCTTAGTCCACACTTAAGGATTAGTTCAGTGGTCAAGCATGTCCATCTTATAATGAAAGAGGACTTCAAAAGAAACAAAATGGCTCTGTCTTACCTGTGTAAAAAGTCTACCAAGTCCTCACATTCTGAACAATTGTTAATGTTTTTAAAGAAAGTTTATTACATTTTTTTCACTATTTAAATTAATTTTCCTTTAACTTTCTTCAGGTGGTATATTATAAATGCCCTTCCTAGATTCAGTTTTACTACTTATTTTTACATATCCCATGGTTTTTAAGCCACAAAATTAAAATAATATAAAGACTGAGGAATCCGAGGCTGTGACATCACAACTAGTCTGATTTCAGTCGTTTCTACACAAATGATACCACACTTTAAACTTAGTTATCTCCTAACGGAATAAGATTTTTGAATGCTTTTTCACTATATTGTTTCTTTTGAGAAAGACTTTGTGTGACCCCTGACCTGAACTAATCCTTTATTGATACCACTCAGTTCTTATATAGTAATACCACACAAGTATGCATGCTCTTACAACATATATATATATATATAAAATTTCCAAGGTGGCAGCCGACACACATCGCACAAGCCTTTACCTTGCTTGAATTTCTCAATGCTGGAGCCCATTGTTTTGGTATAACTCGACCAGGGATTGAAATCACATTATTCCGCTAAAAAGCGGGTGTTCTACCAATTGAGCTTGCCAGTAGATTACATATCAGTATACCAGCTAAATAACGTTCCATATTACTTGCATTGATACAATGATTTATGATAGAAGAAAACACAGCCAGCATTTTTTTTAACAATATGAAAGATGAATTAAACATGCTGAGGTTTGTTATACCTTAGTATATGAATTGGTATCTAGGCATCAATAAAATATTGATATCATAGAAAATGGTAAGAATTGATATATCAGTTTACTGATGGACCTGATTTCATAAACAATCAAAGAATTGATATATCAGTTTACTGATGGACCTGATTCCATAAACAATCAAAGAACTGATATATCAGTTTACTGATGGACCCGATTCCATAAACAATCAAAGAATTGATATATTAGTTTACTGATGGACCTGATTCCATAAACAATCAAAGAACTGATATATCAGTTTACTGATGGACCTGATTCCATAAACAATCAAAGAACTGATATATCAGTTTACTGATGGACCTGATTCCATAAACAATCAAAGAACTGATATATCAGTTTACTGATGGACCTGATTCCATAAACAATCAAAGAACTGATATATCAGTTTACTGATGGACCTGATTCCATAAACAATCAAAGAACTGATATATCAGTTTACTATCAAAGAATTGATATATTAGTTTACTGATGGACCTGATTCCATAAACAATCAAAGAACTGATATATCAGTTTACTGATGGACCCGATTCCATAAACAATCAAAGAATTGATATATCAGTTTACTGATGGACCTGATTCCATAAACAATCAAATTGACTTTCAGCTCTCCCACCCTGACACACAGCTAAATTAACTAGGTGGAATGGTATTTAACATATATTTAATATATAAAAAGCTAAATCCATCAAAACCATTAGGCTCAATGAGCCAGTCCATCTCAGATTAACTCCCCAGCAGTACTGGTACTCATTTTACAGCTGAGTGGACTGAAGCAAGTAGAGTAAAGTGTCTTGCTTAAGAACACAATGCAGCGCTCACGACGGAAATCGAACTCGGTTCCTCTCGAATACAAGCATGACTCCTTAACCACTGACCCACAGCACCTCATATATTTAATATATATTTACTCATAAATTCATATATATATATATATATATTCAGCATTGCTGCAATAATAATAATAATAATACAGTTCTTATAAAGTGCATAAATATTACAAAGATCTCAATGCGCTGAACAATAAAACAAAAAAAAACTACAGTATACTCGCATGATATATGCATGAGATTTAAAACATCCAAACGCATTGTAAAACAGAGGAAGCCCAAAGCAAGGATGAGCACTTTGGTCCTTGCTCTCAATTCTATAAGCACCTTTTGAAAAAGGAAAAAAAACTTCTTTACAAGACTTGTTACTATTATTCAATTTAAGTTTAAGCCTTGGTTCTGGGGTTACAGAAGGCTGACCAAAACACCCATTGAGATATTTAAACTTTTGTTTTCTATGTTTTGCGTAAAAGAGATTGCACGGAAGGCATTAGCCAAAATAAAATGAATCTGGATGACTACTTGTTCTATTGTACCATGTTACATATACTTCCAATGTTACCAGGCTAAATATGCTGTCAATGTACAATACCACAACCACTTCACTGAAGTATGTATTTTGAAAATAAATATATCTCCTAAAATCTGTACTATTAATTTTTGCTACAATTTGAATCTTACTAGACAAGTTAGGTCATTGATTTCAAAATAATGCCTTCAGTAATAAACTTCTCTTTCTACACCTTTGTGTTTCATTAGTATTAGTGACAAATCCACTCAATTGTTGTGCATTACACCAATAAAAAATATAATACATGACTTGTCCTGCTCCTTAAAAATTTGTTCCAGCAAATTATAACCACAAACTTAATGTAGCAAATAATGAAGCCACTTATCTTAATTAAAATAACCACACAATAAGCTATTGCTAGTTTGATACTCAACACCAACTTCCACAACAGCCCAGGACGAAGTGGACAACTAGCACAATGGAGCCATTGATAAGGGAAATTTGATCCTAATTGCTTGTGGTTTTCAGAATAAAGAAAATAAAGAGGAAAAGTCTGACCCGACCTGCTTATATATCAGGTCGGGTCTGACTGTTTGAAATTTTAAGGAGCATAACAACTAATGAAAAGATACAAAACAAAATTCCTGATTTTGTGCTTTCCACACTGACCATACCAAAACTAGGTAATCATTCAACTTGATCGCAAAATGGACGTCCACTTTGGACATTTATAGGTGACCCTGAGTTGTATGTAGAAGCTTCTTTAGTTTACCCTGGCACTCTGGTCAGCTTTCGAGTACATCGTCATCGCTCTTCCCTTTAACAGGCCTGACCACTACATCACTACATAGCAATCTCCTAAACAGCACAACATTGATGACCATCATCATTAGCAGACCTAGAGCTGCCACTGCTACAAGCGCCCATGGAACAAGGGAATAATTGTTCCATAACCAATCTCCCATCCACAGCAACACGCCAAAGCGGAAAACGACAAAAGTGGCAAGATTTACGACACTGTTGAGAAGATATATTGGAGCACCTTTTGCCGTATTCACCATTAGTAAAATCTGCCGAAAATGGAGGAATATACTGTTGATCTCGCCCAGGAGAGAAAAGACTGCATAACCAATGTATGCATGGTAATAAAGTGATATGCCAAAACATACAAAAATCTGAAAACAAAGAAAAACAAAAGCAAAGAAAAACAAAAGCAAAAATTATAATCTATATTTAAAACATACAAAAAATATTTATTTAAAGGAATATTCCTATATTTTTTGTAACCTTTCATAAGATAGAAAAACATTTTAAAAACAATTTAGTACAAAAATCATGTTGATATGTTATTCCTACCAGCAGATATTTAAATTCTAAGGTTCACAAAAAATGCCAGTAAATGATTAGGAAAAGGCTCAGTATGACATCACAGCAACACATTCTCCCACAAAGTTGATGTATTTCATTAAAATCTATCATCCTTTTTATTAGTAAAATCTGCTAGAAAAATCAATCAATAAAGTTAGGAATTATATACATTGCCAAATAATCCCTACAATAACTTTTTGAAAATTGTTTCTAATCTTATAGAAACAACCAATTAACGTTCAAAGAAATACATAAACATTTGCAATGGAATTGCCTTTATGACATCAAACACAAATTCATCATACTGTACAAAAACTTTAAAAAGCAATTGAGAAATCTTTAAAAATCCCTATTTCCTGAATGGATTATGATATCAACCTGAATTTTGTACAAATTTGGCTCTAAAAGTATGCTCTTTCAAATAGAATTTTACAAAAAAACATGGGAATATTCCTTTAAAAATCCATATCTCTGATCAGAATATAATATTAACCTGATTTTTGTACCAATTTGGCTCTAAAGTGTGCTTTTTCAAATATAATTTTACAAAAAAACCATGGGAATATTTATTTAAAAATCTATATCTCCTGAACGGAATATAATATCAACCTGATTTTGTACCAATTTGGCTCTAAAAGTGTGCTCTTTCAAATAAAATTGTACAAAAAAAACCATGGGAATATTCCTTTAGAATCCATATCTCCTGAACAGAATATGATATCAAGCTGATTTTTGTACCAATTTGGCTCTAAAAGTAGACTCTTTCAAATAAAATTTTACAAAAAAACATGGGAATATTCCTTTAATGTAAAGAAAATGACTTGGAAAATACATGTTTATAAATGAATCACAACCTATGTGGTTTAGAAATATTGGAACATATTTTAAAGCAATTATCATGAGTAGGGTTGTAACAATATGATAATTATCGTGATATTTGTAGCCATGATATCAAAACACCCTAACATTAAAGCAAATGTATGGAAAAGAATGTTATCAACGTTTTTATGCTTCCTCTCCTTAGCTCTGAGGTTTTATGGAATGAATGAGATCTGCATGCTGAAAACCTAAGCAGTCATCCAAAAAAAATTCCAAAATTAATAACAGATATAGCGGTATCTTAATAATCACAATATTTTTGTCCATGATAATCGATATCTCATTTACCCCATATCGTGACAGACCTAATCATGGGTTAAGTCCGTTGCATACTGAATGCAGCACAGCAAGAATAGGTCATAAAGACAACTTTTTGAAAAGGTTATTACTTTTTGCTCACTTGCGATTAAGTTGACTTTTTGAGGCTTTCTGATTTTTTTTGCAAAAAAAGCTATTTTTTTAGTGCTTTTGTAAAGCACAATTTTTTGTCACAGTGCAAATTATTTGCTTTAGTAAGCATAAAAACGCACCTTAAATCGATTTTCATATATCATCTAAAAGCCTATATTATAAAGCTTTATCTCCAAAACCAAGAGGTCAAAATGTATCTTTTCCTTTAATTGATTATGCCATGCTGCGTTCGATGTGCAATGGCCTTTACTGACTGACTTTGTCCAGATGACCTTGAACTTCTTTCTCTTCTTTCTCTCTCCCTCTGTGAACTCTTAGTTGAGCTACTAGACATTTGGTCACCTGACCCCTCCCCAACCCAAAAGTAAGCAAAAAATGACTCTGCTATCTAATCCCACAAGTGGTCATGTAAGTATTGCATCCTTTTTGTATCTAAGACTGTGTTCTCACTTCTCTCCACTTATCTCCGGATCATGATTCGGAGATAAGTACCTTGCTCAATGATTGTAGAAGAAATAAAGTCATCTGTTCTCACTTGAGTGCGAGCCCGCTATCAGACCCACTGCAGACGATCTTATCAAAGGACATGACTGAATCTGAAATCCAATTGTGGGTCATAGAAAAACTGGCAAAATGTAACGGAGAAGCTACAGTAGGTTAACAGATCTCGCAAAACAAACAAGCAAAGTGATCACAGGTTACTGATCTACGTTCACACACATTTTAAGAATCTAATTGGTTGATTTGATCGCCTGCTCCAGATCATGATTCTACCCTTGCCTAAGATCAAGAGACTGGCGGATCTCATCATCTGCAGTTGGTCTGACCATTGGCTTGTACTCAATTGAGAACTCGCTCTACAACACATGACACAGACTACACAACTGCACATACTACATGGCTGCACAGGCTACATGACTGCACAGGCTACACGACTGCACAGGCTACACGACTGCACAGGCTACACGACTGCACAGGCTACACGACTGCACAGGCTACACGACTGCACAGGCTACACGACTGCACAGGCTACACGACTGCACAGGCTACATGATTGCACAGACTACACAATTACATAGCATATACTTACAACCACATGATGCAATAAGAGCGGCCAATCTCTAAACCCTCTGTAGTACGTTATGTCAATGAAGTCGTATAGAAAATAACCTGTGAAGAAAGGAAGATCTTAGTTAAAAACTAAACACAATTTTCATTTGAGTTGCCCCTTTCCATTGGTTTCCCCCTTCCCATTGATTCCCCCCTTCCCATTGGTTTCCCCCTTCCCCTTGGTTTCCCCCTTTCCCTTGAGTTCCCTTTACCCTTGGTTCCCTTTACCCTTAAGACCCCCCCTCCCTTGAGTTCCCCCTTCCCCTTAACTTCCCCCTTCCCTTGAGTTCCCCTTGAGTTTCCCCTTCCCCATGAGTTCCCATTAAGTTCCCCCTCCCCTTCCCCTTGAGTTCCCCTTCCCTTGAGTTCCCCTTCCCTTGAGTTCCCCCTCCCCTTGAGTTCCCCCCCCTTGAGTTCCCCCTCCCCTTGAGTTCCCCCTCCCCTTGAGTTCCCCCTCCCCTTGAGTTCCCCCCTCCCTTGAGTTCCCCCCCCCCTTGAGTTCCCCTCCCTCCCCTTGAGTTCCCCCTCCCTTGAGTTCCCCCCTCCCCTTGAGTTCCCCCTCCCCTTGAGTTCCCCCTCCCCTTGAGTTCCCCCTCCCCTTGAGTTCCCCCTCCCCTTGAGTTCCCCCCCCCTTGAGTTCCCCTCCCCTTGAGTTCCCCCTTCCCCTTGAGTTCCCCCTCCCTTGAGTTCCCCCTTCCCTTGAGTTCCCCTCCCTTGAGTTCCCCCCTTCCCCTTGAGTTCCCCTTCCCCTTGAGTTCCCCCTTCCCCTTGAGTTCCCCCCTTGAGTTCCCCCTTCCCCTTGAGTTCCCCCTTCCCCTTGAGTTCCCCCTCCCTTGAGTTCTTCCCCTTGAGTTCCCCCCCCTTGAGTTCCCCCTCCCCTTGAGTTCCCCCCCTTGAGTTCCCCCTCCCTTGAGTTCCCCCCCTTCCCTTGAGTTCCCCCCCCCTTGAGTTCCCCCCCCCTTGAGTTCCCCCCCTTGAGTTCCCCCCCTTGAGTTCCCCCCTTGAGTTCCCCTTCCCCTTGAGTTCCCCCTCCCTTGAGTTCCCCCCTCCCCTTGAGTTCCCCCTCTCCCCCTTGAGTTCCCCCTCCCCCTTGAGTTCCCCCTCCCTTGAGTTCCCCCTCCCCTTGAGTTTCCCTTGAGTTCCCCCCTTCCCTTGAGTTCCCCCTTCCCTTGAGTTCCCCCTTCCCTTGAGTTCCCCCTTCCCCTTGAGTTCCCCTTCCCCTTGAGTTCCCCCTTCCCTTGAGTTCCCCTTCCCTTGAGTTCCCCCTTCCCTTGAGTTCCCCTTACCCTTGAGTTCCCCCTTCCCCTGAGTATCCCCTTCTTCTTAAGTTCCCCCTTCTTCTTAAGTTCCCCCTTCTTCTTAAGTTCCCGCATCCCCTTGACTTTCCCTTCTTGAGTTCCCCTTTCTCTTAGTTTCCCCTTCTTGATTTCTCCTGCACCTTGAGTTCCCCTTCCTCTTAGTTCCCTACCCTTGAGTTCCCCCTACCCCTGGAGTTCCCCTACCCCTGGAGTTCCCCTACCCCTGGAGTTCCCCTACCCCTGAGTTCCCCTACCCCTGGAGTTTACCTCTGGAGTTCCCCTACCCCTGGAGTTCCCCTATCCCTGGAGTTCCCCTACCCCTGAGTTCCCCTACCCTGGAGTTCCCCTACCCCTGAGTTCCCCAACCCCTGGAGTTCCCCCCTCCCCTTGAGTTCCCCTTCCCTTGAGTTCCCCCTTCCCCTTGAGTTCCTCCTTCCCCTTGAGTTCCCCCTTCCCCTTGAGTTCCCCCTTCCCCTTGAGTTCCCCCTTCCCCTTGAGTTCCTTACCCTTGAGTTCCCCCTTACCCTTAAGTTCCCCTTCCCCTGAGTATCCCCTTCTTCTTAAGTTCCCCCTTCTTCTTAAGTTCCCCTTCTTCTTAAGTTCCCGCATCCCCTTGACTTTCCCTTCTTGAGTTCCCCTTTCTCTTAGTTTCCCCTTCTTGATTTCTCCTGCACCTTGAGTTCCCCTTCCTCTTAGTTCCCTACCCCTGGAGTTCCCCTACCCCTGGAGTTCCCCTACCCCTGGAGTTCCCCTACCCCTGGAGTTCCCCTACCTCTGGAGTTCCCCTATCCCTGGAGTTCCCCTATCCCTGGAGTTCCCCTACCCCTGGAGTTCCCCCTACCCCTGGAGTTCCCCTACCCCTGAGTTCCCCAACCCCTGGAGTTCCCCTACCCCTGGAGTTCCCCTACCCCTGGAGTTCCCCTACCCCTGGAGTTTCCCCCTTCCCCTTTAGATCCCCCTTCCCCTTGAGGTCCCCCTTCCCCTTGAGGTCCCCCTTCCTTAAGTTCCCCTTCCCCTTAAGGTCCCCTTCCCCTCAAGGTCCCCCTTCTCCTTGAGTTCTTCTCCCCTTGAGTTCCCCTTCCCCTTGAGTTCCGCCTTACCCTTAAGTTCCCCTTTCCTCTGAGTATCCCTTCCCCTTAAGTTCCCCTTCCCTGAGTTTTCCCTTCCCCTTAAGTTCCCCCTTCTTCTTAAGTTCCCCATCCCCTTGACTTTCCCTTCTTGAGTTCCCCTTTCTCTTAGTTTCCCCTTCTTGATTTCCCCTGCACCTTGAGTTCCCCTTCCTCGTAGTTCCCTACCCCTTGAGTTCCCCCTACCCCTTGAGTTCCCCCTTCCCTTGAGTTCCCCCTTCCCTTGAGTTCCCCCTTCCCCTTGAGTTCCCCTTCCCTTGAGTTCCCCTTCCCTTGAGTTTCCCCTCCCCTTGAGTTCCCCCTTCCCCTTGAGGTCCCCTTCCTTGAGGTCCCCCTTCCCTCAAGGTTCCCCTTCTCCTTGAGTTCTTCTTCCCCTTGAGTTCCCCTTCCTCTTAGCTTTTCCCTGCCCTTCCTTTGAAATCTCCCTTCCTCTTAGTTTTCCCCCTTTTTAAGTTCCCTTTCCTCTTAATTTTCCCTTCCCTTGAGTTCCCCTTCCTTGAGCTCCCCCGTCTCTTAGTTTTTCCTCTTCCCCTTGTGTTCCCCTTCCTCTTAGTTTCCCCTCCCATTAAGTTCCCCTCCCTCTTAGTTTTCCCTTCCTTAAGTTCCCCTTCCTCTAAGTTTTCTCCTTCTCCTGAGTTCCCCTTTCCTCTTAATTTTCCCCTTTTCCTTGAGTTCCCCTCCCTCTTAATTTTCCCACTTCCCCTTGAGTTCTCTCTTCCTCTTAGTTTTCCTCTTCCCCTTGAGTTCCCCTTAGTTTTCCTTTCCCTTTAAGTTCCCCTTAGTTTCCCTTTCCCCTTGAGTTCCCCTTAGTTTCCCTTTCACCTTGAGATCCCCCTTCCCTTAGTTTCTCCCTTCCTCTTGAGTCCTTTTCCTTTTAGTTGTCCCCTTTCCTTTTAGTTTTCTCCTTTCCTTTTAGTTTTCTCCTTTTACCTATTGAGTTTTTCCACCAGCCACTTTCACCTCTTACTCTTTAGTTCACCCCTTACTCTGGAGTCAGCCCCCTAATCCTTTAGTAATTCCCCCTTCCTGTTGCAACCCTTTCCTTTTTTCATGTAGGCGTCCCTGGCCTCAGGGTTTATATGGTTTTAAAAGCTCCACACTGTATCTTACCTATAGAAACAGACACAAGCATTTCACTAAAAGGCGTGTAGGTGTTGATAAGGTCTTCCATTATATGTGGTGCATTGTAAAGGCTGAAAGAGAAGAGGAGAAATACTTAAGCATCAATGTAGCTGTACATCAACAAAAATAGGAAAATCTGCAATCAATTACGCTTTTAAATTGTTCCTCTCCATTAAATAATCAATAGAAGATATTTAAATGGATTTGGTGGCATGTTATTTGAAAATCAATTAGTTTTTTCATGAGGATAGAGCAGGGATTACAGAGAAAACTTTAAAAATAATATTTAAGTCATCTTTAAAATGTGTAACTGTAAAAACGATTAGAGGTCTATACACATAAATCACAACAGTGTAAATTTCAGCAATATAAATTACAGCAGTGTAAGTTACAGCAGTGTAAATAACAGCAGTGTAAATTACAGCAGTTTAAATAACAGCAGTGTAAATTACAGTCGTGTAAATTACAACTGCAAATTACAGCAGTGTAAATTGCAGGAGTTTAAATTACAGCAGTATAAATAACAGCAGTGTAAATTACAGCATTATAAATAACAGCAGTGTAAATTATAGCAGTTTAAATTACAGCAGTGTAAATAAGTCCTGTTAATTACAACTGTGTAAATTACAGCAGTGTAAATTGCAGCAGTGTAAATTGCAGCAGTGTAGATTACAGTAGTGTAAACTGCTAATTACAACCATGTCAATTACAGCAGTGTAAACTTCAGCTGTGTTAATACAACCATGTTCATTACAGTTGTGTCAATTACAGCCATGTTAATTATAGCAGTGTGAATTACAGCCATGTTAATTATAGCAGTGTGAATTACAGCCATGTTAATTATAGCAGTGTGAATTACAGCCATATTAATTTCAGCTGTGTCTATCAGTGTAAATTACAGCCATGTAAAAAACAGCAGTGAAAATTACAACTGTAAATAACAGCAGTGTAAATTCAGCAGTGTAAACTACAGCAGTGTAAATTACAGCACCATAAATTACAGCAGTTTAAATTCAGCAGTGTAAATAACAACACTTTTATTCACAGCAGTGTAAATTACAGCCGTGTAAATTACAGCAGTTTTATTTATAGTTCATAGTCATTCATAACTCTTTAGACTATAAAGGTTATGTCTAAATAGCAGATTCCTGATTAATTATAACTGCAAACTATAGCAGTGTAAATTGCAGGAATTTAAATTACAGCAGTGTAAATTACAGCAGTGTAAATTGCAACAGTGTAAATGACAGCAGTGCAAATTACAGCAGTTTTAATTACAGCAGTGTAAATTACAGTCATGTTAATACAACCGTGTAAGTTACAGCAGTGTAAAATTGCAGCAGTGTAGATTACAGCAGCATAAACTACAGCTTTGCTTATTACAAGTGTCAAATACAGCAGTGTAAACTCCAGCTGTGTTAATTACAACCGTGTCCATTACAGCCTTGTTCATTACTGTTGTGTCAATTACAGCTATGTTAATAATAGCAGTGTGAATTACAGCCATGTAAATAACAGCAGTGAAAATTACAGCCATGTAAATAACAGCAGTGTTAATTTCAGCAGTGTAAATTATAGCAGTGTAAATTCAACCATGTAAATTACAGCCGTGTAAATTACAGCGTGTAAATTACAGCCGTGTAAATAACAGCAGTGTAAATTACAGCAGTGTAAATTACAGCAGTGTTAATTACAGCATTGTAAATTACAGCAGTGTAAATTACAGCAGTGTAAATAATGGCAATTTAATTAAAGCAGTATAAATTACAGCAGTGTAATTTACAGCCGTGTAAATAACAACACTTTAAATACCAGCAATGTAAATAACAGCAGTAAATAACAGCGCTTTAATTAACAGCAGTGAAAATTACAGCAGTGTAAATTACAGCCGTGTAAATTACAGCAATGTAAATTATAGCCATGTAAATTACAGCAGTGAAAATTACAGCTGTGTAAATTATAGCTGTGTAAATTACAGCTGTGTAAATTACAGCCATGTAAATTACAGCAGTGTTATCTTATTGTTCATAGTCCTTTATAACTCTTCAGACTATAGAAAGGTAAGTGTAAACAGCAGATTCCTGATGTAAACACACACATGCTAAACAAGATACACATCAACACAAAACAAATCAATGACACCATTTTCTTAAAACAGTGCCCATAAATAACACAACCTGCTGTGCCTTGTTGTGAGACCAGCATATCTTACTCAGGCTGCATGAGTAAATGTTTTTGTTAATCGCTTTCCCTTCAGGTCAAATTTCAGTCATCAAAATATTTTGAATGGTCTTCATATTTGCTAGATAGATTTTAAAGCTATCAGGAGCCAGAGACCCAAGTTACAAAACATTCACTTAATGGGTTATATATTTTTCAATACATGTTGAACCATTGAGCTGCAGTACATTTACTGTAATATAGCTTCTTCATTGAAAAGGTTGAAGGTGTATAAACGTGTAGAGGCAATACATGTACAGTAGCAGCTAAAATGCCAGTGTTCACACTAGAGTTCAAAATTTGGAAAGGAGGAGGGAGGGGGGGGGGGGGGGGGTTACATTCTTGTGTAATTTTTTTTTTTTGGGAGGGGGGCATTTTTAAAAGCAGAACCAAAAGGTTTTGTGGTTCTGATGCTTTTTTCTTCTTCTTCATATGCTGATTGATATGCAAAATGTGTATGAACTGCCATGCCATTGCATACATGTAGGCCTATCATGAAATATTTGTTCCATGATATTTATTCATAAGCCACACCCACCATGCAGATCAATAAAAAGGTTGACAACATTAGCATTTGCACAAAAACTAACAACATCATCATAGCAAGTATGATGCAAAAACAGTTGCTTGTTCATTCTATTTCAAGAATTTGTCAGTAAGCTCCGCCTACTCATTAATATTCATGACATCACTACCACAACATAAGAACATATATATGTACCTCTGATATAGCATAAATCTGATATATTGTTCATTACTTTACATTTAGGACATTCACATTAAGCCACGCCCACCATGCATATCAATGACATTTGTTGATAACATAAGCATGTACAAAATAACCAACAAAATGAGCATGTTCAATATGACACAAAACGGACATACAGTTGCTCATTTATCACAATTTTCCCCTTAAGCCCCACCCACTTATTAATATGCATGATATCACCACCAAAAACAATTGGGCACAACTACAGAATATGTGCTATCTGTTTACCGAATCCAGTTGACCCGTTCTTGAGATACCGTGTTTACAAGCTCTATTCAGCAAAATTATATTAGGCCCCGCCCACTCAACGTTTTTAAAATCATGAACATGGACACTCCAGCTAACATAATTATCCTAAATATGAAACAAAACAGATATGCGGTTGTTAATATATGAACATTTAAAGATTTTTACATTAAGCCCCGCCTACTCAATAACATGTATGATATCACCACCAAAAACAATAGGGCACATCTATTTACAGACCACGGGCTACTGTATCTGCGAACCAAATATGACATGAATCCACCATTCTTGAGATACCGTGTTTACAATTTCTTTTCAGCAAAATCACATTAAGCCCAATAATAAAATTCAATGTTTTTAAACATCATGAATATGTACACACTAGCTAACATCATATTTATACCAAATTTGAAATAAAACAGACATGCGGTTGTAAAAATATGAACATTTCAAGATTTGTACATTAAGCCCCACCTACTTATTAATATGCATGGCATCACCATCAAAAACAACATGTCACATCTACGGACCATGGGATATCTGTGTACTAAATATGACATAAATCTAGTGTACCGTTCTTGAGAGACCTTGTTTACAAGCTTTTTTTCAGCAAAATCATGTTAAGCCCCGCCCACTATGCATATTAATGAAATTCAACGATTTTACATCATGAACATGGACAAATCAGCTAACATTATATTTGTACCAAATAAAAAATTAAACAGACATGCAGTTGCTAAAATACAAACATTTCAAGATTTTTACATTAAACCCCGCCTACTCATTAATATGCATGACATCACCATCAAAAACAATAGGGCACATCTACAGAATTAAAATACAAACATTTAAAGATTGTTACATTAAGCCCCGCCTACTCATTAATATGTATGACATCACCATAAAAACAAATATGGGATATCTTTGTACCACATATGACATGAATCCAGTTTACCATTCTTGAGATACCATGTTTACAAGCTTTTTTCAGCAAAATCATATTAAGCCCCATCCACTATGTATGTTAATAAAATTCAATAGATTTACTTTATGAAGATAGACACATCAGCTAACATCATATTTATTCCAAATGTGAAACAAAACAGACATGCCATTGTTAAAATATGAACATGCCAAGATTTTTACATTAAGCCCCGCCTACTCATTAATATACATGACATCACCATCAAAAACAATGGGCCCCATCTACATACTATGGGTTATCTGTGTACCAAATATGACATAAATCCAGTGTACGGTTTTTGAGAAACCGTGTTTACAAGCTTTTTTCAGCAAAATCATATTAAGCCCTGCCCACTATGCATATGAATAAAATTCAACAATTTTACATTATGAACATGGGACACACCAGCTAACATAATAAATAGGCCAAATACTAAACAAACAGACATGTGGTTGTTAAAATATAAACATTTTATGATTTTTACATTAAGTCCCGCCTACTCATTAATATGCATGACATCACCATCAAAAACAATAGGGCACATCTACAGACCATGGGCTATCTTTCATATTTTACATGTAAAAGCTAGCGGCCTTTATAACTATAACACCTCTTTTAGTTCTATCAATTAAACAACAAAGGAAGGAGAGTCCCTAACTTGGCTATGCCAATGAAAGAGTGTCATTAAGTCCCCTTTCCGATCTGTACCCTCCTCCAGCTCCTACACATTTTCAGAACTATATCCTAGATTGTAATACAACTTTTAATTTAAGAAAATATGTGTGTCAAGCAAAGTAAGCAACATGAAAAATGTAGAATAACATCAAAGCAAAATTATGCTAAGCAATATTGTTCAACGTATGACAAACTAGACATTGAAACAATACAAATCCCCTCACCGCTAATAATGCATATTCCAGACTGTCCCACATTCCATCCCAACCTGTCCCAAATGTCATCCTATGTCTATACTCCATGCAATCACACCTGAAAACCAGATACTGTATGTAATTCCACCACTTGCATGACCCACATGCCATCACAAATAAAATCTGCCCTGTCCCACATGTCGACCCACCCAGTTTCACATGCTGACCCACCCTGTCCCACATTTCGACCCACCCTGTTCCACATGCTGACCCACCCTGTTCCACATGCTGACCCACCCTGTTCCACATGCTGACCCACCCTGTTCCACATGCTGACCCACCCTCTCCACATGCCAATCACCCACCCTGTTTCACATGCCAACTCACCCTGTTCCACATGCCGACCACCCACCCTGTTCCACATGCCAACCCACCCTGTTTTACATGCCAATCTACCCTGTTTAACATATTATTCCACCTTGTCCCACATGACCTCATCCTTTCTGCTACTTAATCATCATGTCATCTTCTACCACACATTCTGCTTATTGTTTATATTTTCCAAACCCCTAATTTAACATTCTTTTAAAGTGGGAAACTTTTATTTGCTTCTTTATTCAGGGCAAGACAAATATTTTGATTGCTATTATGTCAGGAATGTCAATATCACAACAAAACTAGAAATGTGAAGTTAGTAAGTCATAAGCCACAACATATACAAATATTTCCATTGCTATGCAAATAGGTTAATTATTATGCACACACAATCCCCCAATCATGCTCAACTGAACAGTACCAATGCTCTCTACTACTGAACCAATTAGCAAGTTTTTACCTCAGGTTAAATATTTTGTACGCAAGTCTATTGTTATGCAAATAACCTACTTAATATGCACACTACACCTCACCATTGAGTGTAGACAATGCTCTTCACATATATGGTCATTTGTGTAAAACAAAATCCCTACTCCCACTTTAATTCAAGAGATATCATAGATACAAAAATTGTCATTGTTATGCAAATAAGCTAACTAGTATACATACACAACCTCAAATCATGCTCATTTGAACAACAACTCTATCCCTGTAATAAGTACCAAGTTATTATCTAAGGTTAAATATTTTATGCAAAAGTTTATTGTTATGCAAATAACTAAAATTAATATGTAAACAAAATTGTCAATGTTATGCAAATAAGCTAGCTAGTATACATACAACCTCAAATCATGCTCATTTGAACAACACCCATGTCCTCTATCCCTGTAACAAGTACCAAGTTATTATCTAAGGTTAAATATTTTATGCAAAAGTTTATTGTTATGCAAATAACCTAAATTAATATGTAAACAAAATTGTCAATCTTATGCAAATAAACTAACTAGTATACATACACAACCCCCAATAATGCTAATTTGAACAGTAACCATGTCCTCTATCCCTGTGCCACGTTACATGAATGTACATCATTCATAACTTAAGTTATGCCCTCATGAATGTTAAACATTTTGTACTAAAGTCTATTCTTATGCGAATAACCTAATTAATATGATGCACACTTCAGCTCAACATTAGTGTAAACAATGATCTTCACATATATGATCATTTGTGCAAACAAAATCCCAACATCTACTTAATGTAAAGATATCATAGACACACATATTTTCATTGTTATGCAAATAAGCTATTAGTATGCACACACAACCCCTAATCATGCTCACTTGAACAGTCCCTATGCCAAGTTACATAAATGTACACCATTCATAACTTCAGTTATGAAAACTTTAACCAAAACCTTTAACCAAAACTTTGACCTGACAAATATTTTCATTGTTATGCAAATAATCTAATGAGTATGCACACAACTCCCCAATCATGCTCATTTAAACAGTACCCATGTCCTCTACCCCTATGCCAAGTCACATAAATGTACACAATTCATAAGTTATGAAAACTTTAACCAAAAACTTTAAACAGAAACTTTACCTAAAACTTTAACCCAAACTTGAAGCTGGCAAATATTGTTATTGTTTGGCAAATAAGCTGATTAGTATGCACACACAACCCTCCAATCATGCTCATTTGATCAGTACCCATGTCCTCTACCCCTATGCTAAGTCATATGAATATACACCATTCATAACTTAAGTTATGAAAACTTTAACCCAAACTTTACCAGACGCAGACGCCTGAGGTAGTACAGTAGAATACATGTAGCTCTACTATTCATCGAATAGTCAGCTAAAATTGTGTAATAAAATAGGTTACTTGTCAACAAATAATAATTTGTCCAACTGTAAACTTCCAAACAAACACAAGTAACAATGTCAACACAGCACCTCTTGACCCTTTTTTGACTTAATCAAATCCCACAAACACCCACCCAGATTACATATGGTTCATGTACATGTACAGTATAGAAACTCAATACTGCACAGCTAATATCCAAAAATACTTAGCCAAATTGCATTGTGTCCTTAGTATTTGTGATATTTGGTATTTACTGTACATGTAGATTATTGATGACTGTGTACCTGTACTGTATCATGTGCTGTATACTTTCAGTCCAGCCTGGCAAGAAATTGACAGGTTTATTGCTAATTCAAAAGACAACGTCCAGTTCAAAAATGGAAAGAAAGAAAAATAAATGTTCAGTGTATATGGACAAAGTAAACCAATTTTCTCTTTTCCTTTTCCATGCAAAAACAAACTGGAACATCAATAATGTAATCAACATATAGTTTGGGTGGGTACAATTTTTTTTTTTTTTTTTGGGTGTTTGGCCTACAGTACTTCGGTGCTTCCTGGACATTAATTGAGGGACACTTTTTATTTCAAAAAGAGGAACTTTTGTCAGTTTTTGAAAAAGTGGAGGAATCCTGCCTGCTGGCCCCATGGTTCTTACTTATATGATTTGAGCATAGACAGGATTTGAGGAGAGCAAGGGGGCACTTTCCCCACCCTCACATTTTGTCCAAATGGATACTTTTGTATGGTGATGTGTTGTACTTTAGCATGATTTTGTAACCCCCTCTCTGCCTCTAACATACACACACACAAACTTTTGACATTCCCCACTTTCAGTGGCAAATCCCACCTATAGGTTTGAGATTCAGAAGCCAGGACCAATGTTGACAATTACTCATTGGGGGAATAGGTCAAATGCTTCTATTGAAATTGTTGCTTACAAAATATTAGGGGTATGCCTCTCCCACCACAGCCCTTGGTGCGGTGCCCTGGTAAAATGACATGTTTTAATTGTGTTAAATAAATACTAATTCTATATAACAACTTCTATACATTATGTAATATTTGTCAGTGAGTAAATTTGTATTTGTTTTTAAGCTTCAAGAATGACCTAGAATAATGTCTTACAAGTTTCAAGAGGGTTTCCTTAGTACAACAGGGTCCGACCTCAACTTTCGAAAGGGCCACCTCCTGCCCGGTCCGCCCTCAACTTTCAAAAGGGCCACCTCCTGCCCGGTCCACCATCAACTTTCAAAAGGGCCACCTCCTGCCCGGTCCGCCCTCAACTTTCAAAAATGCCACCTCCTGCCCTGTCCGCCCTCAACTTTCAAAAGGGCCACCTCCTGCCCGGACCGCCCTCAACTTTCAAAAGGGCCAACTCATGCCCAGTCTGCCCTCAACTTTCAAAAGGGCCACCTCCTGCCTGGTCCCCCCTCAACATTCAAAAGGGCCACCTCCTGCCCGGTCCGCCCCCAACTTTAAAAAGGACCACCTCCTGCCCGGTCCGCCCTCAACTTTCAAAAGGGCCACCTCCTGCCCGGTCCGCCATCAACTTTCAAAAGGGCCACCTCCTGCCCGGTCCGCCATCAACTTTCAAAAGGGCCACTGCCTGCCCGGTCTGCTATCAACTTTCAAAAGGGCCACCTCCTGCCTGGTCTGCCCTCAACTTTCAAAAGGGCACCTCCTGCCTGCTCTGCCCTCAACTTTCAAAAAGGCACCTCCTGCTCTCCTTATATACTTTAGGGCGAGACAGCAGTGCCCCATCCCGACATTGCTGCAAAGTGCCAAAATTCCCATGGGCCCCCAGGACTCTATTGCCCCCAATGAGTATTAGAACTGTTTTTCAAGTAAGCCTACAAAAACTTAAAATTTTAATAACAATATTTCTTTTGAAGGAAATTGAAATCATAAACAGATATAACAGCAAAGTACTGTATTTATAAAATCAAGATGGATTTTACATTCTTGCAAAAAGACATGTTTTTAACTATGGCATATTTTCCTCATATTGCTAGTACATTTTCCTCATAATGCTAGTACAGTATATTAGCCATTTTTTAAGCAAATAATTAATTATCGCAATGAATGAGTTACAATAAATCAATAATAACATCACACAACACTTTTAAGTGGCAGTGATACAAAATATAACTAAACAGATTTATATAAGATCATGGAGCTAGAAACCTATCACAGATGACCTAGTGATTTTACGCATCGGTTATTCACAAGAGCATCTTGCGAAGAACCTGATCATGCTACTGGAGCAAGCTGCTCTGTGGTTATTAACACTCTGGTTATTTTAAAGGCACCAAAACTTTATAGCCTGAGTTACTCAATCGCGCTATTGGATAAATAGCCCATTTGTAAGCTATTTTAGTTTTAAAGCTTTAGTTTTCAACGCAAGTTATATAGCCCAAACAAACTATCAACTACAAAAGTTATACCCCAATTTGATCCCACATTGGGAGAATTCCCCAACGGGATATAAAGCTCAATAAGCATATGTGCCAGATGGTATTATATAACACTTCAACCAATAAAAAGACTTTCCTTTCAATCAGAGGTATTCGGTGGCATTTCCCAAGCCAATGTTATTATATAAGCTAAATTCATTCCAGACTGCGCCGAGCAAAATCTGATTATTTGAAACATTTTTAGCAAATTTCAAAATGTAAAATACATTTAAAACTACGCAACAATATGCACTGTTATTGCATCAACATATCGATCTATTTAAGGCAAACATAGCAACATACATGTAGCAAAATATACAAAAAATGCTTAGGATATGATAAACTCTGCAAGAACCTGGCTGTTAAGTTAGTCATCGCTTACACTCAAATCCCTTAAAGGGAGCTAAAAACAATCTGAGTGGAGGGTGGCACCTGGCTTTAAAATTTTGAGCACTGAGAAGGTGCCCTCAAATTGACAGTGGATTTTGGTTGTTAAAAGGTTGTGCCATCTAATTTAATAATCAAGGATGATTTTTTAATTAATTAAGGGTATCCAGTTTGTTTGTATGTTTGATGAGGTCTTAACGGCACCACGACAACGAAGGTCAAATTGTGCCTGAGAGGTCAGATCATTTTAGAGGTAGTAAGGAAAGAGACCAGGGGAAGAATGAGAGAAATTCAAGAACAAAAGTCAGAAAGCTGTGATCGAGAGAGGAGGTGCATGGGTAAAACTAAAAACAAAGTAGAGAGGGGGTGGAAGAGGAGGATTAAATATGGTTGTAGAGGGATGCATGCTGAAGGAAGGAGACTATTTTATCTGGAGGATTTTTTTGGAAGAACTCAGCAATTGAGTTGTGGGGAGCGAGAGAAGCTCTGGGAAGGTTGTACAGGGGGCAAGCAAGGAGAACGTGTTGGATTGTAAGGATGCAGTGGCGATTGTTACAGAGGGGTAGGAGGGAGCCAATAAGGAGGTGGGAGTGAGTGGGGTGGGTGTGACCTATTCTAAGACGGGTAATATGAACGTTGTCGACACGAGAAAGGTTGTTGATGGTGGATTTGATCGGGATTGTGGGCTGGATAACATGGAGTTTGTTATCAATTTGGAAGTTCCATAAGGTTTGCCAGCGGTCACGAACAAGAGAAGCGATAAAGCGGTTTGATGTCAGAGAGGGTTTTGGGAAAAGGGGAAGGGAGGAGGTTAAGGGCAAGCTTAGCGGCTGTATCAGCCCTGTCATTGCCAGGGATGCCAACATGGCTGGGTATCCAGAAGAAAAGAACACTTTTCCTGCAGAGGGTGGGGAAAAAGAGTTTCGGAGGAGGAGGTGGCAGGTGAGGTTATCCCATTTAAGATTGAGTAATGAAGTAAGAACAGCCTTTGAGTCAGAGAAAATGGCAAAGTGACTAAGAGGAGAGTACTCAATAAAGTTGAGGCGAGGAGAATGGCCTTAGCCTCGGTTGAAAAGATGGATGAGTGGTCAGGAAGTCTGCTACTGAGGGTGATGTCTTGGATGATGGCAGCAGCAGCTGTCTTGTTGCCTTCCTTGGAGCCATCAGTATAGATGGAGGTGTAATTTGAGAGTTGGTCTTTGATTTGGTTGTGGAGATTGATGAAGAGATTAGGGTGAGTTTGAGTTTTGTTATAAGTGGAGAGGTCTAGGTGGACAGAAGGAAGGGGGTGGCCCAAGGCGGAAAAGTGGGCCAGGAATAGGTGCCGAGAGTGGCGGGGTTGATGCCAAGTTGAAAGAGGTCTGATTTAATCGTAAGCTGAAGGGGGCGATAGGGTTTTAGTCCTATCAAAGAGGAGGAGAAATTGGGGTACCTAATGAGGTTGTAAACAGGGTTCTGGGTGTTGGTGAGGACTCTAAAAGCATAGGAGAGGCTAAGCTTTTTACATCTAAGTAGAAAGGGGGGTTCGTTGGCTTCAACATGAAGGCTAGACCTGAAATTGTATGGTTCCAGCGGTTATAACCGCGGGGAAAATGGGAATTCGTGGGAAGACACTTTTTTGTTCATTAAAAATAATGATATTTTTAAAATTAGATTTCTTGAGTAAGCAACAGTATATGTGGTAAATATGTGCTCTAAAAACATCCCTCGTGTAATTGTGTGATGAATAATGCACTAAATTGTGAAGAAGGGAAGCATGTAAAGTTGTATTTACTACATCAATATTGTTTCTGTCACGATTTTTCGTAGCAAGATTTTTGACACTTTTATTCAGAACCTAGAAAATTCGATAATCAATTTCAATGCTGAGGGCATCATACAATAATGAAGTGTAGAAATAAGATAATCAACATTATTCTTTCAAAAGTTAAAATAACAATGCATCATTTGACAATTAAAATGTTAAGCATTTGTTATAGTGTTAATATGTAAGTAAAAGTAAAAAGACTGGCCAAGCTCATCATCTGAAACTCAAGTGCAAAAACACAAAATCAATTCCTTAAACCAAAACAGAAAGTTGTTGATAAATTTACAGATTAAAGAAGGACTTTAAATTACAGTATGACAACAACAAAAAAAGATTTTGAAAGATGTCACTTCAGGTTTACAAGACTTTCACTTTTTATAGTGAAAGTAAAAGAAAGACTGGCCAAGCTACATGTAATCCTCCGAAACTCAAGTGTAATTTGCAAAGAAAAGAAATGCAAATTCCTGAAACAAAACATCAAGCTGTAAATAAATTGATAGAATAATGTTCAAATGATTAAATCATGACAAGAAACAAAGATTCTGTAAGATGTGTGTAACTGAAAGATGTGACTTAGGAACAGCCTGTATATACATGTACAACTAAGGTTTGTTTGTCATCAACAAATCTCAATAATTAATATATGGATTTTGGTTTATCGTTTTCTTGAAGCTTTTTGAAAAATATCTGAAAAAATGATGGTACATTTTACCAGGGGAAGAAAAGAAATGGAGAGGTGGGGATGATTATTAAAGAATTAGTTCAGGGGTCAAGCAAGTCCATCTTACATGAAAGAGGACTTCAAAAGAAACAAAATAGTAAAGAAAGTTTCAAAATCTTGTTCCCTTAAGGTTTAAAGTTTGGTACAATTTGTGTAAAAACGACTGAAATCAGACTAGTTATGTCATAGTCTCAGATTCCTCAAAGTGTTTACGTATTCTATCATATTTTGTCAAGTGATTTTGTGGCTTAAAAACCATGGGATATGTCAAAAGAGTAGTAAAACAGAACCTACAGTAGGAAGGGTATTTTATATACCACCTGAAGAAAGTGTGAGCAAAATTAATTCAAATAGTAATAAAGTTAAATACATTATCTTTGAAATACATTACCAATTGTTAAAAATGTGAGGATGAGGACGCCAACCTTCCATAGTAGACTTACTACACCAGTCACTTCTACACAGATAAGACAAAGCTTTAAACTTGAATATCTCCTTGAGATTTCTGAATGCTTTCTTCATGATTTTGTTTCTTTTAAAGTCCTCTTTCATATACAATGAGCTTGCTCGACCACTGAACTAATCCTTCAAATAATATTGAAATATTCAAACGGAATATGCTGAAGTTGCTTAACAATTAATTCTGCTCTAAAAAGAAATCCAAATAACTAGTATTCTGGCTTCAAATGAAAATCAAAACAATTGGTTTTAAGTAAGAAAGGGATTTATTTGGGCAGGAGGCTCTCTTACCCTTGGCTGCAGAAGCTCAGAAATTGAATTGAGGTTGCTGTCCAGATACAGGAAATCCAGGAAGGAATAAAAATGATGGATTTGTAAATCTTGCCTGAGAGAAACTCCAAATAAATGCTTTGGCTGATTACGATAATCCCAAAGCATTGACAATGCAAAATACTAGAAATCAAAAGCAAGAGAAAGTTTGTTTCGGGGGATGGGGGATTTCTGAGGTAAAGTCATTGGTATTGGGATGAAGGCATGAAAAAGATTCAAATAATATTTTGAAATCAGGTGCCAGGAAAGTGCACTCTTATGAGTACAGAAACATTTAGGTCCACAAAGCAATATCATAAGCACACCATTTTCTGCTGTCTATTATTTTCTCATTCCCCGTCTTTTTGCAAACACTTAACTTTAAACGGATCTAAGATTTGTTAAACATGTTCACGGTTAATGGCAGCAATTGTTTGATATGATGGATATTCTCACATTTTAATGCATAGTAATCTCATCAAAACATAATATACTGATTCTTATGAAATCCTTCAGACATATTCCTTACGAATTATATCTTCCTGATGGGTTGCAATCTGTTAGGAAGATTTTGCTACATGGAAGCCGCCATTTTGTTGTATATCCCATGAACCTTTGCTATCCTAACGTTAAAACCTTATGCAATGTTACATTTTTCAAATTTGAAATGCTTCTGGGAAAAATATCTTTACATAGGGGAAACTTAAAACTCATGAAAATACCTTAATTACTATCATTACAACAACTCCAATTTGATATTTTATCACGAAAACATTTTGAAAATTGAAATGTTTTTCAACACAATGATTTTTAATATTTCAAGTACATGAACTAGAAACTATGACATTTTATCACAACATCTGAACAATATGGCGCATGATTTCAATATTCTCCTGTGTTATAAATGTTCCTATCAATAGGCATGCTTCCAGACTGCTAAATGTTTTTATAGCAGTTGATAAATACTTTTTGGACAGTTACAATGAACTTGATTGTTAAACATTTTTACCTCCTCCAACGATTTTTATGTTTCCATCTGCATTTTTTTTGTCTGTTTGCCATCAACATATCTCAAGAACTGATGATTATATTTGGTGTGTGGTTTTGTTACTGCTGGAACAGGGCTCAAATGGAGGAGTGGGGACATTATACAGTGAATTTGTCTGTCATTAAAATATCTCAAGAACTGATGATTGGATTTGGAATAAATTAAATGTATGGTTTTATTATCGCTTAAGGAACAAGTGATTTTAATTTGGGACGTATTGGTACTTCCCAATGGAATGTGGTGAACAATGAATTCATGCCATGAAAAGAATTCCAACCATCAATGTTCTTTCTAGACTCAGTAAAATTAAATCAAGTGGTCTCCACTAACAAACTAATAAAAACAAATGATTTCTGCCCTGAATGGAAAATGTTGGAATGTGGAATTATAACTGAAGGGAACTCAATCAATGAATGCTTAGCCTGAATGAAACTGAAAACAATGATATGGCCTTGGAAGAAATCAGTCAAAGATAATCTTCAACTGTTAAGAATGCAAATGATCTTTACAGATCAATACTTGAGGATGAATCTTGGTGGGCCTAGGATTTCTGAGGTAGATTATATTGGGTATGGGGATTAAATAAACTCTTAAATTTATTCTAGGCATGTTGGAGTTGCAACAGAGTGGAGGTATGCACTTTATAGAATGCTAATATTCTAGTTTGATATTATATTTTATATTATTTAATCAACTTTCTTCATTGGTACTGTATGTGGACAGTAGTGCTGTCATAACATGGCTCTATTATTTATCAATTAACATGCACAAAAATATTGCGATATATTGGTATATCGCGATACTTTTCAAGAAACTGACTCACAACATGACCAATCAAAACACACAAATTGAAATCTATTTACCTCTGTAAAATCTATTTACCTCCGCATTTGTTATAGAGACAATAACTGGCCTTTAAGATAAGTCAAAATGTAAATGATGATTGAAAATGTAATGAATTGCCACAGGCAGAAACTTGCCAGAAAGGTTTTACAGTAAGATTGAACAAAAATAATGTTCCTCAAAAATTTGTTCTGGTATGTAGGCTTTGTCTGAGTAAAACAAACAATCAGCTGGTGTTAAAATTACTCTTGGTATACCCGGTGAAAAAATAAGACTTAAGGAAAATACGAAGTGAAATCCCTGCAAAATGGAGTCCAGTTGAGTTAGTCACGCCATGAAATCCCTTTATTTAAATATTTTTGTTGAAGTTTATGGTTTTTAAGGTTTTGAAAAGTTCAGTTTTCTTAATTTTGAATACGATCAAGTACTTTAAGATATCGCTTTTAAATTTATTGCAAAGTATATATTTTTACATTATCTATTTTAAAACATTTTTGACTCTGTTCCCAAGAAATAAGCATTTTGACTCTTTTTCAAAAAAAATAACCATTTAATAACCAAACCAGTAACTAAATGTAGCACTCCTAAAAGTACTGATAACAATTTACACTTTTATCCGTATCTTTTACAGTAATTCACAATTGTATATCCTACATGTAAGTAATCATTTGAGTATAAAGCAAGGCCATTCGTCTCCTTCACAAAGTGGGGGAGAGGGGTGGGACATGGGAAATACTGTACTTTTCCCCCACAAAGTAGGGAGACAGTGATTTTCAAAACCTTATATATATATTTTTAAGATCTGCCGGAAAGGACGGGGAAGGACCAGTCCAACCTTCTCCCCCCCCCTCTTCATTCAGGAATTACAGCCCTAGTACAAACAGATCTTGGGGTACAACTTTAGAATACAGGGTTACTACCAAGAACTGGCACCCCCTAGAAGGGGTGCTTGTCTAGGCTACTCGTCCTCTTTGGAAGTAAGCGGCACAACAGAGGTTACTAATACATCTCCAAAGCGTGCTCATATTAAACTGAGGTTGGCCACCTCACCAGCCAAAGGTAATTTCAAATATGTATTTTAAAACTCCAGTAAAACTGAGCTGGCATTTACCACTGCCAATCAAGACCAGTTAAACTAGTGAATCTAAATTGCTCAATTCATTGCACTTTAACTGTTTGTATAATTCTAATCTTTCTTATCACAATTGCATTCACCTATAAAAGTAAACATGTTACACAACCAGTATTTGCTCAACCAGGCCAAACAAATATAACCAAACATTATTCCTTTTGCCTGAGGCTGGATATGAGAACCTGATTCTTGGCTATAAATGTATTTAAAGGCATAATATAGACAGGTACAAACACTGATCAAAAAAGAGCATGAAATGGTCTTTGAATTTTTAAAATACTGTAGCATGTGCAGTTTTCAAGTTAGGAGTGATCCAAGTTTGATAATTTTTTGATTTATTGTGATGTACTGTATAAACAGGAAAATGCCCCACAATGCTTTTGTTTTTCTTCCATATTTCTTTTATTCATTTTAGATATTGAAAATGTACAAAACACCTTCTCCAGCTTGAAATTGGTATGGGTGTGGTAAACATCAAATTTTCTTCTTTAGAATTATCTTTACTTTTTCCAAGGAAGAAATGGCAGAGGCATTAAAAACAATGGGTTATATAAGAAAATAGAGACTATGTCTTATTCATACATGTACATCACAAGAGTAACACAATAATTTGCAATTGCCCATATTTGCACAAAAATCTGTAAAATGGCCAAATAAATTTTGAAAATGGAATTACTGTTTCTGCCACTGTTTATTTTACAATTTTGAGACAAAACTTAAACACATTTTTCTTATGTCAAATTGTACAACAGCGATATAAATAAGTCAGTCCTAGCCTTTCAAAAGCCAATTACAAGTAAAGCAAGCAGCGTCACTTCCCTGTTTACTGTACATTACAAATTTACAAAATACTGAGTAGCTTATGCATAAGAACGTTGGTAAAATCCTAATACAGCAGTAAATTTCTATATAAGGATTTTTGCTTTATCTTTTTTAATTTTGGTTTTAATCCATTGTTTTTTGTATTTAAACTATTTTCCTTTTAGATTTGGGTATTTTAAGTAGAAATTAAGCAATAATTTTCATGTTTGGCTTTCCTATTAAAACTTTTGCTTTTCAGTGTGCATACTAGCTTACTGTTACATGTCCACTGACGAGTGGAGTTTGTGAGCTGTTTTGCCGGTTAACTGAAATAAACACAAATTATGCACGTAATTAATGTAGATCCTTATTTTTTAGGTCAGGTTTTTGGGATAGGCTTAGGATTAGGTTTTAGGATTAGGTTTTAGAATTAGAGTATAGGATTTAGGTTTAAGGATTAAATATTTTCGTTCAAAATGACTACAAGAATGCAAAATGTGTGAGCTCGTTATTTATTATCCGTTTTTAACAAATTTGCACGAAAGGGTATCAATTTGAAATTATTTAGGAATAATGGCAAGATAAAAAAATTAAAAAAATTCATCCGAGCCACTAGGCTCATTGAGCCTGTACTTATCCCTGGTTTCCGGGGTGCAAGCGGATGAGAGAATATACTCCCCCTGGACGGAAAGCCAGTCCATCGCAGATTAAATGAGTACCAGTAGTGCTGGTACTCATTTTATAGCTGAGTGGACTAAAGCAAGTAGAGTAAAGTGTCTTGCTCAAGGACTAGGCAGCACTCACGACGGGAATCGAACTCGGTACCCATCGAATACGAGCATGACTCCTAAACCACAGCACCTCATTATATGGGAAGATAAAAAACAGTAAAATTGCTGAAAGGTAAGAAATTTTTCAAAATAACTAATAAGCATGATTTTCTTGAAGCCTAAAAAATGTTGAAATGAATTCGTATATACTGTAGGCCTAGCAATTTATCGCTATAGGCTACAATTTTTCCAGAACATTACAGACCTATTACTTTATAAACAAAAGAAAAAATATCTCGATGACAGACAAACAAACAAACAGACAAATGAACAAACACAGGCGAAAACATAGTGAGCTTACATCTCAATACAGTCATGCAATATCAATGAAACAACAAACTTTTACTTCCAATGGCTACCAACTTCTTTCTTACCTTGTAAACATAAAAAACTTAGTCCTCCATACTATTAGAAGACGTTCTGAAAGCAAATGATATCACTGAGTAAAACTTATTGCCTGAAATGTATTAAGTTTTGGCTCAGTGGTTTTTTGCAGTGAAATTTCAGCGTAGAACAGAAATTTCTACGCTGAGCATTGTTACGCAAGAGTACACAAGTTAGAGAAAGAGCAACAAGGGCGAGGGAACTTTCTCAGGCATTTTTCACAGGAGTATATAAAGTGCAGAAATTGGATTGCACTGTTTGAGTGTTGCAATTCCAACGTGTATAACGATGTAGGCCAATATGCGTACGTACGCGTCACAAAGGTAAGATATTCAAAATAATGCGCAGGCTAATTGCGAGGTGAAAAAGTGTGCATGCACATGTCCCGGTCAGGGTTCTAGCTAGACAAGTTTGAGTGCATGGCTCCAGTGACAAATCTAGAGTGACCTCCTCCTGCACCCCCTTCCCATAAAGAACTGTTCAAATTTAGTCCACTTCTATTGACAAAATGTCAACAAAAAAGTTTAAATTTTTTATTTGGAATGCTAGGATTTACAAAATATTTTCATGAACAATGAGACTAGAAAATACAATGGATATTTAACAGTCAAAGTTCCCCCTCCATCCACTTCCCCCCTAAACAAAAAAAAAAAAACCAAAGCAAAGAAAAAAAGTATGCCGGAAACTCTTTTCTCAATTCCCATTGTTTTTATCTTGCCCAAACTTTTTACCGCTTTTATTTTGTCCCAGTATTGTTCCACGAAACCCATGCGGCACATGTTCCTATGAACTATGCAACAGCTTTTATCGATATTAAATCCCCACAAATCAAAAGAATATCGATCAGTCCATTATAATGTTAAGTGCATATGGGGTTTATAACAAATGTGATTGGTTACTTACATTTGGACCAGTCTATAAGCACGCCTTGGGTTCTTGGTGTAATATGTACTTTGTTAAAGTTTGTTTGGACTTGGCAAGCTGCCAGCAGTGATTCACAAGGGTTAAAAGATGAACCTGAACTGTGTGCATGTACGATGCAAAGAGCTTCGTGTATGGGTGATTTTATGATAATATATACGTTGAATTGCATTAAATTCCAATATAGTTCAGTTGCTTTGATCGGAATTTATTGTGCATAATGTATGTTATGTTATGTGTGTAAATCAGCGGATGACATAAATAGAGCGAGATTAAAAGGAGATCTGTTTAAATACTTTAAAAATTAACCAAATTGAACTTTTGAGTGATGGGCAGAAGAGTGAATCTTAGCGCACCGAGTGCTGGAAATTGTGAGTCCTGGGCAAGCCCTGACCAGCGCCGCCAACCGCTAGAACCCAGGCGCCGGTATGATAAGAGCATTTATGATATGATCAAAAATTTTTTTATTTTTTTTCATACCTTATATTCTTACCATTTATCATTGTTGTTTCTCTCCAAATTTTACAAGCTGCAACTAGAAACAAACTGAAGTAGGCTAGGTCTACGCCTAATGTTAAATGTGTTTAATTTTTCAGTGAGAAGGGGGTTGATTTTTATATCGAAATTCGAAAATAAAGCCTCCAAGAAAAATCTGTTAACTTTTTTGGGACGTTAAATCCCATTGACTTTTATTTATTGTGTGGCGCCACTTTTTCAAATCAATAGATTTGGAGATCTGCTCTGTATTGGGTATGTGGACGCAGCCTAGGCCTAAAAACATAACCTCTGTCCAACTTTGTTGGCGGAGGTAAAATTATAAAGAAACTGTTATCACTATCAGTATCAACAAACTGCTTACCAAATTAAGGCACTGATTCCTGAGATGAAAGCATGTAGAAACGATGAAATGACATTTCGCCATTTGAATCTTTTATCCCCGACATACTTCTCCGGCGTTGGAGTGAAATTCAAAGCAGCATTACAGCATTGAAAACCTAATGCACTTCCAACTATAGTGTACAAAACAACTGTTGAAAACATTGCTGTCTGCTCGACGAGAATATCTCCTGGTTTCCCAAAGGGATGGGTGTCCACGCCAATGGGATCCATATTTCTGTGGGCTACGTTAGGAAAAGTAAATTGTAATCAGCCGCAAAATAACATCTGCTCTGTAACAATTGTCTAAATAAGTTGAATGAGGAGCATTGCTAAAAAAAGTGTTAACCCGTTGCCGTGTCTACCGTACATAGGCATACACCTTCAATCAACAGATCTCAAGGCCCTTTCACGAAGGCCAAGGATAGGCTAGACACGGTCGTTCAGTTACAAACTCGTCCGTGAAAGTTGGCATGGCCATGCAATCAGCTGTTTCTGACGTCATTTCACTCAAAACTCAGTCGGAAATCTTAAAAGCATTTTTTTTTTTCTTAAAGTTTTCGATAAAGTTACCATATTCCTAGTCCATCTATTTTCTTGTCGTAAAAAATGAACTGCAACGTAATATTAATATTGATTCATTACTTGAAATAAATTGTATACATTTTCAGGAATTGTCTTGACTCCTGATCTACATTATTGACTTCAGGAAATCACCGTCACCCAGGCGTTCATTGGCTAGAAATGTTAATAATCTTTTTCTTATGTAACTCCAAAAATTAATTCCAGCGCCAATAGCCTTTAATCTAATTTTACCGTGTGGATATTTGATATCAGCAAACATCTGGTACAAATCATTACAGAATCCTCCCCCTTGAACACTACACCATCCTGGTTTTCTGTGCTTGTGACATTCTAGTAATCGCATGAACAATAACGTGACATTGACAAGCAGTCACTGAAAATTTTCGAGTTTCCTATTTTATTTCCACGTTACTATCCGTATCATAATAAAATTTGTGGTCAAATGATTCAACGTAATACATGGTCAAGGCGTTGAGAGAATGTCGTTGAAACGGGATAAAAAAGACAGTACAAACCGTGAATGAAACTGATATTTTCACTGTATTTCACTACGTTGGGACCTAGGGCGTAAGTTAAGGAGGAAAGGAAGGGGGTGACATCGGGCACATAGAAGTTAATTGACATGAATCGTTTAGGGACTTGCTTAAATTCAGTGTTTCGAATCTTGGAACTGGCAAAGTCCTAAAAGGGGCCCTCGAAGGGGCGAAGCCTTTAGAAGCGCTGCTGTGGTTAGATTTCTCGAAAATTGTCGGAAATTTTCAAATATTGAAGAAAAATTTCGGAAAATAAGGTAATTATCCTAAAAAGGAAGAAAATCTCCCGAAAATGAAGACAAATTCCTCAAAATTATAAAAAAATTCCAACAATTTAAAAAAAAATTCCGAAAATTAAAGAAAACTGCCCAAATATTAAAGAAACCATCCCGAAAAATTTGAATAAAATGAAGAATATTTCCAGAAAATAAAAAAAAGTCACGAAAATGGAAGCAAATTTCACAAAATTAAAGGAAATTTTACGAAAACGAAGGAAATTTCCCAAAGTGTATGAAGAAAACTTCCCAAATATTAAAGAAATGATATCCCGAACTTAATGGAAAATTTTTGAAAATGGAAGCAAATTTCACGAAAACAGGAAAATTCCCGAAAAGTGGAGATTTTCCAGAAATTGAAGATTTCCAGAAATTGAAGATTCCCAGAAATTGAAGATTTCTTTTAAATTGCGTAAGATTTCCCAAAGAAAAGAAAATTTGTAACACGTTCATCATTGGGGGGCTTAAAATTGTGTTAAACTGTAGGCATGCTATCAGGGCGAAGCCCTGGTGGGGACCCAGGGTTTTGCAGGAAGCCCTACATTTGTCATGGTTTTAATAGCAGAAAAGGGCTTTAAAATGTGTCATCTATTAAGCGAAACTTCAAGTAGGTGCGCTCGGTGACAACCCCAGGAATCCCTGCATTTCTCACAATTTTCAGAGTAAAAAATGTGTTAATATTGTGTCAAATCCAGGGTCGATGTCCTAGGTGCCGAGGGGGCAAAGCCCCAGGAAGCTAGTAGCGTTTTTTTGGCGTGATCTTGGTAGCAGAAAATTGCTCAAAATTGTGTCAATTCCGAACTAAAGATAGTTAAAAGGAATATTATTTTGGAATGAATGTTAAAATGCAGGATCCCATTGACTTCATTATGCGTCTTTTGTTGGGGTATAGGAATGGTTTTCATGTTTCTGACGTAAGAATAAAGCTTTGAGAAAAAATATTAACAACGTTGAGAAGAGTATATTTTCATAACAATTTTTACGTCCCTGTGAGTATTCGGGGCCCTCTCGAAAAGCTTTAACCAGTTGTATATTCAATAAAATTGTTTGCCCTTCAAGGCAGGAGGAGCACATATCAAATATTGCCGACGAGCTATCGCCATGCATCGGTTTCTCTCCGAACACGAAATCCGAGTGCCAATGGTGGGAAAATTTGGTCTTTTCTTTGAAAAATTGATGCACTTTTGGACTACGCAAATAAGATATTACTTGCTTAAATATAGTAACAAATTATTGATCAACACGTCCCCCTGTCACCACGCCACTGGGTGTGACACCTCCTAAAAAAATATGTCGGGCAATTCCAATTTGGATTATTCGTTGGACTAATATTGAAACAAAATTGTAGGAAAATTAATATGGTTATACCTTTATGTATCTTCGCAAAATAAAAATTACTATTTAGAATGTTTCGGATAAAATCAGTTCCCCCTCCCTCCTCCTCCCCAACCCCGCCGTCCGTTGGCTGGACACTGATCTTGATTTAGTCGGGCATAAATGTAGAATGACCCCGGAGAATGACGGGTGCACTTGTATCCTGGTATCAGAGTCAGTGGTGTAGCTAGGGCCCTACAGGCCGCGGGCAAGTGGGGCCCTGCCCCACCCGCATCATGATGACAACATCATAGTTGAGCACATAGTCGGAAAAAGATAAAAATGATATAATTTTTTAGCGGGCCCCCTTATAGGGCCAAGTCTGGGCAACTACCCCCTCTAGTTACGCCACTGATAAGAGTATATGTCAGTCATGCCTGACTAACAGCTAGATATCCGAATCATATTGCCCATTCTTTTCGACCGCCAACTCGGCATATATGTTGCTGACAACATTCGGGCAGAGATGTCAAATGTCAGATATACTGTTAAAATCGGAGATATATGCAATCATGCCCGAATCGTTATATCAGAATCATGCCGCCTCCTGACTCGACATCATGCTGACAACATCATAGTTGGGCACGTAGTTGGGCAGAGACTTAAAATGTTGGATGGCTATAGGGCCTACATGTTCTGTTTAAATTAGAGATACATCTCAACCATGCCTGAATCGTTAAGATATCAGAATAATCTCCACTCGACTTAGTATGATGCTGATTGGATTTGGGTTGGGTAACTGCAGGAGACGTATATGAAAGATGCCCTCCCACGTTTAGAGTCCAGAGCCATTTCCCAGTTTTTGTGCTTCAAAAACTAGAAATTTTCCAGGGGATTTGCCCTTGGACCTTATCAGAGCTGCATCCATGAACCCAACAATATTGTGGATGAAATATATGGGGAAATGTCTCTTCTGCCTAAAAGTGTTAATGGTAACCCAAATGCTTATCTGAGTAGACTTTAACATTATAATTTGATTTTTGTGTTGATTTTAAGCCACTTTGGGGCAAAAAGAAAACTTTAGACCAAGACTTCACCATTTAGCTCCACAATTTTGTCCGAATTTTCCCAATTTTCAGGGGAAATTTCAAAATGTATCCGTTTGTGTTGATTTTCCTAAATTGATCAGTTTCTGTTGATTTGCAGACATTTTGGAGCATCAAAGACAATAAAATCTTCAGAGCTTTATCCCCTGGACCCCACAAATTTTCCCAAATTTTCTAATTTCAGTTGAAATTTCTCATGTCATATGTCTGTTTAGAAATGGTGACCCAAATTCTTATGCAGTTTTCTGAGTAAATTTTAATATTTGAATTTGAATTTGTCTTTTTTTTAGTTTTTCAGAACATCAAAAACACAAAAAAATCTCCATGAGCTTCCGGAGATTCACCCCTGGACCCCTTCCAAGGCTTTGCCCATGAATCCACAATTTTGACCAAATTTATCCTCTGACTGTTTCAAAATAATAATTTTTATCCGAGTAGATAATAACAATAAAATCTAAAATTGTCTTCTTTCCATCACTTACCATACATTTTGGAAATTTGTGTTAAATTCAAAACGTTTTTGGCAGTTTGGGGCATCATAATCAAGAAATCTTTAGAGCTTCACCACAGGACCCAAGCTTCCAAGCAGGTGTGTAGGAATTTTTGCTTCAATTTTCGGAAATGATGTCAAATTTTACCAATAGGCCTATTTCAATAATTTAACCTCCCCCCCCCTCCATAGCCTTTTTTAACATACTAGTTGGGAGGAAATGCTTCCCCATTATATTGTCCCCCACTGGTGTGTTTTTGACCCTGGAATATCCCTATGAAATAAATATATCAATATAATAAACAAGAAAGCAATCCACGGAGTTACTGATCTCCTCACCTTTAGCGTGTGGGGAATAGCTGACTATTCAGGGTCATTATAGCTCTGACTTTTGATGGATTGCACTGCCCATGTGAGCTTAAGTACAAGCAGATGTTGAGACAGGCTGGGCAATCTTTCTTTAGGATTATTGATGGATTGTACTGCCCATGGAAGTACAAACATACCTTTGACCTTTTGACCCCAGAGTCTACTACAGGAATTAAATTCATGTACCAAGGTATCATGGTACAACATAGGTTGGCATAGGTCTTGTACTTTTTAAATTAAAAATGGTGAAAAAAATGTACAAATTGGTACATAATTACCCTCTAAAATCACATATTTGACCTCTGACTCTTGACCCAAATTACTGAAACAACTTCTGAAATTTTTTACATTTATCTACTCTACTGTATGACACCACTCATGTTCACGTCACACTTACCATTCCATAACTATTGGGGAAAATGGTGAAGTGGTCAATAGTTTGTGACCTTTTGACACCAGAATCTACGAGACAAATTCATTTACCAAGGTATCATGGTACAGCATAGGGTTGGTATAGGTCTTGTACTTTATGAGTTTAAACTAAATGGCGCAAAATTTTGCATAAAAAGAAGTTATTTGACCTTTGACCTCCTACTATCTTTAATTTTTGTTAGAATGTTAAACTCTACTCTACCCACCTATGCAATTTGTAAAGGTAACCAAACAACTCCTTCAAAAAATACAACTATCATCAAAAACTTGTTTCATTTGACTTGTGACCTTTTTACCCACAACCTTGAGTCATAATTACCCCCTAAAATCGCATATTTTACCTTTGACCCTAACCCACGCTCAGATAACTTTTACCATTACAAAACTATGAGGGGGAGGGGGGGGGAGGTTAAAAGGGGTCCCTAGCTCTGTGACCTTTTGATCCCAAACTTAATGGGACACAAGTTCATGTACCACAGTATCATGATACAAACATAGGATTGGTATAGGTCTTGCACTTTCGAAATTAAAGGTGGCACAAAAATGTACAAATTAGTACATAATTACCCCCTAAAATCACATATTTGACCTCTGATCCTTGAACCTAATTCTGAAACAACATCTGAAATTGTTCACATTTATTGTACCCTACTGTATGATGCCATTCATGCTCACATCACACGTACCATTCTATAATTATTGGGGAAAATAGTGAAAAGTGGTCAACAGCTCTGTAACTTTTGACCCCAGTCTACAGGACAAAAATTCATGTACCAAGGTATCATGGTACAAAATAAGGTTGGTATAGGTCTTGTACTTTTTTAGTTTAAAGTGCCTCAAAATTTTGCATAAAAAACACTTATTTGACCTTTGACCTCCAAATTATTTCAGTTTTGTTAGAATGTTAAACCCTAGCCTACCCACCTATGCAATTTGAAAAAATAACAATTCCTTTAAAAGATACAGCCATCACCAAAAATTTGTCTCATTGGACCTAACCTTTGTACCTCAAAACCTTGTTGACAAAAACTTTGGGCAAGGGGTACCTGTCCACCAATTTTGGTTCATGTGTGTATTAGTTTTTGAGTTAAGCGACACAAAATTGTTGCATACGCACACACACGGACAGACGCAAAAATCACCAAATTTTCTCCCATTCCAAAACCTTATGACCCCTAACATGAGGTCATCATGAGACCCCCTGGTGGGCCTCACCAGCCCCCCCCCTAATATCAAGGGAAGGGGGGGGGTGCCATATAGTGTAGGAGCTATAGGCAGTTATTTGCCTATGTAGCAAAGGGACTACAATATCTCATCCCCAAATATATGAATATGTGGGTGATGAGATAACAGAAGAGAGAGAAGAAAGAAAATATTCACCTTACATAAAGAGGAATGCAAACCAAACATATAGTCAAAACAAACCAGGTTACAACTAGTCAGCTACTAACATGATTTAAACACACAACAGTGGTGGGGGCACTAGGGACTTTGGGGGGAAGGGTTCCTCCTTATTTTTTTTCTTTCAAATCACCACATCAAAGTACACTGCAATCTGGTTAAATCAAGGTTACTGCTTTTTAGGCATGATTTTAGCCTGAGGAATGCCTCATATTGCAGAGCCACCGAGGGCTTCACCAGGAGCACAGGCTTTACTGGGTTACCCATAAGTACATTTATAAAGCATAAGTACATTCATAAAGCGTAAGTACATTCTTCTCCCAATGATGTTCAACTAAACAATCCCTAAACTAAATGCTCAAATATATGCTAAAGCTGTGTTCCAGGACGAGTTGAATTTCAATCTCTAACCAGATCTTATTTGGCCAGTTATAAAAACTGTTGGTACTGACTGAATGAACATTGTTTCCACCAGTGGCACCACTAGGGTACTTTGGGCATCATAAAAGTTTATGGTAGTGTGATTGCTTGAGAGCCCTCAACATCTATATTCAAAGTTCAAACGTTCACCCTTTCCCGCTCTATATTAAACCCAACGTTTGCCTCTTTTTTTTTTTTTTGGGCTATATCACTGTTTTGCTGGAACTAAGAGTGCCCCTCCCCCTCAAAACTCATTGGAGTTTATCCATGCTTCCCACCATCTTGTTGCACCCTCTACCCCATCTGTGAATATAGTTCACCCATACAGACAGAACCTTGTAAGGAATCTGGACTGAATACAGATTAAAAATAAGAAATACAGATTAGTATAAGCACGAATTTTATTTATTTTCAAAATCAAATTCTTCCTCATTTTTGAGGTAGCAAAACATCCTCGTCTGGTAATTGACGATTCATAATTTATAGGCAGTAACATATTATAAAATAGGAAGCGAAAAACATTTGTTATTTAGTTCTTACAATATGATTTTAAATATTAACTTTTTCTATATCAAATAATGTTTAAAGAAAAATATGTTTCTATTTGAAACTCCAAACATTATTTTCATGAAACGGACACGAATAAAAGCCGTCCAACAACATTTCCTTCAAATTTCTCGACTACAGCACCAATTGCAGGAAAAGTATATTCTTTTAAAGATTTACACTATTGCAAAGTTTTAGGTTACTGCAGTTGTCATGACCAATCAAAATTGTCCCAGTGTACAATTGGGAACATAGGAAGCACTGTGAAATAAATATTTTACTTTCTGTGAACAAGATTTGGCTTAAAAAATGTTCCTGCGAATATACCGCAACAACAATAACAAAACTCCCAACAGGAATTATGAATCAAGTAGAAAAAGTCTTTCCTTTCTCCCTTTTCCTCTACTTTCCCCACCCACTTTTACTTTCATATTGTTTTTTCCCTCCTCTTTTTCTTTATGGAGACTTAAACTTGAAAATTGGTGTCATGGTTCACTATATTTTCCACCCCTAAAAGAATTGAACACTGTTCTTAGGAGCAACTTATCACCTAATTTGCATATCTTTAAATTTTACAGAAATGTTTCCTTTTCATATTGACATGAAAAAAGCACACAGTGATGATAACAATTCACTGGAACACGCACTTCAACCAAATCTCCCCATTTGACATTTACCGGCCTAAATATTCTCTAAGGCAGAGAATGATTGACCCAGTTTTTAAGCGTTGGAATTTTTGTTCAAATCTGTTAAAATGTGAAAGAATGACAAAATATCTTAGGCAGCTTTAATGCATAATACCACTGCTTGACCTTTTCAAGATTAAGAAAACCTGAAGTTCTGTTGGATATGGAAAATTTGAAAAAAAAATGCAACCTAGGATCTATGTGTAAATTCACTTCCTGGCAAACAATGAATAAAAATAAGTGTGAAGTAAATTTATTTATTCTACTTGATACACTCCCTAAAAGGAGACAAAATTCTGATAGTGCATATGATAGAGAGGATTAAATCTAAACCAACTACTAAAAACAAAGTCAAAATCTTATTTCTATCTCAAGTTATTCATGCTTAAAGTCGGCACATGGAGGTTGCCATTTTGTTCAATTCTGTATTTAAATCTTGTGCATGACGACACTATTTCCTGTACAGGGAAAAAGGATTATAATGTATTTCTTTATCAAGTTTCTTGAAGTGTATATTCCAAAATGATGTGACCAAAGTTTTAACAGTATGTTTGCATAATTTCATGTGTACACAAAATTGTCCTTGACCCATACAAAACAAAAACAATTATTTCATAAGCTAGAAAATTTGGGATAGATTGTAACAAAGTACATCCTGGTGGGTTGATGACATCATTTTCAGCATGTTTTAAAACAAACATGGCAGCTTCCATAGTAGTAATATTAAGGTTTTTAATCATTAAACAAAAAATGTGCAGATTTTTTTGGAAGGTACGCAAACTTGGTCAGAAGATTTTTAATTTGTATTTCTATTATATGTAAAAAGGATTATGTCAGACTTGATGTGTCCTTTAAATCCTAGAAATGACATAGACAGTGCAAAGACTACCTTTTTATATGCAAAGGTATAGATGTAACATGCAACCACAAATTTGGTTGATAGTTTGGATTGACAGTACTTCAGTCTGGAGTTCTTCCTGCCAATGCATTTATTTCTGAAGCACGTACTTGAAGTAAAAAAACATTTATGTCAACTCTGAGCACTTTTTATGGTTTGTTGGTCCAAATGGCTGGTCACCAACGATGTTACAAGCAAAGTTAACACCAGTTTCATTTCAAAATTGCTTCAAAATATTTGGTCACCCCTAATTTTTACACATTGGCTATGCTTACACTTGAAATTTTTTGAGTTGATACAAACAAACAAAAAAGGAAAAACAAAACTGTTTTTTCATCTACCCTAGGCCTTTCATGCAGTATAGCTTTTAAACCATACCTTTCATGACCCTTCCAAATACATTTCATGAAGATACACTGTAAAATGACGGGTAACATTTGACACAATGGTGGGAAGCAATTGATTTAGAGCCTCCCTTTTTGGCCAGTCTCCTTAACTCATCACTAATTCTATTCACCCTTGTTAACTCAATGATCCTCTCATTGTTCACCAATTCTGTCCAAGGTATTCTTAATATTTGTCTGTAACACTTGAAACTAAAATGCATCTAGATGGAATTGCTTCGTAGATGGAATTGAATAAGACATGTGATCAGGCAAGAGGTGACGAGTCATGCAAGAGTAGCATTGGAGTGGGCACCAGGGAAAGAGGAAAGGTGGAAGACCGAAGATAACATAGAGCACGGTGACAAAAGAGAGGGATAGATAGATATGGGTGGAGAAGTTGGTCAGAGATACGGAGAGCTGCAGAGGATCATGAAGGTTGGAGTTGGAGAGCGAGTGTCATGGCCTTATGTGCCGCAGGGCACAGAGAGATTTAAGATAAGGATGTTTTTAGGCAGTCTCTTAGAGGAAAGGACGTTTCTCACACACGGTTAAGTTGAATTAAAGGTAAAAAACCTGTCAACAAAATGGGTAGTCTTTTCCAACAATGGGTAAAATTTAAGCAATTTGGGAACAATGTACTCAATATGATTTATTTATTGGCAAGTTCACTGCCTACCCACTGCCAAACACTATTTGTGCAATATTTGGTACCATTTTTAACCAATGAGTAAGGCACAATCAGGGCAGGATTAACCTTCCGAATGCAGGAAGTAACAAATCAAATTAAGATGCATCCAGTAATATATAAGCATGGACAAATGAACAAAATGGAGATAAATGAATATGGAAAAAAAGTGTGTCTGTGTGTGGGTGTATGGGGAGGGATTGCCCCCTCTCTACTCCCTCAGAATTCACCATCTTCCCACTGTTGTGTCAAATGTTACCCATCATTTTAATAGTGTAAAAAACATTAGCTAAGATATTTATATATCAGTAATATTTAAGACATTTACATACATGCAAGTTTAAAAGAGTATAATGACATCACTGTTGTTTTAACAATGATGTAATATAATAAACGAGATTAGATGAAAGTAACCAATAAAATATAACATATCATGCAGCATATATAACTGAAAATAAATTCAAGAAAACGCCTAACTTGACTCAAAAAGCAAATTTCATATGTAGTTAACTGCCAGATAAAACAATGCTTACATCGCCTAATTAAAAAATGGTTTAATATTAACATTTAAATTTAAATATTAATGACACGTGACATAATATACTAATTAAACAAAAACTCCAACTGGAGTCAAAAAGCAGATTTTCATATGTAATCAATTGCCAGATAAGACAATGCTTACATCTGCTAATTAAATAATTTTTAAAAATTTGTTAAATATCAATGGTTAACTTTAGTAAATTTTAATGACCCATCACACAAAATACTGATACAAAATGTAGGTTAAACTGAGAGCAATTCACATCTCTGACTAGAAAGAAATATTGTACATAAATTGTGATACATCTGAGAACCTCTGTGGCAAGTGGGTCCATACACTCATTTTATACTAAGTACGTTTGTGAGAAAAAAGAAAATATGCATGAATGATTCTGCTATCAAAATCTAAATTACAAAATAAAAATTAAAAGTATATGACAAAATGAGTGCCATTGAATGATTAGTTCAGGGGTAAAGCAAGTCCATCTTACATAAAAGAAGACTTCAAAAGAGACAAGACGGTGAAGAAAGCAATCAAAATCTTATTCTGTTAAGGAGATATTCAAGTTTAAAGTTTGGTATCATTTGTGTAGAAATGAATGAATTCAGTTGTGATGTCACTGCCTTTAGATTCCTCAAATTCTTTATGTATTCTATTATATTTTGTCCTTCAATTTTGTGGCTTTGAAATCATTGGATATGTCAGGGAAGTAGTCAAATGGAATCTTGTAGGGATAATTATAATTTACCACCTGAAGAAAGTCAGAGGAAAAATAATTAAAAAAGGAAAAAAGTCAGATATATTTTCTTTAAAATACATTTACAATTGCTAAGAATGTGAGGATATGGGTACCAACCTTCCACAGAAGACTTACTACAACAGTCATATATACAAAGATAAAGCAAGAATTTTAAACTTTGATATTTCCTTTACGGAATAAGATATTTGAGCGGTTTCTTCCCAATTTTGTTTCTTAAAGTCCTCTTCTATATAAGATGGACTTACTTGACCCCTGAACTAATCCTCTAACTGTGCAACTTGAGCGCAGGAAATAAAAATGCCAAGATAATAAATAAAATATTGTACCTAGTTTTTTATCTGATGCAAAGTTGGTATGAAAGTTTGTAAAAAAGTACTAAGAATTGCAAAGAGTTGTTTTCATACATATTAATACATTTTAATTGCACATACCTGAGACATACTTGAGTTGATAAATGACTTGTTTGTCTAATTTCAGGTAAACAAGTAAAAAAGTTTTCTGTTCAACCACTGACTGAAAAGAGCATTAAATTACAATTGTATTTGAATTTTGAAAATAGCACGTTTAGTTTTCAAGTTATGAGCAATCAAAGATTAAAACTCTTTAATATATTTAAAAATGTGATTAATGAAGAGGAAAATGCCTCAAAATGTTTTTTGTCTTTCTTAATATTTGTTCCCTTAATTTCAGACCATGAAAATGTTTAAAATGTCTTCTCCAGCTGGATCTTAATTGGGGGTATGGTAAAGATCAAATCCCCTTCGTTAGAATTATCTTCTCTTTTCAAAAAGAAATGGCAGTGTTCAGAAACAATGGATTTACACAACACAATAGAGACTATGTACAATTGATACATCACAAGAGTAAATAAAACTTTGCATATTTGCCCATATTTGCACAAAAATCTTCAAAAAGCGGTAAAATGGCGGACTGATTTTGATGACTTTTTTTGCTTCAGGCTTCATGGTTTTTAGCAGAGTTTAAATCAATTTAGCTGACATTGCCTCTACTTGTCCATAAACCTTTAATGATCTATTTCAGAATCTAACGATAAAAATCTTGGCAAAACAACTTCTCTGTGAGCTCCAAATGACAAAAATAAATAACCAAATCATTTCAGATGCAATTTCTATCATGGATGAGAGGTTGTCATGGTTATGACACAGCAGTGATAATGTCGGTAATGTTCTTAAAAACCCATGTGATGTCATAATTGCAGATCCAAGATAAATCTTGACACATTTCAATAAAATGAACTTTATTTTGCTCTTTCAGTTAATGTGACCAGCCTCAAAAAAATGAAATGAAAATGGTACTATTGGGTTCTTTATAACGCATTTCTATGCAGGCATACTAAAATGCTTTACCACATGACTTTTCAAAGTGGCAACCAACCAACCACGCAGTGCACAAGCTTGTACTATATTAGGCTGCTTCAACTTGACCCATGGGGTACCAATTACTGAAGTATAATTTGCATACATTTTGACACAGTAACGTTTCTCAAAATGAAGGTGCATAGTCAAGATTTGGGGTGCAAGGAAAACATTTGCATCCACCTTCTTTCCATAGATAAGTCTTTTGCATAGTGATTTTTAAAACATAATTTCTCTCACATAATGTAATACAATACAACTTGAAAGCAGATCAATGTGGAATAATTTGAATATGGTTGTAAATCTTTTAAGTTTATGCAAGGATGTACAAACATCCTTGATTTATGTCAAGTATTCCTTAGATGATCATGGAGATAAGTTTCGAAACTATAAATATACTAGAAAATAATAATTATACACAAGTTCTTATACAGCGTCTTACCACACACGTAGCCATGCTCAAAGTGCTTTACAATAGAAACTTTCTGTGGCAGACGATGCACAGGAAAAGCAAGTACTAAATAAACAATACAATGATAACAAGTCAGATTGCATAATATTAAATTGATGCTTATAACTAAAGATATTTCTAGATCGTTACACATGTGGGATCTCCTGGACTAATACAACAAAAAGTGAAAAAGAGGCATCGAATGGAGAGGTGGGCCACACGAGCCTAAAGAGGCATCGAATGAAGAGGTGGGCCACATGAGCCTGAAGAGGCATCAAATGTAGAGGTGGGCCACACAAGCCTAAAGAGGCATCGAATGGAGTGGGCCACATGAGCCTAAAGAGGCATCGAATGGAGAAGTGGGCTACATGAGCCTATAGAGGCATCGAATGGAGAGGTGGACCACATGAGCCTAAAGAGGCATCGGATGGAGAGGTGGGCCACACGAGCCTAAAGAGGCATCGAATGGAGAGGTGGGCCACACGAGCCTACAGAGGCATCGAATGGAGAGGTGGACCACATGAGCCTAAAGAGGCATCGAATGGAGTGGGCCACACAAGCCTAAAGAAGCATCGAATGGAGAGGTGGGCCACACAAGCCTAGAGAGCAAAATTTCAAAAATTTAACTTGAATCTTCTATTCTTCATCAAAAATTCCATTTATCAAATTGAGGGAAAATGAACATTAATATTTCAGATTTTTTGTACTATTACCCTGCTGCAGCCTATAACCATACAGTATCAACTACTAAAGGATATATTTGTATATATTTTGGTACAGTAGTTTCTCAATATGAAGGGGCATAGGTGACATTTGGGGGTGCAAGGGGGGCATTTGCACTGCTTTTTTCCACAGTTAAGTCTTTTGCATAGTGATTTTTGTATCTTAGTGTGAATTTGCACCCCAATTTTGTGACTTTGCTCCCACTTTTGGTGAGCAAATACTGCCAATGTGAAAGAGTCACCTATCACTGTCATCTGTTAGCTTTGCTTAGTCTCCAAACTTCCTGATCTGTGTTGAAAATACTTTTGCTTAAAACACAATTTCTCTTACATAACATAATGTACTAAAATCTTAAACCAAATCGATGTGGAAAAAGAAAATGGTTGTACATATTTCAAGTTTATGTCAGAATATCCTTACATGATCATGGGAGTTTAAAACTATAAATATACTAGAGAATAATAATAATACTTGGTTCTTATATCACTACACAAACACCTTACCACTTAGTAGGCATGCTCAAAAATCATTACACATGTGGATCCCTAGACTAATATGATCAAATGACTTAAAAGAGGCTGAAAAAGTGGCATTGAATGGAGAGGTGGGACACACCCAAAAAGCAAAATTTTAAATACCTAAATTGAATCTTCTATTTTTCATCAAAAATTCCAATTATTAAATTTAGAAAAAAAATGAACATTAAAATTTCAGATTTTTTTTTTTTGAATTCTAAATTGAAAACCGTCTCTGAATACCTAACATGATTTAGAAATCTCGTCTGCCTAAGAAGCAAATAACTGCCCCACCTTCATGGAAGTTTGAATAAAAGCAAAGGGATACAACTGAAAATAAAATAGATGTTCATAATTTGAGAAAAAAAGCCCTTTTGTGTAGAAAAAGAATATTGACAGAAATATGCCTTAGCAGTTTTGACTTGATTTAAATGTACCAAACATTTGGGGGGAAAGCACTTACTGAAATACACCCTGTTACAGTGGTCTTCCATCAACAGCCTTTTATAAAGATATGTCTGGTATTTAAAAAGAATACATGCTTACAATGCTTACAAACACTTGAATAGTTTGAACTATGTTAACAAATTTTAGGTTACTTAAAAACAATTATAATTAAAAATTATTATGAAATTAAATACACAAGATCATAAAATGCATTGATAAATATAATATGAAATAATACTTCATAAACATATTTCCTTGTTTTTATTTTTAAAGGATAAACTAGTTCATTGTATATTAAAGAGGACTTTAAAAAATACAAAATGGTGAAAAACTACTTCAATATCTTATTTTGTTATGGTGATATTCAAGTGTAAAGTTCTGTATCATGTGTGTAGATATGACTGGTATAGTAAGTCTACTGTGGACGGTTGGCGCCCTTAATCCTTACTTTCTTGAAAGGTGTTATTGTATTTTAAAGAAAATATATTTCACAATTTTTTGCTTATTGTATTTGTTTGTCTTCAAACTTTTTTCAGGCAATATATATATAGTAATAAATAGTAATAAATAGTAATAAATAATAAAATAATATGATGAATAATAATAATAATACAATAATAATAACTACTAATACTACTAATAATAATAATACTACTACTACTACTACTAATAATAATACTACTACTAATAATAATAATACTACCAATAATAATAAATAATAATAATAAAAATAATAATAATAACAACTACTAATACTACTACTAAAAATAATAATAAAACTACTAATAATAATATAATAAATGATGCCACAGATAGTCTGATTTCTACACACAGATAGTCTGATTTCTACACACAGAGTCTGATTTCTACACACAGATTGTCTGATTTCTACACACAGATAGTCTGATTTCTACACACAGATAGTCTGATTTCTACACACAGATAGTCTGCTTTCTACACACAGATAGTCTGATTTCTACACACAGATAGTCTGATTTCTACACACAGATAGTCTGATTTTTACACACAGATAGTCTGATTTCTACACACAGATAGTCTGATTTTTACACACAGATAGTCTGATTTCTACACACAGATAGTCTGATTTCTACACACAGATAGTCTGATTTCTACACACAGATAGTCTGATTTCTACACAATAGAGATGATAGCACTTTAAACTTGAGTAAGATCTCCTTGACAGAACGAGATATTGAAGTAGAAGTTTATTATTCACCATTTTATTAATTCTTAAATCCTCTTTCTTTAGGATGAACCTGCTTGACTACCCAACTTATCCTTTGATCAAAGTATTTGTGGCAGCCTAACACAACAGCACAACTGATATATCTATCCAAGACCTGTGGTAAAAATCACTTAAAATTTTTATCTTTGTTTCCCCAACAATGCAATAAACAAAATGAACTTCAATATAACATGGAAATATTTCTTTAATATCTTGGAAGAATACACACTTACAAATACTTTAAAATTTTGAAATACGTAAACATATTTTAACAGATTTGGGTTATGTTTTAAATCATGTTGTATTTGACGGAAAATTCTGATAAAGGTTAGTATCATAAACTTCAAATTTCAAAGGCACTTTTTGCTGAATTTCAAAATTTTAAAATGCAATGGCAAATGAAATAATATTTAATGGAAGCAGTTGAGTATTGTTTGATCGTACCTAGGCCACACTTCTAATACTCACATTAGAACTCTTATTAGGACACTATTTTAATCAAAACATTTCCCAACATTGAATTGTAAAACTTGTATAGAAAATATCAATCTTAACATTAAGTTCGAATCTATTTTAGAAAACTGGAAACTTAAAAATGCAGCTTGGATTAAGTCACTTTGAATGAGAATTTTATCAATCTCTGCCCCCCCCCCCTCCCTCCTCTCCCCCCTCCTCCATTGGAAAAAGAAACTTTGATACTAGACGTATGGATTCTGTTGGGACCCAGTCCACCAAAAGTTTTGGGCACTGTCAAATCTGCACAGGGTCCATCTACACTCTCATTACCAAACAAGGACATAATAAGGTGAAACAGTCATATCAAACTTAATTCATTTCAGAAGTAAAAGATCTAAAAATGCTACATGATTCAATATTTACATTTATAAGTTTAACACATTGCTTTGTCCGTAATACCTTCAATCTGTAACTATGACATGGAAATAGTTCTGTGAATAAAAAATCATTGATTAAAAAGGCGAAATCGTCCAATAAATAAATTCAGAAGTGACAGCCGCCGAGATCTTGACGTCACTTTCGGTTGTGGAACGCACAAGATTTTTGATACTCTTGTCTGCCGTTCTGTTTGTGTACATGCACTGCATTAGTGTGTTAAGTCCCATCCATAGTACATAATGTTATCACGTTATAACGACATGGGGAAATTTCTCCACGTTTTTTCGACGTGATTATCAGAAAGAAAAAATATAAGTAAAAAAATTAGTAAGATAATACTATAATAATAGCAGGAATAATAGTTACTAGTCGAAAATTGCAATGAGATAAAAAAGATAAATAAAAATAAAAAGGGATTCAGTCAGGCTCGATCCATCTTTGAAAAGCAAATCTGATCTCAAGGCCAATCACCACTAACCTTTGAGCTATAAGATATGGTATTATTTACAAAGGTTTTACTTAGGATATATAGTAAAAATATTAGCTAACAAATCATGTAGCAATTGGTTGCAATATCAACCAATCCAAAAATTTGAATGTACTTATAATTAATGTGTCCATATTACGATTCCACCTCATTTAAATAAATATATGAAAAGAAGATGAATATATTATGTAATAAGCATGTAATGAAATACATGCTTTAGAAATCTGAGAAAAGACAATTCTATTGAGTCTTGTAAATAAATACAATTTATCATGAATGAATGAACACTCAACTTATTAGTCATCTTTTACACAAAAATTATCAGGTGCATTTTGTTAAGCACACATGCACACACAAGGTAACACACTCTCTCCATCACTCAAGCTGTCTATGGTAGTTTTATTTGTTTGTTTGATGAGGGCTTAATGGCACCATGGCAGCGAGAGTAAAATTGTGCCTGAGAGGTTAGATCATTCCAGAGGTAGGAAGAAAAGAAAATAGGAGTCTGAGAGAAGTATGGGGGCTAAGAGCCAGGAAACTGGGATCAAAAGAGGAAGCACAGGGGTGTAAAAAAAGGAGTAAAAGTAGGTAGAGGAGAGGAGGGGGGTTGTGGGAGATTGATACAATTCTCATTTAAAGTGAGCTAATCCAAGCTGCATTCTTAAGAAAAAAAAGGAAGGAGTTAATTTTATACAGGGTTTTTTTCTTTTCTGGAAGAGCGCAGCTATGGAGTTGTGAGGGGTGAGGGAAGCTCTGTGGAGATTGTACAGGGGGCATGCAAGGAAGACATGGTGATCTGTGAGGGGAAAATGGCAATTGCTGCAGAGGGGTGGGAGGAGCCAGTAAGGAGGTGGAAGTGAGTGAGGTAGGATTCAGCTCTCGACAATACGGTCAATCTGTCTACAAAAGGGTCAATCTGTCTACAAAAGGGTCAATCTGTCTACAAAAGGGTCAATCTGTCTACAAAAAGGTCAATCTGTCTACACAAGGGTCAATCTGTCTACAAAAGGGTCAATCTGTCTACAAAAGGGTCAATCTGTCTACAAAAAGGTCAATCTGTCTACACAAGGGTCAATCTGTCTACAAAAGGGTCCAGATGTCTACAAAAGGGTCCAGCTGTCTATATAGGGTCCATGTCTACAATAGGGTTCAGTTGTCTAAAATGGGTTCAGTTGTCTAAAAAAAATTCAGATGTCTACAAAAGGGTCCAGATGTCTACAAAAGGGTCCAGATGTCTACAAAAGGGTCCAGATGTCTACAAAAGGGTCCAGATGTCTACAAAAGGGTCCAGATGTCTACAAAAGGGTCCAGATGTCTACAATAGGGTCCAGATGTCTACAAAAGGGTCCCAATGTCTACAAAAGGGTCCCAGATGTCTACAAAAGGGTCCAGATGTCTACAAAAGGGTCCAGATGTCTACAAAAGGGTCCAGATGTCTACAAAAGGGACCAGATGTCAACAAAAGGGTCCAAATGTCTACAATAGGGTTAAGCTGTCTACAGTAGGTTTAGCTACCTACAATACATGCTTCTATTCTTGAGTGGTGTTCAGAGAACCAGGCGGGTTACTACCCTGCCATGGTAGCTGCCATTTAACATCATTATGTAAGATGTTTACAAACATTTGTACAGAAATATAATGCATTGCAATTAAGTATCTAAGTACTTTGTACAGTGTTTGGTAATAGCATCAAACTTCAATTTTTCAAGCCTCAAACTATGCTTAAATGACAATCAGGGTCTGGATATAATAAAAGTAGTTCATGAAAATAAAGTACAATTGCTTTAATAAGGCGGATTTAGAGATTTAAGACAACAGTACCTGGAAAGATGCAATTTTGCCTAGTTTTTACACTTCTGTGGATCGTTGCGAATATGACTTGCAAAAACCTCAGCCTTTTGGGAATATTTTTTAAACGAACAAAATTTCTTTTTAAAAGAAACATAAAGAATTCAGTTAAATAGCCAGCTAGTAATTATATCAGTCTCTTTAAAAGAAACATCAAGTTTGAAGTGTATCGAATATTAATGAATAAAATTTTTAACTATGGAAGATTTTTATACATCTTTAATATCAGCCTCGCCATAAGAGGATATAAAAATTCTTATCATAAAAATATAACTGATTATCAAACGTTTGATATATGCAAAAGACCCATGAGTAAAATTTAAAGGTGGCTCTCTTCTATCTGGAATCCAATACATTATTATCAGCCTCCTTCTTCCTGTCTTGAGTAGAAAAGAAATCAGATTTTACAAGCCTCCAGAATAGCACTATATTAATCACCGTCATAGCAAACATTCCAAAAGTTCCGGCCAATTGGAGAAAGTAATACAACTCACTGTAATATTTCCAAACACGGGTCCATAAATAAATGATAATACAAAATCGTGCTACCACATATGTCGCCAAGTTGATGATGTTTACAACCCAGAATAAGCCTGTCGACTTTTTTCCGCACATAATGACTATTTGACGGCCATGTAGGAAGATGCTATTTACTTCGGGTAATAAAGCAATGACTGCGCCTGGAACACAATGTGCATACAGTAGGATTCCAGTGAATCCGTAGATTATCTAAGACAAGACAAAAAAAAAATATATAGATATTGTGAATTACAAGTCAAGTATTAAAACAAATCAAGTGAATCCATGATCCTTAATTACCACAGGTTTCAAAGAAAAGCAAAGGTAATGTAAATATGTGCAATTTCATCACATATTGTAATTAGAATATCAGCACTCTGTAGAGCGCATACATGTACCTCCGCCCTCGTTGCAATTTCAACATGCCTAGAATAGTTTTAGAGTTCATTCCATCCCCATATCTAATATAATCTACCTCAGAAATCCTAGGCCCACCAAGATTCAATCTGTAAGGATCATTTGCATTCTAAACACTTGAAGATCTTTTGACTGATTTCTTACAAGGCAATATCATTGTTTTCAGTTTCATTCAAGCTAAGCATTCATTGCTTTGAGTTCCATTCAGTTAGGATTCACATTCCATTATTTTCCATTCATGGCCAAAACCAATTGTTCTTATTACATTGATAGTAGAGGTCACTTGATTTAATTTCCATTGAGTCCAGAAAATTGATTGTTGGATTCTTTTCATGGCAAGATTTCATTGTTCATCAAATTCCAGTGGGAAGTTTCAACGGTGTCTTGACAGACCTTACCCTAAACATCCCCACCCCTAAATGTCTTCCCTTCCTATGTATCACTACATCCTAAATTTAAATCACTTGTTCCTTAAGCAATAATAAAACCACACAACAAATTTATTCCAAATCCAATCATCAGTTCTTGAGATATTCTAATGACAGACAAACTCACCTTAAAATGTCCCCACACCTCCATTTGCACCCTTCCCCTGGTCCAATATGTCTCAAATTTTAATCACTTCTTTATTAAACAGAAACAAAATCACACACCAAATTTAATCCAAATCCAATCATCAGTTCTTGAGATATCTTGATGACAAACAAACTAATGGAATCACAAACATAACCTCTGTCCAACTTTGTTGACGGAGGTAATAACAACCTGGCTATAGAGCCTTAAAGAAACATTCAGTTGAAAAGTGAGGGCAACTTATTACTACTGTATTTATTTCAATCAAATGCAGGTGTGGTCAAAAAAATGAAATAAGTTATTTATTAGAACCGATTATAGTTGATTGGAACATTTATATACAAATGCATTTGAATATTCTTGAGATTCCAGAAAAATACCCCCTCAGATTTCGGCCAAGCTCTCCTTTAAATGATAAACATCTTGTCAAATACTGTACTTACTAGAAAATGGTGGAGTAACAGGGGAAAGTTGCTGCTTAGTCCCGTGTGAAAAGCGAGATCAAAGGCATCGTAGATGAAATACCCTGTCAAAAGAAAGACACAATAAACATCAAGTTTCTTTACCATTTCATTCCTCCAATCATTTTCTTGTTACAAGGAAGATTGGATTTTTAAAATTTGAACTTTCCGACAAATCGAATAAGGCTGTGATAATTACACGTGTAAACGTTTAAATGATCGAACCTTCAATTAAACGTTTAGTCTTAATTCTCCCAAACATTTAAACATTCGCGATTCAAGATTGCCATTGAATATCAACAATTCAAACACACAAAACTTTCATCCAATGACTTTTACAATCCAATCTTTACATACTAACAACAAAGGATCTAATCCCTTTTAAGGCAGGAGTTGAATTTCATACTAATTAGCTATGAATGGGGCTATATTTGGCTTTAATTCACTAAATTTTAAAAGTTACTTTTAATTCTAAGAGCTTAGACCCAATTAAGAAGAATAAATCTGCATTAGGTTAACACCTGTTTTACAAGCTGTAAAACTGACCCAGAAATTCACAGACAAAAAAGCTTTGATTGTTATGTTTACCACAAAGAAATGCAAAGTTCATCAGTCAAATAGATTGCACAAAAAAGAAAAAAGATTGCAAAACAAACTAACAATTTTTTTTCAAAGTTGCCGAGATTCTAGCATGGGTTCGCAAAGATCACCGCCATTTCCAAGAGGATTGTATCAAATACAGTACAGTTGGGAATAAGGATGGGTTAGAATATTTTCCTATGGTATAGCTGGGTCAGGGTGGTGCACTTTTGAATCTTTCACGGCATGGTCATAACTGTTAAAAACATTTCAAAATGCTTGCAAGAAAGCTGCTGTCTACAGTGCCTTCCATCGTGTTGTGTTGTACTGATGTACTGTATGCTGACAGGTGTACTGTTATTTCATCTGGCTGCATCTACAGTGCCTTCCATTGTGTTGTGATGTGTTGTACTACTTGCAAGTCATGGCAAATTTACTTGCTGGTACGTTATTTCTGCTTCTGTTAAAAGTGTGTTCAAACCAAAGATCATTATTTTTTAGGCCTTACGGGTAATTTGGTGACTTATTATAAGGCCCCTACTCACGTTTTGTGACAATCCTTGCTTATTTTTGGGTGGGCCATCATGATGGTTATGAGGCGAGGTGATTTTGTGATAGAACCAGTTCCACAAAAGTTTTTTTTTTTTTTTAACACTTCTGAGGTCCGATTTTGTTTTGTTTTTATAGTGGTGGGGGTGGGGGAAAGGTCTGTTTAAATGTTTAAACGAATGGAAATTCGGAATTTTAAGTGAATGGAAATTTGGCAGTTTAAACGTTTAGGTTTTAAAAGAAAATGCACAGCCTTACAATCTAATGGGACATTATTTACATCTGATGATGGTTTTAGAAATAATTTAAATGTCAACACAAGAAATTGATATTTTTAGCATTCCACAAAATAATCTGGTGCCCTGATATGGCTGCATGACTTTCAAAGTCAATTATTTACTCATGGTGTAGCCTAATACATGTACCCTGTGTAGCCTAATACATGTACCCTGTGTAGCCTAATACATGTACCCTGTGTAGCCTAATACATGTACCCTGTGTAGCCTAATACATGTACCCTGTGTAGCCTAATAGATATACCCTGTGTAGCCAATACATGTACCCTGTGTAGCCTAATACATGTACCCTGTGTAGCCCAATACATGTACCCTGTGTAGCCAATACATGTACCCTGTGTAGCCAATACATGTACCCTGTGTAGCCAATACATGTACCCTGTGTAGCCTAATACATGTACCTGTGTAGCCAATACATGTACCCTGTGTAGCCTAATACATGTACCCTGTGTAGCCTAATACATGTACCCTGTGTAGCCAATACATGTACCCTGTGTAGCCTAATACATGTACCCTGTGTAGCCAATACATGTATGTAGCCTAATACATGTACCCTGTGTAGCCCAATACATGTACCCTGTGTAGCCCAATACATGTACCCTGTGTAGCCAATACATGTACCCTGTGTAGCCTAATACATGTACCCTGTGTAGTCAATACATGTACCCTGTGTAGCCAATACATGTACCCTGTGTAGCCTAATACATGTACCCTGTGTAGCCAATACATGTACCCTGTGTAGCCTAATACATGTACCCTGTGTAGCCAATACATGTACCCTGTGTAGCCTAATACATGTACCCTGTGTAGCCTAATACATGTACCCTGTGAAGCCAATACATGTACCCTGTGTAGCCTAATACATGTACCCTGTGTAGCCTAATACATGTACCCGTGTAGCCTAATACATGTACCCTGTATCCCAATACATGTACCCTGTGTAGCCTAATACATGTACCCTGTGTAGCCTAATACATGTACCCTGTGAAGCCAATACATGTACCCTGTGTAGCCTAATACATGTACCCTGTGTAGCCTAATACATGTACTCTGTGTAGCCTAATACATGTGCCTTGTGTATATGGACATTTACAGGCAAAATTAGTTCAATTGCTTTATAATCTATATCATAATTTGTTGAAAAGTTTGTTTAAAAACAACCTTAAGTCCAATTGAAATCCATGACAGTAGCAATTTTTTTTAAATCAAAGTTGGTTAAATATTGACTATTTTGTGTTAAAACACACCCTTTAAGTTCCATTGAAAACCATGACAGTAGCAATTTTTGTTATCACAATCCCTTGCAAATTGAGTATTTTGTGTAAAAACACACCATTACATGAACATCCAATGATAAGCCTGACAGGGCACAAAATAGTGAAGTGAGCTGTGGCTGTGAAGCTTTGCCACTGGTGTTTAATCTTACTACACAAGCCAGAATCTGAACAAGTTATAGGTATATAGACAGGTAGAGATGTTTGACCCAGATAAAAGAGCATTTAATTCTGAGCAGAACAGTCTTTAAATAGTCACAATAGCACTTATGGTAGGTCAAGGATATTCTGTTGGTTGGATATCCAGTTACTTCGCGATCAGCTGTGTTTGTGTATGCCATGGGTTCTTAATTAAATTTTTGAAGGACCATCATTTCACAACAGCTTCAGGCTGTGGGCCAATCGCGTGGCAAAACCAGCATCATGTGACAAACAAAACCCGGCAAAACAATCCCTGAATACAAACAAGTTGAAAGCGTGCACGAATAGAAGGATGTCGACGGTTCTCTTATCCACCTTCCTTTGACAAGCCATAAGCCCAATTTAAAGCGAACTAAAAATCACATTTTATTTGATAAGCCACAATGTTTAAGTGAGCTGATCTGCCTAAGAAAACCCCAAAATAGACGAGTATTTTGCAATTTTATCAAACTCATTTGGATTGATCTTACAGTACATGCAATGCACTTTATTGCAGAGTTCGCTGGCCAGAGTGAATTGTCTCATAGGCTAGATTTGGCCCACAGGCTGCCTATTAAGAATCGCTGATACATGCCATACGTACCACAGACAGTTAGCAAATGAGACTTGCCGTTCGTGGTAACCTGCAAACCTTTGTTTTCAGTCCAGCAAATGACGTCATCTCCCGGAAGTGATGTAGCACCAACCAACAGAATAGCAATAACCAATTCCCTGTTCACTATAGTCAACTTCTCCCATTCAAAATATTTTGGAGATTTAAGGATGGAAAAACAAGTTTAAAAACATCAGCAATTTTCTAGTTGTCCCATTCTGAGGACACAAAATATTGTTCAAGTTATGCTAATTAGGTACCGGTATTTATTAAAGTTATAACGTGCTGTACAATGAACAATTTCTAACTGATTTTTGATGGCACCTTTTGCTGTTTGCATGGTGTTTAGTATATTTTGATTTTATTCAAACCAATTTATTTCAAACTCATGTTGTAATGCCTGTCCATATACCTTTAAGTATCCAAATTCACACAGAACATAACAGTATGCCGTAATTAAGTGAATTTGGATTGCAAGACAGATCATAACAGAGACTAATGCAAGAGGTTTCATGCATGCTCCTTCTGAGAAACAGGATGTGAAAATTGTACTCAGCACCTAGACACCCATCAAGCAAGACAAGCCAGTATACGTGCCGACACAACATGAATGTGTGAGCTATTTGAATGAGAGAAAATATGGGGGCACACTGAGGGTAGAAATCAAGCTGTTCAATGGACGTGATGTTCTGTACGTTGAGTATGAAATATGATACGGATGATTATTTGGCAATGACACATAGCTGGAATGCTATATTACCGCAATACATGATTTTAGATATTTTCCCTTGAGACTTGAACAACTAAGAAGCACTTTCCATTCCAATATGGTTTTCGCTAATAAGTTTTATGAACACATTTAAAGGAATATTCCCATGAATTTTCATTTCCATTTACAATGACAGAGGACAATCTCAGAAAAATTAGGTGTAAAAAAACGACATGTTTATATCTTATTCTGCTTAGGAATTATTACAATGAAAAGATTTCACCAGTGTGTTCAAAAGTGACCTTGCAGTGTAAAGTGTGATGTCATAACTGCAGATCCAACACAATGTTTATTTATTTGAAGAAAAAAATTGATTAGTTTCTGAATTATTGGAATAATTTTGGTTAAATTATTGAGATGGGGTATAACATGCACTTTACAAGAAATGTTTTACACTTATATTTTATAAAAACAAAAAACAAAAAACATTCAATTTTTAAATTTGCATACAAAAATCTCCTGGATCTGCAAACGTGACATCACACTGTTTACTGCACTAAAGACTTTTCAACACATTGGTGAAATCTTTGAAATGTAATTACTTCTAAATGAAATAGGAAATCATCATGTTTTTTTCTTCTTCTTTTTCTCTCACTAGTTTGTTTCTTTAATAAGTACACCAATGTGTACATGATGTACATGTACATTCAAACTTTCAGGCATAAGAATATTTTTGCTGGGGGTGGGGGGGGGGGGAGGGCTGAAAGTTTCACACTTCAATTCTGGCTATCCATTCCCTCTCCCTATAAAACTTAATATATATAAATATATACATTGTTTTGCTCCCATGTGTTTTTTAAGGAACTCTTTGGAAAATAATTAACATTTTGTAGTTAAAATGATTAACTGGGATCACAAGATAAATTTACAGGTACTATATGCATCCAGGAGAATGGTCCAAAGCAAGAAATCATTAGGCTGTAATTAAAAGGACTATAACAATGGGTGAGTTTTGACAATCACTTCAGACATAGAAAACCCTGTATTTTTGTTGCAGATACAAAGGATGCTATCCAGTATATACACTGTAAAAATAACTGTTTTGTTATTTAATGATAGCTAATTATTTTGTTTCTTTACGTTTTGCTAAAACTAGAAGACTTACTACACGAACCTCATTACACACTAAACATACCAATTTTTAAGCTAGAAAAATAAAATTGCCACCTTTTCAAAGAATACCCTAAATCTACTGTAAGTTAATCAGATGTTCACACCTCAGTGTATAACTCTACTCACTCCTCTTCATCTGTATGATGGTGACTTAAGGTTTTTCAGTAAATAATTACTATCTGTGCATTGAGCATATTTGGTCAACTTCACAAGATGGAGAGAGTTCAGACGTCATTTCAGAACAATATTGATTTTTCAGGCAATGAAACCTTAATGATTACCGATTGTCTTTATTTGATTGAAAAAAATTTCTACGATAAACGTGGGGGAGGGTCTGAAGTATTCCTCACCCCCACCTTTGTGCCAGGGGATAAGTTCTCCCCCTTCCCTTGTTCATAAGCAAGCCTGTGCTTTTCCCCAAATCATTATTGTCTGCATACTTAGTGTATCTTTGTCCTACTTCAAAAGAGGGAAAGTTCCAACAGAATTTCAGAAAATGTTGATTTTACAGACAATGGAGACTCAGATGAACAATATAGTAGTTTTTATCATTAATTTCTATATTAAAAACATTATTGAAGGTAGAACAGAATTTATGACAAAACATATGGGAATGTTTTTCACCATAACACGCATAAAGCATAATTTCACGGAACTATGCTGTAAGGGTTTTCGGAAAACTTTAAACAATCTCTTAAAATAATTGGATTGTACCATTATTTAGCGATTTAGCGGGTTGCAATGTTTTAATTTCTGATAAATACAGGACTATAATAAGAAATATATCTCAGTGTAACACATTCTAAAAGAAAACTGTCAAAAAGAGAAGAATATCAGCTAATATTTAACATTGGAGAAAACTAGCAATAAAATTCACCTTTATACAGCATGTTACAATACAAAAACAACAGTAAACACTATACAAACAATAACGCAGTCCACGCAGCATTTGCACGCTAAAATTACATAAGAATCAAAATAATGAAATACAGTACATTAAAGTACGTGGAGAATTTCTCTCATCGATTTCTATTTGTTGGTAAAGGTACAGGACTTTTTTTTTACACCAATCACTTTGGATTTTACATATATATACTGTATATGCTAAAAAGGTATATATGTAAATTGTAAGGCCGGTTGAAATGTACTCACAAATACTCTTATTCACAAGTTACAAAGATCAAATCTGTGGTGACCTTGTGATTTTGCTTGCTCTCTCATTGAAAAAACAAAAAATTACTCATTTTATACTTTACAAAGTACGATACTTTTTTTGTGAAATAATGAAATGAAAATGATCTCAAATAATAGATAAATGAATTCAAGTTTTCTTTCCCGTTTGAAATGCAGCAAAATATTGAAAGACCATTGTTATGACATTTTCAGTGCAAAAATGTGTGATTTTTTCAGGGTGTTTTGCAGTTAAAATTTTAGCAAGTGTATGAACCAAATATATAAGGGGGAGGCTGAATGACACTATGGTGCCCCCACTTTTGTGGCTGGGGCTACAGCCCAACCCATCCCCTCTCAGTTCCCTAAGCCTATGTTGTACTAACAAACAAAAAGCAATGCCTATTTCAGGTCAAAAGTCACATATGAATATTCATTTCAGAGAGAGTGCCAGTAAGGAGCATAGAATGGGTCACCTTTCAGGAGAAGGAAGAACCAACAAAATTTCCCGGTTACAGGTGGAAAAAATGCACTGGAAAATTTTGTTTCCATCAAATGTTGCAGCTTTTATTTTCAGGAAATTTTGCCAAATTTTACAAAAATAACCAATAATTTTAATAAATTTTCCTTTAATTATATATGTTTGTTTGTTTGTTTGTTTGATGAGGGCTTAACGGCACCACGTCAACGAAGGTCAAATTGTACCTGAGAGGTTAGATCATTCCAGAGGTAGGAAGAAAAGAAAAATAGGGCGAGATTGAGAGAAAACGTGAACTAAAATAAAAGCCAGAAGGCTGGGATCAAGAGAGGAAGAGCATGGGTGAAAAAACAAAGTAGGCTGGGATTGAGAGAGGAAGAGCATGGGTGAAAAAACAAAGTAGAGAGAGGAGGGTGGGAGAGGACTAAATATGATTGTAGAGGGAAGCATGATGAAGCAAGGAGATTATTTTGTCTGGATGGTTTTTCTGGAAGAGCTTGGCTATTAAGTTGTAAGGAGCGAGGGCAGCTCTGGGAATGTTGTACAGGGGCAAGCAAGGAGGACGTGGTGGACTGTGAAGGTGCAATGGCAATTGTTGCAGAGGGGTGGGGGGAGCCAATAAGGAGGTGGGAGTTAGTGAGGTGGGAGTGAGTAAGGTGGGTGTGTCCTATTCTTAGGCAGGTAATGTGAACGTTGTCAACACAGGAGAGGTTGTGGATGGTGGGTTTGATCGGAATGGTGGGCTGGATGACATGGAGTTTGTTATCAATTTGGAAGTCCCATGAGGTTTGCCAGCGGTCATAAACAAGGGAAGCGATAAGCGGTTTGATGTCATAAAGGGTTTTGGGAAAGGGGGTAGGGGAGGTTGAGGGAAAGCTTAGTGGCTGCATCAGCTCTGTCATTGCCAGGGGTGCTAACATGGCTGGGTATCCAGAAGAAAAGAATACTTTTCCTGCAGAGGGGGGTAAAAGGAGTTTAAGGAGGTGGGGTTATTCAATTTAAGATTTAAGTAAAGAAATAAGGACAGCCTTGGAGTCGGAGAAGATGGCAAAGTAGCTGAGCAGGGAGTACTCAATAAAGTTTAGGATGAGGAGGATGGCCTTGGCCTCGGCCGAGAAGATGGACGAGTAGTCAGGAAGTCTGCTACTGAGGGTGATGTCTTGGATGACGGCAGCAGCAGCTGTCTTGTCACCTTTCTTATAGCCATCAGTATAGTTTGTTTGTTTGTTTGATGAGGTCTTAACGGCACCACGACAACGAAGGTAAAATTGTGCCTGAGAGGTCAGATCATTTTAGAGGTAGTAAAAGACCAGGGGGAGAATGAGAGAAATTCAAGAACAAAAGCCAGAAAGCTGTGATCGAGAGAGGAGGTGCATGGGTAAAACAAAAACAAAGTAGAGAGGGGGTGGAAGAGGAGAATTAAATATGGTTGTAGTGGGATGCATGCTGAAGGAAGGAGATTATTTCACCTGGAGGATTTTTCTGGAAGAACTCAGCAATTGAGTTGTGGGGAGCGAGGGAAGCTCTGGGAAGGTTGTACAGGGGGCAAGCAAGGAGAACGTGTTGGATTGTGAGGATGCAGTGGCAATTGTTACAGAGGGTTGGGGAACCAATAAGAAGGTGGGAGTGAGTGAGGTGGGTGTGACCAATTCTAAGACGGGTAATATGAGCGTTGTCGATCGAGAAAGGTTGTTGATGGTGGATTTGATCGGGATTGTGGGCTGGATGACATGGAGTTTGTTATCAATTTGGAAGTTCCATAAGGTTTGCCAGCGGTCACGAACAAGAGAAGCGATAAAGCGGTTTGATGTCAGAGAGGGTTTTGGGAAAAGGGGAAGGGAGGAGGTTAAGGGCAAGCTTAGCGGCTGTATCAGCCCTGTCATTGCCAGGGATGCCAACATGGCTGGGTATCCAGAAGAAAAGAACATTTTTCCTGCAAAGGGTGGGAGAAAAGAGTTTCCGGAGGAGGAGGTGGCAGGTGAGGTTATCCCATTTAAGATTGAGTAATGAAGTAAGAACAGCCTTTGAGTCAGAGAAAATGGCAAAGTGACTAAGAGGAGAGTACTCAATAAAGTTGAGGGCGAAGAGAATGGCCTTAGCCTCGGCTGAAAAGATGGATGAGTGGTCAGGAAGTCTGCTACTGAGGGTGATGTCTTGGATGATGGCAGCAGCAGCTGTCTTGTTGCCTTCCTTGGAGCCATCAGTATAGATGGAGGTGTAATTTGAGAGTTGGTCTTTGATTTGGTTGTGGAGATTGATGAAGAGGTTAGGGTGAGTTTGAGTTTTGTTATAAGTGGAGAGGTCTAGGTGGACAGAAGAGAGGGGGGTGGCCCAAGGAGGAAAAGTGGGCCAGGAGAAGGTGCCAAGAGTGGCGGGCTTGATGCCGAGATGAAGGTCTGGTTTGATGTGTAAGCTGAAGGGGGGATAGGGTTTTAGTCTTATCAAAGGGGTGGAGAAATTGGAGTACCTAATGAGGTTGTAAACAGGGTTATGGGTGTTGGTAAGGGCTCTAAAAGCATAGGAGAGGCTAAGCTTTCTACACCTTAGCAGAAAGGGGGGTTTGTTGGCTTTAACGTGAAGGCTGGTTATGAAGGGGGGGGGGGGGGAGGGGTGGGATCCTGTAGGCACCCAGACAAAGCCTGAGGGCTTCATTTTGGATGGTCTTGATGTGGTTGAAGTATGAGTTGTGAGCGGCACAGTAGACAATATTGCTGAAGTTGAGCTTGGCAAGAATGGTAAGCCTGAAGATTTTGAGGAGAGCATGGAGGTTCGCAATCCAAGTGGAGTTGGAGAGGAGGCCGAGAAGGTTGAGGGATCTGTTGCATTTCTGTTTCAGGTTGATAATGTGTTGTTTGTAGGAGAGCTTGGGGTCTAGGGTTAAACCCAGGAACTTAGTGTGGTCAACTTTAGGGATGTGATTGACATTAAGCAAGAGGTTAAATTCAAAACTGTTTTGTTGTACCCATCTTGCAGCCGGTTGAGGCTGAGTTGGAGCCTATTTTCGACAAGAGGAAAGCTACGGCAGGAGTAGAAGATGGTGAAGTCGTCCATGTAGAGATGTTGGGGCCAAGGTTCCACAAAAGAGTAGGTTGGAGAGGATGATGCTGCCTTGGGGGACGCCCTCTTCTTAAGGGTAGGGGTTGGAGAGGGTGTAGATAATACAAACTTGGAACTGCCTGGGTGAGATGAAGTTTTTAATAAAGATGGGGAGGTGGCCTCTGAGGCCAATGGTGTGAAATTTGCGGGTAATGCCATATTTCCAAGTAGTGTCAAAAGCTTTCTTGAGGTCAAAAAAGATGGCAATGAGGTGTTCTTTTTTTGCAAAGGATTCCCGAATAGTGGTGTGAAGCGTAATTAACTGGTCCAGGGTATTGCAACATTTCTGGAAGCCGCTTTGGTGGGGGAAAGGATTCTGTTGGTCTCAAGGAACCAATTATATATGAATAATTTCCCAATTGTGCCTACCAACCGGGAAGAAAGTATGTACAGTAACTGGGAAGGTGACATTCTTAAGGGGTAGGGGGGTAGTTTTCCTGGCTATCTATACCTCTGGTGCCAGTACTGTCCTGTATAAGAGAGTTCTTTATCATTCTAGGAATCCCAGAATAATCCCTTTTGGCCCATTGCATCTTTGGTTGAATCAAATTCTTCTTCTTTTATCTCTCCATAACATCAAGCAAAAGCAATCAACTATTTTAATCCTTTCCACAAAGTCTTGAAAATAAGATTAACTCACCAACTGATAATGCTATTACAGCTTCGGTTATGTTGTTGGTACCAATGATGAAATTGTTAATGACGTCTGGAAGGCGAGAAGACTGCAACAAGATATAGAAAAAGACAGCAATATTAATGCCAAGGAAGGGTTTTGTGCATATATCAAAATGGATCTTCTTTGCAATGGATCCTTCAACAAGATGTGGGGTTAAACACTTGAAAAAATAAATAAAATCATTATTTGCAGCAACAAATGGACAGGCAAAAGAGTAAAGATATGCCCAACTTCTGTAGGCTATAGGCCTAAATAGCATGTATGCTACCGTCACCACATTAGATGACCACAAAACAATTGGAAAAAATAGTAATCTCAAATTAAGTCACCATTTTACAATCAAAACTAAACATTCTTTATTCCTGTTTAGTTCATGTCATTGTCTCTATTGCGGTTCTCTTGAAAAACATGTACAGTGGATTTAGCTATTGAAGGATAAAATGTTACAAAAGCATATATGAATACAGGTGCATAGCCAACATGAGGCACAGGGCGTGCCTCTCTTGTGAAAGTATGTGTCCCCCTTGTGTAAAATCAAATGAAAAAGTATAACCCAAGGGTATATGGAGAATCAGCCCATTAATTTCTCCTCTTAAAGTGCATGTGCCCCTCCCTCACTTGCGAAAAGTCCTGGCTACAGGCATGCAAGTACAGAATTACATGTAATTCCATCCAAATGAAATTGTAATTCATATGGTCTTCATGGTAGTTTAGAACTAATGAAGTATTTATCCTCTGGCAAACTGACACAAGTGTGATTCCCCTCCCCCTTCTCCTCTCATCTTCTGCCATAAACAGCCCTTCAAACATTTTTGAAAGGCTGTGATCTTACAAATCAACAAGCTTGAAGAGTAAGTATATAAAAGGGATTAGAGATACATGTTGACGAGTGACGTAAATACAGAAGATTGACAAGTAGAGCTGTGACCATTTAGCAAGTACACGCTAAACGTTCGCCTGTGGCGTCACCAGAGATTTTTATTTGGGGGGTACAGCAGTTCAGAGGAGAAAAATGGGGGGCATTATAAACATGGCGGCACTGCACAAAACACATGCATAACGGCTTGAGGTCCAGGGGCCCACTAAAGATGGGATCCAGGGGTGAACCCCTGGTAAGGGTCCAGGGGGTGAAAGCCTTGAAAGCTCTTCAGATTTCTTAATTTTGATGCCCCCAAATGGCTTAAAATCAAACACAGAAGTTCGAAAATAATCAAAATGTTGAAAGGAAGAAAATTTAAGATTCAAACATTAAATTAACTCAGAAAAACATTTTGGTTACCATATCTAAACAGTAAACAGTCAGAAAATAATTTTCTCTGTAAATTAAGACAATTTCAGGCAATAAACTAGGGGTCCAGAAGCAAAGCCCCAGAAGCTCTAAAGTTTTCATGGCTTTGATGCCCCAAAATGGCTTCAATACAATTTAGATAAGCATTTGGGCTATCATTTCAAAACAGGCTGAAAAGAAATTTCCCTGAGGAATAATGAGACAATTTGGACAAAAAACCTATAGCATCCAGAGCGAGGCACTAAAATTCTAACAACTAAGCGATAAAATCATATCAGATCAGGTGCAAAACAAACTTCCTCTGAAAATGAAGAAAATCACGATTGGTATTTAAGTCAAATAGCTCTGAAAAGGTCATTGAAAGTAAAGAAAAATATCACCTGCATGTTTTGTTGGTAATTTGCTGCCAATTTTTTTGGTTTGGTTTGTTGATGTTTAACGGCACCATGACAGTCAGAGTCAAATGTGCCAAGAGCGTGATAAAAACTAAAGTGCTCAAGTTAGGACAGAGAGGAAAGAGAGGTGGGATAGAGGGAAGGAGGGAGAAAAGGTGAATAGGGAAAGAAATTAAGGTAATAAAAGGAAGGTGAGGAAGGTCAGGCAGAGAAGGGAAGAAAATGGAGGTTTAGATCAGGTGGTATAAATTGCTGTTGCAGAGAAAGGTGATGAAAGTTGGCGGTAGGATTGTTCTTGAAAAGATTGGAATTTGAGATGGAGGGGAGAGGTGTGATTTGGAGTTCAGGTATATGGGACAGGTTAAGAGGATATGCTTGATCGAGAATCAGTGTTGCATGTAGGGCAGAGAGAGGCAGGGGAGCGGGAAGTAGGTGAGAGTGGGTGAAAAGGTGTGGTCGAGGTGGATGCGGGTGATAAGAACGTCCTCCCTGCAGTTGCGACTGTGCAGGGGATGTTGGTCCTGACTTTGGGTTTGATGGTGTGAAGTTTGTTACTGGTCTCGAGATTCCAGGAGTCTTGCCAGGTCTTACTGAAATAGCTGGAAGTGGAGAAACGGAGGTCTGAGTGCAGGATACCAAAAGGAGTAACTTGATTCAACAGAGCCATTGTTGGCAGCTCTGTCGGCTCTTTTGTTGATGGGAATGCTGATGTGGCTGGGGATCCAGAAAAAGATAATTTTTTCCCAAAGGAGGAAAAAGCGTGTAGTTCTATTGAGGATTTGTAAGATGAGTGAATTGGACCAGAGCATGTTGAGGATACCAGTGAGAACGGATTTAGAGATGGAGATGATGACGATGCAGGAGCAGAAGGAGAGTTCAACAAAGTTTAAGGCCAGGAGGATGGCCTTTGCTTTAGCAGAGTAGATTGAGGTTGGGCAACCTTGAGGAAAAGGTGAGGCTGGGACAGACGGCAGCAGCTGCAGAGAAGCTTTCTTGTGTGGAGCCATCGGTGAAGAGGAAAGAAAAGTCATGGAAATATCTACTGAGTTGACAGTATTTGGAGCGAAAGAAGGCTGGGTTGTGGAGAGCTTTCGTGTAGGACGAAAGGCCATGGAAAACCTTCGGGGGATTGATAACCCAGGTGGGCGTGGGAGGGATAGTGTGCCTGGCAATCGGGAAAATGTTGATGTTGGCTTTGGTTAAGTGAGAATGTATCCGATTCCGAAAGGTGGGGGGTTGAGGTTAAAGAGGTTGGTGAAGGAGGGAGAGCGAATGGAGTGGAATCAAGGGTTCTACGGATCAGTGAGGATACAAATTTTCTTTCTTGCCAAAATGAAGTAAAAATCAATCAAATTCCTGCAGAAAAAGATAATCTTTTTCAGTCCAAACTCTCTTTTCCTTTTAAAAATGTTGAGCCTGTATACAGAATGCTGATAGATGCATCAGATCTTCCATGCAACTTACAAACTATGAAGTCTGGCAGAAACCCAAAGTGCATCTGCATACATTTCTGGTATTTTGTTTTGCAATTAAAATGGTGAAAGCTGAAGCAAAATCTTTTCAAATGATTAATTTAAACATTAGAACATGAAATAACTAATTATAAAGACCTATAAATTGAGGATGGTGTAGGGAAAAAAAACGAGAAATGCTTGAAATTAAAGTCATCTGTGAAAATGCTGGTTTTTCATTTTGGAGGAGAACATCAAAAATTTGGGGCATGTTTTCCTCCCCTTAGTGATGCCACTGATGTTCACAAATGTACTAAACATTTACTAATTATCGAATTGCAATTAATCATTTTTCTTATCCAGTCTTGACATTGAAAATCAATATCATTAAAACCACACACACATTGACAGAATTCCAATCAAAGACTTATACACATTTTAAACCTGATTAGCATAGCCTAATCCTTTTACATGCAAAAGCACAAATGCGCAGTAATCACTTATGAATGGGAACTTTGATTTGCAAAATCTGAGTTTGATATTAAAGATATTCACCGCGAATGTGCAGCAAAAAAAAAAAAAAGGGTTATAACAAAGTTGAGATTCAGCATGCTTCGCAAACATCGTGGCTATTATTAACTTGCTACATTGTAATTTTCACATTTCACTATAAGCTTCAAAATATCTTCCAGTTGTCTTAGATATTTTAACCCTTACTCTACCATGTGGCGACAATATTCACTGTTTTTAAACTACCTTTTTCTTAAAATAAAATTGGAACCCTACCAAAATCCTATAGGAGTGTGGATGGTTTCATTACAAAGATCTCGGAAAGATGATAATTGTTAGGTTTTTTTTTTTTTTGGAAGAGGGGAGGGGGTGGGGGGAGAGGTTTATACTAATTTTATTTCAGTAAATGTTGTGTAAACTTCACAAATTTCACATTTTGTTTGAAATTGCTTGGTAAATAATTTCATACATTTTTTTCAAATTTAGACAAGTAAAATTGTCCAAATCTAATTGATTTTGTTCATATTTTAGCATAATTTTGTAATCCTTTGTACAAAGTGTCAAATTTTGTAATTTTTGATGCTTTTTGATCATTTTTGTTAAAAAATTGTATGATCCACCCCTATATCGTAACCAAAAGTTTCAAAATTATTACATAACGAATGAATTAGTCTTTCACATGGATTTACAATAAAAGACATAACCCCTCTTTCTAAGTCATAAAAACATTGCTATTGCATCATGATGAGCTATATTTAGAATTTTTTACAGACAGGAAAAATGGCATTCTTGTGAAAAAGTGCCTTACGACTCGTTTCAATGTGAAACTTAGAGTGAGAAGAATCAGGAGGCTGATCTGGTGGGGCTTTACTACCTGGACCCGACCCAGAGGAGGCCCAGGGAATATCAGAACCTGCTGAAATTCATAGCATACTTTTTAAAATGGTGAGTGCATTTTTCAAATTTTATAATAGCCTACTAAAAAAGTACTGTTCAGGCCTATGCATAACCTAGTGCGCATCTCTTGAAAATGAAACCCTATAATTTAGCCTGGCATTATTTGTTTGTAAAGATTAGAAACAAGAAAAATGGGTCACCAAAATCCGACATAATAAACACGACTTGTCCTTTTTAGAGTAATTTTGGATGAAACTATGAAGACCAACCCTTTATTCGTACTGCTACAGTATACAGTATACCCCATGTACCTATTTTGCAAAACCCCAATTCCATGTTGTTAGCTTGCAGTGGTGCAGGATTACAATTTTAAGGTAAAGGGTTTCATGTTGGAGGTAACAGACCCATGTTGGGGACACGAAATCCATGTTGGGGGCAAGAGACCCATGTTGGGAGAAAAGAGACCCATGGTGGGGGCCAAGCAGTCCCATTTAGGGAGAAACCCTTTATTTTGAAGCAATTTGGATCCTGGAAGAGGTCATTTTTGGAGGGCTGGTATTACCCCCTGGTCTTTTTTGCAACTTGTTATATACCCCCTGCCCAGTAAATTTTTCGTTATTTCGACATTTTTAGTTTTTGGGTAGTTTTCTTCAATTTTCGTGAAATTTTGCTCATTTTCGGAAAATGTTGCTTTATTTTCAGAAACTTTTTGGCCAATTTTGGAGTAATTTTATTATTTCCAGACAAATTACTTCAATTATAGGAACATTTTCTTCAAGTTTTGGAATCTTGAAGGATTTGGGGTCAAGTAAATCCATTTTCCATTAAAGAAGACTTCAAAAGAAAGTTTCAAGTTAAAGATCAATTAAGTTATGTTTTGTTATGATTGCCGCTTGGAAGTGTATCGGTGGGATGATAGGCCTAGATGTTATGATTGATTAATTGTGATTCGTTAGTTGCGATAATTAATTATTTGCTCAGAATGGCTAATACATTATCAATAGTTAAAATCATGTCTTGTTGCAAGGATTTAAAATCCATCTTAATTTTATACAAAAGTATTTTGCTGTTGGTATGTCTGTATGATTTCTATTTCACTTAAAAGCAAACACTTAATAAAATTTGCATCATATTGTTGATGTTGAGGTTTAGCTTTTCTAGGCTTACTTAAAAAACAGTTTTCACATATTCAAACAATATTAAAGCTCCCATACCCAGTGGGGCAATTAGAGTTGTCCGGGCCCATAGGGATTTTGGCCTCTGCAGCAATGTTGAAACCATGGTGGCAAGGGGAGAGGGCACTTCCCCTTGGCCAAAAGTGGGCAGAAGGTGCCCTTTTCAAATTGTGCGGATCGAGGGCAGAAGGTACATGTACCCTTTGAAAAATATTGGCCCACTGGTCTGGAACCTGGAAGCACCCGTTTAAAACTTATTTGAAGTTATTTTAGGTCATTCTTAAACTTAAAAACAAATAGATATCCACTCACTCACAAATACTACATAATAAACAGAGATTGACACATACATTTAGTATTTATTTGACATAATTAAAGCATAACATTTTACCAGGGGCACTGACACAGTGGGCTGTGGTGGGTCCCATAACAAAGATACAGTATTTACAGTGTCATTGTTGGAGGCTAGACCCAAATCGATTTTGCCCAGGGCCTGTAAGGTTTTTCCTTCAATAATTTTTAAGCAGCAATTTTCAAAAGAAGCCTTTTACTTGTTTGCCCGATGGGTACAGTACCGCGCACATATAATTACCGACTAATAACACTGATTAACAAAGAAGAACGTTAGTCAACGCAATCACGTTGAAACTTGTATAATCCCCTCTACAAACTTATGTGGAGTAACGCGTACGCTTCTTGTAATCTTCTGTATTCTTTTACCTTGAGTACAGTTGAATCCTCGCGTAAGCTTCTTAAAACCACAAAATCTGACCGCAAAAATCAAAGTAGGCCTAGTGAAATTCGGTGTCATCAGTTAAAAACGGTTACGTTAGAATCCAAACGGCCGGGAGTGAAAGTTTTGCGAACGCCGCAAATGTTGTTCACAGAATACAATTTAGAAAAGTAACAAAGCCTAGGCCTACACCTGGTATTTAGTCCCTGTTTCTAAAGAAAACATGTTATTTAGTCCCTGTTTCTAAATAATGTCTATGAAATATATTCATATGTTTATAATATATTTTCAATTCGTTTCATGACCTCTTTGATCAGGTATGAAATGTGTGGCCTCGCAAATGTGCAGCCAAATTTCCCCATTACGGCAATGTTAATACAACTTAGCTCATGCTAGTTCCACGAATCTTAGTATTCGACAGCAATCACAAACCATGATCCTTCGATGCAAAATGAGGATAAGCAACACGAGCGGCCTTGACGAAATCGTGACCTCAAGATTGCTTTGAAAATTTTCCAAAACGTGTGAGTGTTTGTTCATATAACCTGTTGTCAGCAGTGGCATAGCCAGCATGTAAAAAAAGTGAGAGGTCCAAGACCAAGTGTTCAAGTTTAACCCACATCTTTTAAGTGCAGTTTTGTTTTTTAACAAGTTAAAAACATATCTTTCTTGCTTTGATATCCACACAAACAATATATCACATTCATTAATATTCTTATATGCAGGAAGAGCGATAAGTTTACGATCTATAGTCACCCCCACCTTTACCCCACACACTATCACGCCCTTTGATCTGTTTAAGTGTTTTATTTGCTATACTGTAACAAGAAGTGAAGTGAAATCATATGCCAGTACAAAATACCAACTTGTTCTCCACAAAGGAAAACTAAGACATCAAACATAAAATTTCTCCCTCCTCTACAACAATCCTACCAACTCTGTCCCCAGTAGCGTAGCCAGCATTCAAAAATGTGGGGATTCAGATCACCCATGGTTCTGCTTTCCCCCCACTGCCCGCCACAACAATGCAAAAAGACATATGAATAAGATGATTTAGGTAAGTTCTAGCTACATATTCCAATGTAGTACTGTTTCCGTTTCATGTCAAATTATGTGGTGTAGATTGTTGTATTTGTTAGATTGTTGTATTTGTTCTGTAAGCCTACTTGAATAAACAACCCACCAACAAAAAAGCAGGCTTAACCACCCTCAAAATATGTTGAGCTACAACATTATAGATGTTGTAGTTTGTAATAACTTGAGGAAGCATTTCGCACACAATTGTTTTAGTTTTTAATTGCTTGTACAACTACCCTTTCATTTAACTATATTTATTATAAATAGTTGCATGTCCCTTTAAAATTACACTATAGCCTTCCTAATGATACATTACTATTCAGAAAACATCAGCATATTCCCCAAAATCTCACCCCTTTGTAGTCCCATGGAGCTATTAACTGGGAGCTCCATGGTAGTACAAAAAACATTAGACAAGTTTTATTGCTCGAGTTTCAATTGGGGGATTCATAAGTTCCATGCTTGACTGGGCTGACTGGGCTTAGGTTGGCTGTCCTTGAAAAGTCGCGTCAATATGAAATAAAATTAATGTAAACCCCACAATAATATACCAGGTATTGAAACAAATTAAAAGAAGCCTCCTCATTGAATAGAGTTACTGGTAGGGGAATTGGAAGAACTTTAAAATTTAAGTTGGCTGCACCATCAAATGATTATAATTAACTTAAATCAGGGATCTGTTATTTGGCAAATAACAGATCCCTGTTTACATTAAGTAGGGAACTGTTGGTATGGCAGGTAACGCGTTGTTCTCTCAGTGTTTAAAGAATTAGTTCAGTGGTGAAGCATGTTTATCTTATATGAAAGAGGACTTCAAAACAAACAACATAGTGAAGAAAGCATTCTATAATCTTATTCCGTTGAGGAGATATTTAAGTTTAAAGTTTGGTATCATTTGTGTAGAAACAACCGAAATCAGACTAGTTGTGATGTCACAGCCTCAGATTCCTCAAAGTCTTTATGTATTTGAAAGAAAGTTTATTTAATTCCTTTAAGTAGGGAACTGTTGGTATGGCAAGGTAACACATTCTCTCGGTGTTTAAAGTCTATGGACACTTGGACGGCTGTAAACAGGGCTGCCTTGAAGATCGTGGTGCCCGGGGGAAAACTGAAAATCTGGACCCCCATATCAGAAAATTCTGTAGAGCAAAAAAAGAGATCATCACCTATTTCTGTAGCAATTTTACACCATTTTTGCCATTGTCATGCAATGTTTGATGCACAATCTTTTTCTTAATTTTATGGGCCCTTATGATCCAGGCCCCTTAGGACCATGGGGGAAATGCCACCATTGACCCACCCTCTCTGCAGCACTGAAGCTAGATATTGCACTGATAAATGTATTTATAAACAATACATATTCTCTCATGTGCAATAATATTCATTACCAGTTCGTGACAGGGCCATTTATTGAAACGTTTGACAAAATAAAAAGTACTTAGGTTATGTTCCGTTCAGGAGATTGGGCTTCAAGTACTGTACTGGTTGCATAGCTTTGGCCCATCCTCCTTTTCATTTTGACATGTCAACAAACCAAACAACAAAATACATCACCCATGGAGATGTCATTCTATAATAATAGATCCCTCAGTTTACCATATAAACACACAGTAACTATGTATGATTAACACTGAATATGTTTCTTTCACAATAGCTTCTGCAATTAATGTAGAATATAATCAATAGAGACATTGGTTAATTAAAAAGAATGATGACGTTATGTTGTGTGCGATCAATACATGTATCCGTTTGCACTTTAACACTGTAATACTCAGATTCTTCAATATCTGTCATCCCAGGTTCTAAGCATCAATGTTAATATATTGACAACTAAAATTTGTGTTCTTATTTTGTATAATGAAATTCAAGATTAATTTTTCTTTGATAATTGTTTTTATATATATTGAAGTTTGTTGAATAGTTTCTGTTCAACAGATAAAGTCTCATTTAAGGATTTGTGATGCTACTAGGCATGCACTTGCACAAATGTCATTATATTGTCGGTCCATGTACACTTTCCATGGATCTCTCATGTAATGTACAGGGTGGAAAGCTACTTTGTTTTGTAAGACAGATAATCAATGAAGAATGTATTGACCAATCAGATTCCAATACTATTTCACCTTGTAAGTATCGTCTTGTAATGAATATTCATTACGTATTAGACCTTGGCAACTGTAATTCAAGGTGTACCAAAGTATTTCTTAACAGATCATTTTACAACCAACTTTTTGCAATGTGAGAGAAACTTTCAATTCAGAATGCATGATAGAAATAGATGGGAAACACTAAATTTCTCTCTTTGTGGGGTACTTAGCTCAAGGTTCATCTAGTGTGGCATCACCAAGAGACGATAGGAAATTCATTACTGGTAGGTAACAAGAAACTTTCGCAACAGCGATAATATTCGCAACACTTGTCTTGTCTTACCCTCCTCACTCACTCACATGTGCATTTGACAGATCAACCATAGTAAGGCTTTCTATGACAGAAATAAAATATGAGTAATCATATTTCTTTTCTCACACCCGATTGGTCAATAATTTCTCCATTGTTTATCTGTCCTGCAAAAACTAATAGTTATAATTTAATGAGCATTACTGAGCAGATGCATTGCAAAGTGCTATGCATTATAAACCTGCATAACCCACATACCACTAGCGATCACAAAATATCAGCCATTAGTAACATCAGACTATGTCACAAACCACAGCTTTCACAAAAGTATTAATGTTGTCTGTAGTTTGCACTGTTTACTGGAAATATGATGAATGGTTTAAAGAAGACAACCAATTACCATTCCCCCAATAATGAAGGTCTAACGAATTTTGATTTTGACGAGTTAGGATTCCATGGCATCTTTTCTTCAGTAAATCTTCAGTTTTTGTACAATTTCCTTTATTTTATGAAATTTGCTCAATTTTTGTGCAATTTCCATGATTTTTGTAACATTTCCTTCAATTTTTGAGAATTTTCTATCAATTTCTGCAATATTTCCCTCAATTTCAAAAAATTTCCTACATGTTCGTTAAATTTCTTTTAATTTTCTACAACTTCCTTCACTTTTGATAAATATTCTTTAATTTTTCAGAAATTTCTTTCAGTTTTTGTAAAATTTCCTTTTATGTACAGTACCAGTGCAATCATTTAGTAAAAAATAGTATGAATGAATGATAACATTTAAGATAGTGAGCCCGACGGATGTAAACCGTCGAGTGAAAAACCATGGTATAGTGTGTGAATTTAAAAAAACCAGGAATTGTACCAAATTTATAACAACCCTCTTACAGCAATCCCAATGTCAACCCGTACTGAGGGATGCGAGTGCCGTGAGGGTTGTTATAGATTGTATACAATTCTGTTTTTTTTTAATTCACACGTTGTAGAAAATTGATGATTGAAAATTAACTTACTTTTTGGATATTCTAATACCAATTAGTCTAAATAATACACTTTTCAAAAATCTTTTTCTAAATCTTTACCTAGTACTGCATTTAGCACCACGATGGGATAAAGTTCTCCGATTCGAAGTTTTAATCAACTATTCAAACGTCCGCAAATTATGTTCCACTAAATTGCTGGTTGATTTTTCACTGACAACATTTTTTTGGTTCATATAATTTTATTGAATAGTTTTAGTATAAAAACTGTGCGTGAAAACAAATAAATAAAACACCAAGAAATGTTTAGATTATATTGCCTAATTGTACTAAATAAGTATTACATTATCTTAAGCTTTTTCTCCCTCAAATAATCTAAAACATACTACCCCACTAAAATGTTATAGCCCCGATAGCAGTGTTTTGAACTTTGACCATACTTTGGAGAGCCTGCAGACGATTTTTACAGAATGAAAAGTAGCCCAGTAAATACTTTAATAAAAGTAACTAAAATCACCATAAAAACAGTTTTTGAAGACATGGATGGGCTTCAAACATCATGAATAAGCATTGTGGGCGAAAAAAAGAAGGTAAAATGGTTTCGTTTTCACAAAGATCTTAAAACTGAGATTTTCCTATGTTTTAACACAAGGCTTAAAACAGTACAGGAGGGTAGCCATAGACTCGAAAATAATGAATTTTAGCAGTATAAAATCGCTAAATGTGCGAAATTTTGGTGCACTTTTGACGGGTTATATTTGGGTGACAATGCCGTAGGGTTTCGCAAAAAAGTTTTCCTGGAGTTTTCCTGGATGGAACAGATACATTGACCGTAACTTTAACATGTCAATAATATAACACAACTGTGCGACAGGCATCTCAATTCGATTGGCCTATTTCACAACATTACACGGATGCATAAGCACACATTTTCATCGCGCAATAGGCCTAAGCTGAAAAAACATCCAGTGGTCAGATTTGTATCTGTGCAGTAAGTTTAGCAGTTTCAATATTATTATAATTTTCAATAGATATTTGTCAAGAAATTTACTGGCTAGAGAGATGTTTTGAATTTCAAACTCAAAGTCAACTCTCAAGTTTAAAGTTTGACCTATTCATGTATTGAACTTTAATCAATGCTACAACACACAGATTCAGATGATGATGGTTAAATGTGCACAATTATTTAAAGCCAAAATTAGAATGGTACCACTAAATTATTTTAACTTAAATTGCAATAGAACATATTTAAGATTAAATAATATACCTTAAACCATGGCATAAGTTTTACTGTTTGTTTCTTTGTTTGATGAGGGCTTAACGGCACCACGACAATGAGGGTCAAATTGTGCCTAAGAGGTCATATCATTCTAGAGGTAGGAAGGAAAGGAAACAGGGGAATGAGAGAAATACAAGAAGAAAAAGTCAGAAAGCTGGGATCGAGAGAGGAGGTGCATGGGTGAAAAAAAACAAAGTAGAGAGAGAAGGTGGGAGAGGAGAACTAATTATGGTTATAGAGCGAAGCATGATGTACAGTAGGAAGGAGATAATTTTATCCAGAGGTGTTTTTTTGGAAGAACTCAGCAATTGAGTTGTGGGAAGTGAGGGAAGCTCTGGGAAGGTTGTACAGGGGGCAAGCAAGGAGAATGTAATGGACTGTGGGGGTGCAATGGCAATTGTTGCAGAGGGGTAGGAGGGAGCCAATAAGGAGGTGGGAGTGAGTGAGGTGGGTGTGACCTATTCTAAGACGGATAATATGAGCGTTGTCGACACAAAAGAGGTTGTTGGTAGTGGGTTTGATCGGAATGGTGGGCTGGATGACGTGGAATTTGTTATTAATTTGGGAGTCCCATGAGGTTTGCCAGCGGTCCCGAACAAGGGAAGCGATAAGCGCTTTAATGTCAGAAAGGGTTTTAGGAAAAGGGGTAAGGAGGAGGTTGAGGGAAAGCTTAGCAGCTGCATCAGCCCTGTCATTGCCAGGGATGCCAACATGGCTGGGTATCCAGAAGAAAGGAATACTTTTTCTGCAGAGGGTGGCCGAAAGGAGTTTCCGGAGGAGGTGGGATGTAAAGTTATCCCATTTAAGATTGAGAAAAGAAGTAAGAACAGCCTTGGAGTCGAAGAAAATGACAAAATAACTGAGCGGAGAGTACTCAATAAAGTTGATGGCGAGGAGGATGGCCTTTGCCTTGGCTGAAAAGATGGACTAGTCAGGAAGTTTGAAACAGAGGGTGATGTCTTGGATGACGGCAGCAGCATCTGTATTGTTTCCTTCCCTGGAGCCATAAGTCTAGATGGAGGAGTAGTTTGAGAGTTGGTCTTTGATTTGGTTGTGGAGATTGATGATGAGGTTAGGGTGGGTTTGAGTTTTGTGATGAGTGGAGAGGCCCAGGTGGATAGAAGGGACGGGGTGGCCCAAGGAGAAAAAGTGGGCCAGGAGAAGAGGCCGAGAGTGGTGGGGTTGATGCCGAGATGGAGGTCTGATTTAATGCGTAAGCTAAAGGGAGGTGATAGGGTTTTAGTCCTAACAAAGAGGGTGGAGAAATTGAGGTACCTAATGAGGTTGTAAACAGAGTTCTGGGTCTTAATGAGGACTCTAAAAGCATAGGAGAGGCTAAGCTTTCTACATCTAAGTAGAAAGGGGGGTTTGTTGGCCTCAACATAAAGGCTAGTGATTGGGGATTAGTCTTATTTGCCATTTAACTTGCATGTCAGTCCTTCCTTACACATGACCCAATGGTGCTGGGGCAATGATACGTTCAACTAGGATGGTGAAGTAATGTATTTTTATAAAAGTAAATACATTTTTGTGCTTCATTTTAAAATTGAAAGCAATGATTCTTGTGCATATTTGATAAAACAACAAAGTTTATAATTAAATAAGCCAAGAAAAAGTGAAATAAATGATCTAACATTGGCCGAACTTGGTCTTGGTCGCCATGTTGGTCAAGACCTGCGTTGGTAAAAGATTCCAATTTACCAGAGATTTGATTTACTACTACTAGTAAAGGGATGTTGGGATGTAAATATTTGGACAGCTTAAGTCCCTTTGTAACTTACCACAGGTAACAATTAACTTATTGTGTTAATTGTTTTCTTTCAGACACTGCAGTTTGTTTCAAACTTTTAGCCTGTATGCATCAAAGATTCACATTCATACTCGTTGTATCATGGTAAGGGTAGCTGACCAGTAGATGTTATTTTGTACAGTAATTATTTATAATCAGTCATTTAAATTGCAAAATAGATTGAGATCCACGAGAGAATGAATGGGAGAGAAATCTTAATCAGAAGCAGGATGATGCAGGTTATGGGTCACTCACATGGTAAGAGGAATGGTCTGCAGAGACTGTTCTAGATGAGAAGCAGATATGAGCAGAGAAAACAAAGAGCAAAATAAACATAGTACATAAAGAGTGGGAGTGACAATAAGTATATTGACTCAGTATGAGCAGTTGAATATTTCTTGTGGTCGGAGGGCTATGACCAAAATAGCTTCAACAGCACAAGGCAAAGGATAGTTATACTGTAGATAGGTACAATTCAAAATTGTAATTCATAAGCCTCTTTAAGGTTCAAAGCCTATACAGAGTGTAATTTGCAGGGATAATTTGATGAAAATAGAAATTTAACCCTTACTCTACCAGGACTTTTAAAAAAAACGAGCCCAATTTTTGTAACTTTTTTTCATATGCATTTTCAACAACTTTCCTTTAATTTTCTTTCGTAACAAGTTTGGTTGGGATAAAGGCTACGATATTTATCTTTTGAGTAATGAAAGCCAATTTAGGAAATATTGACAAAAATATGCAAATTAAGCAATTTTTGGCTAAATTTGGTCAACAAATGGTCAATCTTTGCAGAAGTATAACTTCTTGTCAATATTGAAAACAGAGATTTGTGTTACATATTTAAATTCTTTACAAAATTTCCTTTCCAATGATACTAATCTCTAATTTTTAGAAAAAAAGGAAAGATAAAAAAAAACATCAAAAATGATTATAGTCAAAAGACCCCTGAAGGCTGCAGCAGAAAAATATTTACACAGTGGTCATGGTGAGACTCAAACCCAGAGCACTTGCGTGCTAGCCGCGTACATTTCCTCTGCACCACGTAGTCATTCAAATTGGAGAGGTGAAATATAATTCTTATAGGAAAGGTTTTAAAATAGAAGAGAGTACACCTTTATCTATATATCAAATGAAAGGAAATTTCAAGCACTTGCGAACGGCGCTTCAACGAATCATGTGCGATGTACAGTTTGGGTACACAAATTTTTGAAGAAAAAAAAAAGGGGTCAAAAATGGCAGAAATTCATGAAATTTTGAAGAAATTTCTCCAGAACAAAAGATTGCAGGTAGGGATTATAAACATTAGACCAGAAACCATTACTATCATGTCTTAGGACTTGCATGTATGAGTTTGAGGCAAAAATGTCATATTAAAGTTATTGTAAGATTTGAAAGAAAAAAAATGATGTACTTTTTCTCAAAATTCTGTAATATGACCCCTAAAAAAAAGTTTTCTAAAAAAGAAATATCCGAGTACTTTAAAATGATACCAAAATTACTCCTAAAGGACTGTGGTAAAGTCCCAATTTTATTTTCAGAAAAAGGTGGTTTAAAAACGGTGATACTATCGCCGCGTGGTAGAGTAAGGGTTAAGACCACATTGTTTATTCAATAGTGGTATGCAATAAACATTGAATTTATTTTCTTAAAATACATTTTTTAATTGATGTTATGGATGCTTAGAAGAATAAAGGGAAGGTGGGCAAGAAGCAGCTGAAATTATGCTGGTACATGAACTTTGTATTATTTTTGTTTGGTCAGATCTATTGAAAGGCATTTCTTTTACTTCTAAAGGGTTATCTGTACTAAATGATTTTGAAAAGCAGCATGAAACTGGTAACGCTAAGCCAAGGGGCACTGTTTTCTTTCTCTCACAGCCTCTCTAAGCACTTGTTGCAAAGTGATCAGGTGTATAGTGTATAATGCTACCATGAATTAATGAATAAAACACCTCAGAAAGCCTGTCAATGTGTCAGTTACTATACATGTGCTATATTAGTAATTTGCTAGTTGAAAAAAAACAAAAAAAACAAGTAGAAGTTCATACAAATTTTAATTACATACTGTATTATTTAAAAATGTATTTTATTTTTCATTTTGCAGATAAAACAGATGGAATCAGTCAATCAGTGTGGAAGCCTCTTTCACCAATTTTCTCAACGTAAAGTGGTACCTCCATGGGTACACCATGTCAACCAAAATGATATCCAACATGGAAGACGACCCTGTATTTGCATTATCTCAGATACACTCTAGCCTCCAGGTTCACATATTAATGTACGATTACAGGGTAGAATTCTATGTACATTTAAGCTCTAGGCTGCCAGCGGCAATCCTTAGGACAACATCAGTAGATGTTACCAATTTCATGGACACTTTCTGAACAGAATACTTAATGAACTCTAAAGGATCATGAAGAGTGAGCCGATGAACCCTAAAGGATCATGAAGAGTACAGTAGCCTCTTACATATGATGATGCAAATACAATGTTGTATGTAACTTAAAAACAACAATTTTCTTATATTACTTTTCTATTTCATATCCCAATATGGTTCATGAAAAGAACTGTATATAACTTTTTTACTCTATTATGCCTTGTGTGTCATATCAAGGGCCAGCACGGCAAGGCAGACATCCAGAACAGTATCAAAGAAGCGAAATACTCAAAGAGTTCACCATTGGTATTTGATCTATCGCAAAGTACTTTTGAAAAAAAGGACTCATGTTTTGAAAAAGATTTTGTAAATAAATGTAGTATAATTTGATGGGATCTGTCTCTCTCTTCAGTCAAAATATAATCCAATGCTGTGTATCCATTTCACTCGACTTAAATACTGATTTGTGCAGTTTACTCCTCTTCACATATGACATGAGCAGGGGTGGCACCAGGGTTTTGATGCTTTAGGGGGTGCGGACAGGCTGGCAGTTGTCTACTGGAGGCAAAGCAATCTCGCGCAGGGGCAAAGTACTCCCATGGGACACAGGGAAAAGTGATGTCACGGGAGTAAAGCGATCTCACAGGTGCAAACTAATCTCGCTGGGGCAAAATGATCTCACGGGCGGCAAAGAGATCTCGCTGTAGGGAAAATGCCCCAATATACTGCAACAATAAGCATGAGCAGAAAATCACAATACGTTTTGTCATTGGCAAATAGCTAACCTTTGAGAGCAAAGGTGTTGCAATACTGCTGATTGATTTTGGCAGTCAAAGTGACAAATTATGGGTTGCGTTATCCATTTTGTCATCCTTTATCCTAAATCTTTGTGATTGCCCAGATCTAATTTGAAGAACTAATAAAAACAAGTAGGGTCTTTAACTCCCAAAAAATCCCATCAAATTTGTAGGTAATACCAAACCAAATTATTCAATGATTGAAGTAATAGTGCAAGTAGTGATGCTGTCATGTGATTAGGCCTTTATTGTGAGAGCACTTCTCCAGATGGGAATGTCATGGGTTCAAACACTGGCTGGGTCATACCAAAGTGTCTTATATCTCTTGATGTCAAACAGATTGGACAAGGGCAGAAATTGCCCACTAGTCGGAAGGTTCAATAGTCCGAAAGAAAAGGCCCACTAGCCTGAAAGTTCACTAGTTTGGAGGTTCACTAGTCCAAAGGCCCAATAGGTCAAAGATTAGGGTATACCTTCAGACTATTGAACCTTCAGACTATTGGGCCTTTGGACTATCAGGCCTTTGAACTATAGTGAAGCTTCGGACTAGTGAACCTTCGGACTTATACACTTTTGGACTATTGGACCTTCGGACTAGTGGGCCTTTTCTTTTGGACTATTGCACCTTCGGACTATTGGGCTTTCGGAATAAGTAAGCTCATCCTGGAATCCAGTTGAAGACAAAATGAAGGTGATTAACGACTGCAGTACTTGCAACAACATTTTGTTTATGTGAATGTTGTACTTAAATTTTATGTGCCTTTAGTGATTTGTTACTGAATGTTGCAGAGCGAGCACACTTTGTAAATTTTGCTGGTATCATTACTTTTAAAATTTGCTTGCTTTTAAATCTAGGGACATACTCTTGTTTCATTCTACGACTGATCAGAATAAAGTTCAGTACAAATGGAATCTCATGTATATCTTGATGAGAAAGAGAGAACTGCATCTGGGAGCTAGAAAATTAGTTTTAGAACAGGGACTTGTATAAATAACTAAATTGGTTGTGTAAATCAGGTCATTTCTATGCATAAATGGTGGACATGTGCGGCAGGCAGTAAGTGGGCACTATGGCTTGAAATGTGTAATTATCATCCAGCAGACTGTGCAGTAGAACACTTTAGGGTATACTTATGGTGCATGTAAAGTGATTCCACCCTCCCTTTTTGTAACTTATCATTAACCTTCAAAACATTTGTGGGTTAGTAACCATTGCATAACCAGCGTATTAAAAAGGGTCCGAATCCAATAGTTTGGCAATAATGCAATAATTATTGATGCAACAAGTAAATTATGATATGATATACTGGGGGTGGTCAATGATCCAAAGGGGGAGACACAGACAAATCTCACGCTATAAAAGTATGCGTTCTACCTCGGGTCACTCCAATAATTATTTTATGTAAACAAACATGCTTATATCACTCCCTTCACTTAATTTATTATTTTAAACTAAAACATTAGCAAATCTTTGAGATACTTTTGCTGAAACTCCCATTAAAATATGTTTGGATGACTCGGATGCATATCTTTGCAATAAATTTTTGATTTTGACCTTTATAATTTCCATTCATGCTAAAATGTTCATCCCCATTCCCAAGCGAAACTACAAATTGCAACCAAAGTGTTATGATGCATAGAAAAAAACATCAAATTCTGTTGATTTTTGTTTCTTTCCCAGTAGGACTCTCACACCTGGACATGAAACTCATAATAATATCGTAGAAAATTCCTTTGAAGTCTACTTCTTACAAAAAAGAAGTTCCAAAATTTCCTCAGCAGGACAGAAAACAGTAAAATTTGAGCCTACTCTGAAGACTATGATAGAATGTTGATTCCTTGCAAGCTGTGTCAATTTATTGACATTGCTAACTAATTAAGGCAGAAATAATAATTGATATATTTTTTGTACACAGTACTTGACCCCAAATTTCAAATTTGCTGATGATAAAATGCAAATAATGGATTATAATCTACAATTGCTGTGTCGTTCTGATGCAACATTACATATCTATATTACCCCATTGCGCTACTTTTTAAGTGCTATATGCATAAAATTATGCCTGTATTAAAGACCCTGCTATATTTGTTCTGCCAATCAAACTGATGTGGCATTTGCTTTATTTTGCAGAGAAAGTACAAGTATGTCTTACTTTAATACAAATTTTGATCGATTTCAGAAAGCTACAAAAACATATTATAAAAAGAACAATATTTCGGGGGTTTTCAACATGCGGTGACTAAGAAAATGGCAACCAAAATATGAATCTCTGAGAACTTTATCCCATCGAGGTAAATATTTAAGAAAAGTTTTTTTATTTTCAGTGTATTATTTGGACTAGGCCTAATTGATATATGAAGTAAGTTACTTTTCAATTGTCAATTTTATACATGTTAATTAAAAAAAACATTACTAAGGGATGTGTATAATAACTAGGTAAGCCTACAGTGGGTGTACCAATTCAGCACATTAAGAATTGTTTTTACCTCCGTTCGTTATGTGTAGTTTTCTACTTCTAAAAAATATCATTGATTAAAAGTTTAAGATATAAATATTCTAGTTAAAAAGTATTTGAACTCTAAAAGTTGTATTATTTTTATTTATTTTTATTTTGAAATTTCGACAAGGTGTACATGTACCACGAAATGTGTACCAGTTGAGCGTATTTAAAACACACACGATTTTCTGCAATTCATCTCATATTTATACATATATTTTACAGCTTTTCACAAAAATATTGAACAAAAACATTTTAATTAAACTCTTTGACATTAGGTTTAGATACAATGATACCCGTCGGCCAGTCGGCTATTAAATAAAATCCGTTTTAAGATTAAAGCTTTTTCTATCGTTTTTGTATGTACCAGTTGCAATAGAAAAATAACAAATTGCGTATTTATACGGCGCAAGCACAGTCAAGTAGTTACGAGAAGACAATACGCTAAACTGGTGCGGGAATTTTATAGCGATAAAGTTCGCGAAAACATGGAAAAACAATATTCATCATGCAAACTTTGTTTATTTTGCAAGTTTACAATAATTTTCATACGTTATTTAACCTGTGAAGCTTAACCATATTTTTGAAGATTTTTTTATTCGTGCGTTTCTGATCAAAACGGAAAAAAAGTAGTATGATTTTTTTACAGAATCAAGTGTCTCGAGTGATGTAGGCTCGAAATCAAAAGGTAAAAATGTTTCTTTTACTCGTAAACAAAAACATATTTTGAAGTTTTAATTCAGCACAAATTCGTGGTTTTGTATGTTTTAAGAGTAAGAAC
>JAIGNY010000395.1:2500000-2507500 GCA_020152595.1 Chiridota heheva
GTCGTAAAATTATTGGAAAATTGGCAAAACCTCCCTGAAAATGAAGGAAATTTCCGAAAATTCACGAAAATAAGGAAATTTTACAAAAATTGAAGAAAATTTTCCAAAAATTGATAGAAACTTGTCAAAAATTGAAATAAGTTTCACAAAAATGAAGAAAATTTTACGATAATTGAAGGTTAGATTTCCCGAAATTTGAAGATTTCCGGAAAAAAAGAGGTCATGCATGGAATCTGACTCTTCAAAAACAAATAAATAGATTTTTATTATGTGGGAGGGGGAGTGGTACTTGGCCCCCAATAAAAAGATATTGGCTCTGGTTCCTACGCCACTGCATATGTGATGTAATGTATTGATACAAGCAAAATTCTCTTCAGATCAGGCTATATTTGATCAAAACTATATTGATAGGAAAAAATTGTGTGTTTAGTAGCATATTTTTTTAATTTTATGTCGGGAAGAATGTACCCCTTCACCACACTACACACTGCACTCCACACTGCGCACTGCATGCATTATCAGCATTATGAGATATTTGTGGCTCTCAACAAAAGAAGTTTTAACTTGCCGAAGGTGCAATCCCTGTAACCCCTTAATTAAACGAGTAGAGTCTCGCATCCTGAAAAACTTAATATAGCAGGTATACCGACAGTAAGGTTTATGTTCTTGTTATTTGTGTGTACATATCGGCCTATACTGCCTGGCTGGTCCAACAAACCTGACAATTAAAAACCCCACAAGTATAGTAAAACAAAACATTGTACCAGAAATTTGATGTCGCTCAAGACATACGAATTACTAATTGTATGTCTCAGTAAATTGAACATATATGCGTCTTTGTGTTCATCGGAATCTAAGATCCCTCTGATCGTCTTTGCCTGGCCATTGTTTGACTAAATTCATGAACTGTTCTGTTTGTTTATCAATCAAACTATAGTCAACCAAAAATTGTATATTTGTTCTTATATTTGCTCCCCTCTATTTCATCTGTTTTATTTGGGGTCGTTGATTTGCCGACTGGTCGCTGATTTGCCGACTGATCTATCTATATCTCAGGTGGGGAGGGGTGTCACACCCACTACACCCCCATAGTTACGCCCCTGTTCTCATCATCATGTTGAGAAGCTATATATAAAAGATTGTGCAATCAGAGGCCTGGGGATATTGCCTCCGTTGGGGCCTCTAGGAATTTTTTTAATCTGTTGGGGAGTGGTAAGGTGATAGAAAAACTCTGTCGGGAAGGCTAGATCCCCCTCTCCCCTCCCTTCATCTTGCAAGTCCTGACGCCACCATGAGTGTAACATATTATTTAGCTGTATAGGTAGGAGTAGCACGAATCTTCATGCCCAAATCTTGTAGTGACTTAATCCTAAGAAGGTGCAGATAATGGAAGACGTTCTGAAGATTAAAAAAGAAGCAAAATGCACGCGCCCGAGTTTTGTTGCACACTGCAGTGTGATTGCGGCATTAAGCTTTTCTGTTGTTAATTTTCATTTCCATACATATGTATAGAATTAATAAAAGAAACAAATTGATGTACAAATCATGTTGATAACTTATTCTATTTTGAAGTTATTGTATTTCAAATACTTTAGTAGTTAGGGCCTCGCAGTGTGTAGAGACATTGATACAAGGTGGAGGCGTCCCCCCTCCCAAAAAAAAAAAAGAGAAAATGACGCCAATTGGAAAATAAACATGACAGTTGGAAATGCAATCGTTTCTCTTCGGGAAGCCTCACGAATCCACCCAGTTGGAAACCGATATTTCTAAACATAGCAATCCCCCTCCTTCCCATCTTTCCATCAGAGGACCTTATAGCGACGTCCCTGACAGTGTGGTGTCATAGAGGCAGGTCGAAGATAATCTTTATGTATTTCTTTGAAAATTAATTGTTTCTTTCTAAATCATTGGAAACATTTCTTGTTGTAACTAGAATATTAGCGCTCTGTAGAAGGTATACCTCCGCCCTCGTTGCAATTCCAACATGCCTAGAAAACTTGTAGAGTATATTTTCTCCCCATACTCAATCTACATAAGAAATCCCAGGCCAGCCAAGATTTGTCCGAAAGTTTTGATCCGTAATAATCACTTGCATTCTGAACGCTAGAAGATTATCTTCTGAACACTTGAACTTACAGATTATCCTCTGACTGGATTTCTTCCAAGGCCGTTGTTTTCAGTTTTATTCAGGCGCAACATTTATTATTTGAGTTCAATTCAGTTAAGATTCACATTCCATCATTTTCCATTCATTGCAGAAACAAATTGTTCACATTGATTGAAGAAACGACTTGATTTAATTTTCAATGAGTCCAGGAAAATTGATTGTTGGATTTTTCATGGCGTGAATTCATTGTTCATCACATTCCATTGGGAAGTTTCAACTGTGGTCTTGACAGACCTTACCTTAAACAGCCCCACCCCTCAATTTCTGCCCTTCCCTTGTACTAATACGTTCTAAATTTAAATCACGTGTTCCTTAAGCAATAATAAAACCATACCTCAAAATTAATTCAAATCCAATCATCAGTTCTTGAGATATTCTAATGACAATCAAACTCACCTTCCAATGTCCCCTCCATTTGCACCCTTGCCCTGTTCCAATATGTTCCAAATTGTAACCACTTCTTCCTTCATCAGTAACAAAACCGCACACTCAATTGGATTCAATTCCAGTCATCAGTTCTTGAGATATATTGATGACAAACAAACAGACAAACAAACAGACAAACAAACAGACAGACAAACAAAGAGACAGACAAACAAACAGACAAACACACAGACAAATGGAGGCGAAAACATAACATCCGTCCAACTTTGTTGGCGGAGGTAATTATTGAGATGGGGCATAACATATGCACTTTTAAAAACTTAAAGGATAAGCTTTGCCCATGCGCTCATGCTGAGGCCTACCTTACACTCTACGTGAAAGAAAAACTTGTTGGATATAAATACACACAAAGAAGTCTTGGACCTGCCTCATGACATCACACTACGCTGCAGGGTCACTTTTGCCAAACTTGGACTGAATGCAATAACTACGGAACCGAATGAGCAATCAACACGGTTTTTCACGAATTTGTTTCTTTAATAGTCCTCTATCATAAACACAAATAAATTATGCGTCTGGAAGACAAACTATATACATGATTCATACTAAAATAGCAAATATGTGTCCTGATCTTTCTCCATGTTTACACTATTATCAGTTATTACATGCGTGCCAGACGACACAAAAAGTTTAACGATGGCGCTCTGCTGTTAAACATTGACCCAGGATATTGTTCTTGCATTTACATGTATCAAGATTTATCTGGTTATGTTATTTACAAAGCAACCTAACAATCTTATACTGTTATGATCGTCTTTATGATCCCTGCGGGAAATATTTAAGTCTGGGCGGGGTCAGGGCGGTGGGTGGGGCGGAAGAAGGAGGCGGGCGGGCGGGGCGGGGCGGGGGTCACATGATTTGAGAGGTACTTTCAGACTGAAGTATTTTGAAAAGCATGTACGATAGCATTAGGCCTATCGCTTCAGAGGCAATTATGTCCCCGCCCCCGCCACCTGAAAATCTAAATTAGTATTTGTCCAAAAATTACTGGTGACATTATATTGTGTTTTTTTCATTTCCAGGTACGATTTTTTTTTAATAATTGTAATTTTAATTGTAAAATGTAAATTTGATATCTCTAGAAGCAAAATGAACTATGGTGTGAAAAGTGTAATTTCTACTTTCGCATTTCTACTTGAGCACGTCACTGTTGAGGAGGGGGGGGGGGGGGTAAAACGGACCCCCATATTCTGTATTTTCCCCACTATAAGAGGTAAACGAATCCTTTAAGAAATTCAAACCTACAGCAATAATTCAAAAACTTTGTATTTAAACTATATAAGTGAATAATTACGTTGCATGTTTGTTATTAAAAGTTCCGTTTAAATTTGTTTAAAGTTACATAAATACACTTGCTGATATATTTTCACAAGGCTTAGCAAAAAGTTAGGGGCCCGTCATTCACCACATTCCCCGAGATGTAATTGATTTTTCAGTATTGAAAAGTCCAGTAGTAAAATGTAGGTGGAGTCCCCAACTTGTCTGTTTTTTTGGGGAAATGAGAAAAAGAGCGTAGGCAGCGAAAAGCGTAAAATTTCATTATTCTAGCCTCTTTCAGGACAATATTTGTGTTACTTTCTCCAACAGTTCAATAATGAAAAGATCAGATATATAGGCCTAATCTAAAGGGAAACGTTTTTTAATGTTATAAAGAACAGGTTCCTTCTCTGAAAAAAAGGGTTTTCCTCCCTAAAAATGGCACTTTTTAAACTTGTGACAAAAATGTGTGTGTGGAGGGGGTGGGGAAGGGGAGAGGGGGTACGTTCCCCTGTACCCGGTTCTGCCGCCTATGTTTATTAGTTTTAGCCCCATAAATACACATTTTATCAAGACGTTCACCTCTTTATCTTGGTTCAAACTTTATTCGATTTTTGGCACTAAATTGTAAATTTTGTTCCCAAAATTCAAGATTGTTTGTCCACAATTCAATCAATCAATCGAATAGAACTTATTCATATAGCGCCGAAAACCAATAAATTTAACTAGGGCGCTTAACAGGAACAAGAAACTAAGGTTTGTGGGCAAGTCAAAAAAGATGATTTTTGGAAGTTTTTTTTTTTAATTCCAATGGACTGTATTTCTGAAGTGACAATTACACAATTTATGTCATTGGCAGGCATTGCAAAAGCACTTCATTATTCCATTGACCATTTTACGAGTATATCAGGAAAAGGCTCTGTTAACGAAAGTGGCCTAACACAAAATAGTTGAGCAGATGAAGTGGAACGAAGGCATCTGCAACCAGTTTGCAGGTAGCACGGAACTAATTATTTTTCCCATTGAAGCCTATGATGAAAGAGTCGCTGACGACGAGTGAAACACAATTACAATGACGGGGTCGTCACCTGCGTATTCGATTATGATAGTAACCATGCTATCACGAAACGCTTAATACGACCCTGACGAGACGTACGGACAGACATAACATTGACAACCAAGTCAATGTCCACGGCCTTTGATAACCACTTGTGGTACACTAGCGTGTCTACCCAACCCAGGCTTGAATCCAGGGCCTCGTGGTCTGTAGACAGGTATGATAACCGCTACACCACAGTAGGTAGATAATGAAAGAGTCAAGTTTAGGTTCCTTTTTATACCAGAATGTTACAGATTTGGGATCTTTTGTGATGTTTTCCAAAAAGTACCATCTAATATCTTTCGGATGAGGGTACTTTCAATAGGGGGTCACCAGAAGTTTTGGCCCCCTTTTTTTTTTTTTTTAAGTGAAGAGGTGTTATACACCCTCACCAAATCACTCAAATTTGGGTATGGGTCCATGGTAAAATAGTTCCCATGCAACTTTTACTGAAACAAATATCGTCAAGTTTGGATGTGCATAGTCAAGTCCTATCCTTTCTCTACCATTCCTGAAATTTTCAACTTCTCAGTTCCTGTCCCATAATATGGGACCTCTCGAAAATATTTCTATTAGGTTTTTTCTCTCAGGTTTCTCATTTTTGGATGGCGGAGTGATACTTTATAAGTTCCGTGCTACCTAATACTTTAAAATACAGCTCACCAAGTTTACTAGAGATTGGGTCAGATTTTTGTTTTTGGTGATTAACCGAGCTGCGGTACGCTGAACACTTTGAAGCCTTCTAAGCGTCTTATTTATGCCAGTGGACAAACTATTATTATGTCTTTGTGTATTGTAACAAAAATACGTGGAGTGAAAAATCGCCCGTCGAAGAATTGCCCGATCTATTAATGACCTTTGGTACAAAATTGAACATCTTTGATCCAAAATCGAATTTTATTGGTGCAAACTGGCAGAATTTCGATCCTAAACTAACAATAATTTAGTCGATACGAATAACAAATGCCAATATTTTTATTTCTATGATTCAATCGATATTTCAGTTAATTATATGTATGGCTGCGACAAAGGTCTATGGGGCTACTAATACAAATTTTCACTCAAATAGTATCAGTCTTATGATAAATACGTTAACTTACACGTTCTCTGACGTTACACATGCATCAAACCCTGTTATTTTGTTGTGACAAAATATTGAAATGCATTAGCGCCACCACTATAGGTCAATTTCTTGCTCTCCATCCGACGGGCAGACGGGTGTTTGTGACAAGTTGCCCGACCTCTTCAATCTTGGGAAACCTCGTTTTTAGAAGTAGGTTCTCAGACTATGCAATCACGGGTCAAATATTTCCAATGGCAAAAAAGTACATCTTTGAAATGTCATTTGGTGTATGAAAGGTTGATTTTTCACTCCACGTAATTTTGTTACTTGGACAATACGCAAAGACGAAAAGCTTCGGATGGACCTAACACATGTTCCCGACATTTTATCACTTCGTAATCTACGTAAAGGAACCATGAATCATCCGTGTGATGCTATTTCTTCTCTTAATTCCTTTATGTGATCGTTAACCTGGTTATAGACGGAGTTTCATTAAACTTGACGAAGTGAGAGGTCGAAAGAACGGCTGTCAGGGGATTAGTTCTGTATGTATTGATTTAGTAACATTCATAGCAAACGTGGTATATCGGGGTATGCTTCTTTGTCGGCTCGGCAGCTTCATAAATTTAGAAATGAGGTTAAGTAGACCAACTGACGCATGCTTTAATCCTGATTGACCACTCTTGTTTGGCTACGTATTGTTTTGTACTGCTTTTTTGGTGTGTGAAGTTGGTTTCAAGTTCCTAACTCGTAATTTCCAGATTTAGATAATTTCCTATGTTATAGGTTTACTTCTTAGTTCCTAATCCGTAATTAGGAATTATAAACCAAGGTCACATGCCCCTGCTTTTCGGGAGTAAGGATGGATTGTCTGTTGGACATAGTAATTTTGGTCAGACAAGTGGGTTTAAAGACTTTTTCTATTGAATATGATGATTAAAAAAAAAACCTAGGCTGCGCTTATATAAAACGTAATGATCATATTTCAACATAACATTTAGGCCTAAATCATGAAGTATTGCAATTACTTACTCAAATATCAGATGGACAATAATTGAACAAAAAACCTGTTCAAAATACAAGTTTCTTTTAAAATCTTGTTATTGGTAAGAAACCTGCTTTTTCGTGAAATTTCGAAAACGTTACACTCAAAATTTTTTACCAGGCTTGAATTTAGACTTAAAATTTATATCCCTAATTGTTGAAAATGTGGGAAACGATATAATCATTATTGCCAGATTGTCAAAAACTCGCTTTGTACATGACATGACTGGTGTAGGTAGCCTACACTTGCACGCACAAGTACAAAATTATTCTTGAAGACCGCCCACAGTTTCAGCGATGTTCTCGGTTTCCTAATATTGGGTCCAGTTAAAAATACATATATACAAATAAGTCAACAATAATTTCGCTCTATTAAATAAGAAAGTGTTTTTTTTTTTTTTTAACCACATCGGTTACAGTTTTTTA
>JAIGNY010000395.1:2510000-2522500 GCA_020152595.1 Chiridota heheva
GATAAGATGTTCACTTATATTTGATTGGGTTTTATTAATAAGATTATATAATTGCTATACAACCTCAACCATATTTGTTTTCAATATGTCTTCTTGATTGCCATTTTCTGACACCTATAATGAAACCTAAAACAATAAATAAAATAAATAAAAAGTTATCAAGGTAATTAACTGCTCTTTCCCTATTCAGTCAACAAAAAAAATAGTGAAGAAAACAAAATATATATATATATATCTTTCAAAAAGTTCCCTTACACAATGACACGTTCAAAGTAAGAGTTATTAATATCATTTTTAGAGCTTTCCATTTTAGTGAACAATTCCACCACTTGATACGTAATATCCCTTCCAATCATTCGAAATGGCGACATTCTTAAATTCAAGAAACATAAATCGTTTCAAACTGTGTAAGATAGCGGCGTCGGTGTTAATTTGTCCACAACAATTTATGTCAGTATGGTTGGGGCAACCATATCGTGTGCTGATGACTTCTCTTCAATTTTCCTTTGAAGGATATCGCATGAGCCCTGATAGCGCACTGACTTCCTACTTTTATTTCGCTGTTTAAACATTTTTTTGTTTACTGGCTAAATATCTAAAGGCAAACCTTTGTGGCAGTAAATATTTTTCCACAAAGCTTGCTATATAGTGAAATTTGTTGATTATTTAGTAAAATGTTTCCGAGAAATTTGCAACTAAAACTTCGTGAACATCAATATTATTAAGGCTATTTTTTTTACTATTTACCATAAATTATCTTACTCACCGTGACTGCTTTTAGTTTGCTTTTTGAACAATTTTTCCTTACTGGCTAAAGGTTTTTTTATATTTTTTTTATAATCTTTGTACTATTCAAAACATTTAGTGGAATGTATCCGAGAATTACTCAACTTAAAGCTACCTGTACATCATTTTTCTCAATATCTATTTTCTCCTTTTCTATATTTTAAACAACAAAACTATTCATGACAAAATAGGATACATAATATATATGGTAAACATGTAAGAAATACAAACATAGTGGAGATACTTCGTAGCAGAGAATTTGTCAAAAGTAATGAAGGGGGACCTGTTTATTATTAATGTCTACACTGTAGTTTGTTTACCATTTACCATGCATCATCTAATATAAAGAAGAAGAAAAGATTTACTTGTCGTGTCGTCCCATCGGGTTATATACTTTATAGTCTAATCACATCTACCGCCATCTTTAAGACATGCATATTCATGTTTTTAAATGAATTCCACGAATAACATTTACCATTTATTTTGTGCAATTCCCGACTACATGACAGCCAATCAAATAGTGTCTGAATGATGGTATGTATTATTTAAACAGATAGTTGATGTAAATTAGGGGTGTAATTTAAGAATTGTCAACAATGGAGACACTGACTACGCAATGATGGCTCTATGGAGGACGACCATGGTCAAAAATGTCCATATTGCGCCAGAAAACATTGAAAAGCAAAACAATCATAAGATAGGATTTTGGGAAATTCCTTCAAATACAAAGTCAATCTAGGTCATTATGATTGGATATGTAATTTTTTTGTTATTTGTACATTTACTTAAAAATCTCTTTACGTGTTAAGTCTTTTCCAACAGCAGCTTATTGTGTCGTGCTTTAAGTTTTGCTCTGTTCAATCAGAGATAACTTTACCTGTCAAGTGTCCGACCGATGGACTTATTGACTTGCATAATACTAATCTCCCAGACGCTCGTATATAAGGCTTCGGAGGAGAAAAATTATTTTCTGAGACAATATCATGATATAGTTGGTCTGAGGTAATTTTCCACTTTATTGTTAGTCGTATTTCATGTCAACGTGAGCGTTTGTATGTAGCGACACATTTTGTCTGCTCATATCCTTCGGAGATTAAATAATTAACTACAATTCTTCCCAGAAGGATAATTTTCACAACTACGTGTTATTTCATGTTGAAAGGTTCTACGTAATTCGAAATGAAAAGAAAAAAGATGATTTAATATGCCATAATTGATTTCATCGGTTTAATCACTTTTCAGTTTCAAATTTATTTCTTTGTGAACTACAGAAACCGATCGTCTGCTTCGTTGGTTGTTTCTGACGCGAAAGTGAGCTTGAGTTTCACCGTTCAATTTTCGATTGAAATTACCGAATTAGTCGTCATTTAGTGTGATCGATCGCAGACGAAAACAATCACGACACCCAATTTACTAACTTTTGATATCTCATACAAAAGCCAGTTGAGAAACGGAAACACCTCCTGTAATTTGTTCAAGAATCAATTTTGTCGTTCTAAACAACTTCCGCAAACCTACGTCCATCAGTGTTTGTTATCGTCCCCAAAGGCCTCTTTACCAACAAATGACAAGTTTCGCCTCGTTTGCTTGTAGAAAATCCCTTTAGTTCAATGTCTAACTTCTCGCCTTCCGTGAAAATAGCCTTACCTTATCTTATAAGCACAACAAGGCAGGAAACACTTTAAAATTAATTGTATTTTGTGAAAACGGACTTCAAAATTCATAGAAAAACAAAGGAAAAAAGCTTTCATGTAAATTGTTCTTTATTAATGAACACCACGTAACCTTATTGTTACTTATGTTTTGTACGTCAGCGTCGAAATATAACAATCGGAAATTGTTAGAGAAGCTCCACGGAGCCTGCCGGGGATGTAACAGGCGCTTCCATCGCTATCAATCTCAAGTTTTCTTATCAATTCCTTTTGATCATGGTGAGAAGTGACGTGCAAAGGATCATCGACCAGATACTTAACAAAAGAAAATTTCGTGGTCCATTTTTGCTGTTTTCTTATATTTGATTTTGCCTAAAGCGGTTGATATGCACGGTAAAAGCTTCCTGTTTGGTTAACACAGGAAAAGAAATGTGAGTGCTTATGTAGAAACAAAATCTGTTTAACCTGCTAAACATATTTTGATGGAACACTCTTCAAACGAAGAAAATTGCCGAAAGTAGCAACGTCTGGCAGTGTGAATGATAATGGTATTAATCCTTTTTGATGTTTTCACCATATTACCATAGAAGCAATAATTTATCTGCTTGTCGTTCAGAATTTAAAAATGCTCTAAGATTTGAAACAATAGCAAGATAAGATATATCTTTGATAAGATAAAGTCTTTGAACCGAATAGTCAGATAGTATTTAAATTATGACAAATGTTGTAGGCAACTTGTACAGTTGTAGTGTTTGAGTTATGGTTGATCAAAGTTTGAAGACTTTTTTGCAAAAGGGAAGACCGCTCAAAATCTCTAATCCTTTAAATTTCTGCCCTTCAATTCAGTCACTGGAAACCATCAGGTTGTTTACCCCTAATAAATGTTGGCTGAGGCCCGAGGGTATATGGACATTCAGAACAGTTCTAAAATCTTTTGGTCATATTCAATTGCTTCTATTCAAAGAACGATGTTGACGGACTGAAAAACCGTTAAGTTCACATCAGGAAAATGATAGGTTTGCGCATTGTGATGTTACAAATTTGCATAATGTTTATTTTGTGCATAATTTATATTACATATACACAAAGAAACACATGGCGTGCTGAACATTAAAAAAAGGAATGGATAATATTTAACCATATGCATTTCAAAAGGGTATCATCGAGTTTAAGTTTCGCCTTGCACAGATATTTTTCGCATTGAACGACACTCCACAAGGCTTTGTTATTATAGCAAAAGGTCATGAGAAATATGACACGAAACTCAATTTCATTTTCAGTTGCGGAAAAGTTACAAACCTAAGGAATCTCTTGGTTCCTTGTATTAGGGCCTCTCCCGTACTGACTATCCTCTACTATTGCATGTATTTATACACATTTTGAATTGCCGTAACGGCTTTACGAGGACAAAATTTGTGTGCTATTTCACATTTGCCCCATTCAGCAACTGGTGGTTCTAGGGTCAGCAAAATTTCGTCAAATGTAAGGCCCTAACCCTAATAGTTTGTTTTAAAAAGAGATGCCAATGACATGACAAAATGCCCACCGAAAGTGGGGTTTGGTCCCCCCCCCTCTTCCCTCATTTTCCCTCTATCGGCCCATGGGTTCAACAGGGGAAGATATGCGTATAGGAAATATTATTATTGTAAAACCAAAGTGACTAATCATAATACCACGAAATAATACACAACCTGAGGATGTTATTAAGTGTAAACTTGAAGTTACATATGGAATGAACGCTCAAGAGAAAGGTTGTATTATTCGTTAATTTACAACTTATGACATTCATTACCCTATAAAAGTGTCAAAAATGACATCAGTTGTAAAACCACATGGGTTTTGTCAATAGTGAATGTTCGACCGAATTACCAGAAACTGGAATAAGTTTTGTGTTTGTAAGGTTTCGTTTGGTATGAGAATGCTTAAGTCTTAATCGACTTACCTTCATTGTGCTGATATCTTTGAGGTTTCAGCTGATTGAAATATTCCCAAAAAAAGAAACTTATGATGATATATGGATGTGGTTCACAAACTACACGTATTTGAAATTCTTATAATTGGTGCACAGAATGTTATGTTAACCAGTTACTGGAAAAAGTCATGTTAATATACATACATTTATTACATATTGGGATTAAGCATGACAGTGAATGTTGCGGTAGATGAAATGTTTATACTATTCAAATATATTAAATTGCATTTTGATGTAGTTCTAAGTTCAATCTGAACAAGAGCAATTAACATCCTTTCTACATGTATACATTCAACCATTATAAACTCAGCAGCACAACGATGCTTCACACCACTCTTTCAAAATCTTCTCAGTGAAATGTTTTGAAATGTTGTTGACATGTATACATTTAATATTATTAAAACCATTTGTATTTGTTGCTTGTTCTGATCATCGATAAGGATTTTCAGCTGACGTCATGAGGTCACATGACTTTGTTTACGTCGCCATTTTGTAGGAAGACGTCGTCTGCTGTATATTTACATACGTTTGCATGTAGTAGATTACTTTTGTAAGTATTATGCCGGAATCGCGCTGTACCGTTAATTGCACTAACTAATAGACGTGTTCAGAATCCACTGATTGAGATTATACTTAAAGTACTTGGGGGATAATGTTTTCTCTAAAATAACATTTTATATTAAAAAAATATTCACTTGGCCAGTTCATTTTAACCAGCGCGTGTTTATATGCCCAGCACGTGTTTTACATGCCCAGCGTGTTTTCATCACCAGCGCTTGCTATCGCGTGTTTTAGACTGAGTCTTGTTTATATTACGTGTGATGTGACTGAGCTGTGTGAAGATCAGACGCATGAATACTCAACGCGCGAAGCTCTGCCCTACAAATGCCTTCCAGTTGAGTTAGTCACGTGACGAAATCCCTTTATAGGCACTGTTTGCTGAGCTTTCAAGTGTTGTCCTCTTACCACCAAATTTCCTACCTTTCATATCTCCTCCAGAAATACCCTCCGCAATACTATATTGCTATTTATGCATATGAAAGAGCTGGTGGTAGGCTGGTAGGTAGCACCATAACTAATACGGTATCAATCCGCCAACTTTCCCTCAGAGAAAAGGCTAATAAAAATAGGTCTTTACTAAGCATATTTAAACTTGACGAGATTTGTTTCACTAAAAGTTTCATAGGGAACTATTTTACCATGGACCCACACCAAAATTTGAGTGATTTGGTGAGGGTTTATAACACCACTTCACTTCAGCATAAAAAAGGGCCAAAACCTCTGGTGACCCCCTAATAAAAGTACCCTCATTCGAGAGATGTTAGATGGTACATTTTGAAAAACATCACAAAAGATCCCAAATCTATAAAATTCTGGTACAAAAAGGACCCGAACTTGACTCTTTCATCATAGGCTTCAAATGGGGCAAATAATTAGTTCCGTGCTACCTGGTACCACAGCGTATGTGTTTTTGTTATCGATATCAATATGATCTTTTGTAACATTGTAATACAATACAAGGCATGGCATCTGATGTTAAGAACCTTTTCTTTCCTGTGGGCCTACTGGCTTTTGATAACTGTGAAGACATTCACTGTTTTGTTGTTGTCTTGTTTTAACCTGCTAACTACCCAATGACTTACCTGCAAATGAATGACCTAGTGCAGTAGTACGTTTATGTGATCACATGATCAGGTCCACATTGATACTCTGTCCTAGACTTGAACGTTTGGTGGGTTGCGTGATATAACTGAACAATATGGCTGCATGACTTCAATATGCTCGTGTGTTATAAACGTACCTATTAATAGGCATGCTTCCGGACTGTATAACAAGTCATTTAAATTTGTTTCACTACAATAAGTTAATATCGTAGTTTTACAATATATTTTCCTCTTGTTACGTTTTTTAGGAAAGTAACTTACCACTATCCTTTAAGTTTGCGTCTTCTAATATAGCAACTACATGCAACTCATTCTAATAAATAACATCAGTTCGTATATATAGTAGTAATTATTCTGGGTAACACAAATTTGCCGGAGATAAAATTGTTGGGGTCGTCAACAACGAATCTTACAATACGCCTAGATTTCGTGAAAAGTGTTATTCCCGTCAGGACAAAACCTGAATGACCATTCTCCTACATCTCTGAAACAATCAAATACAAGTAAATTGTGTTTGATACATTCATTAGATTGTTGTCTTTAAACAATACCAAAACACAGCTATCATTTATGTGTCTTGCTTTGTTTTATTTTGTAACAAGTAACGACAATAGCAACACATATCTTTATCTTATTCGTAAAGCTTAACACATATCTTCATCTTATTCGTAAAGCTTAATTCAAGATGTTTATTTATTAGATAGCCGAAATCGTCATCAAACTTTTATTCCAACCTTCTTATCTTTTCTTATCTAAAGGCGCATACTTTTTACTGCTCCGATAAACTTACTCTTTGTAACGATTCTAATAAATCATATTTTTGCTTCTATGATATTTGAAAGATATCTGAATATGAATGCCTTGGACTGGTCTCACAAAAGAACAATCAATGTCATTTTGATGACGATTATTTTGCCTATGGTCTAAGAGCCGTTTCTTTTGTTTTACATATCATCCATTTCTAAATAGGTTCCTTTTTAAAAGAATTTTAAAGCGTGTCAAGATTTATCGAAAGGTCTCATTTTACCCTGAGACACGTGCATAAATTGTCTGGAGAAGTTGAGAACTAAGTGTGACAAATGTCTTTGAGAGAAGTATAAGTTTCCAGCTTAACATTTCAATTGCTTTCTACTCTGATAATTATTATGGTTTGTTTTAAAAGTTTGTCATATTGATCCATCTTTTCCATATGATATTTTCCATGGAAAGATTTACTGCTCTTTATTGTGCTTCAATAAAATTATTAAAGATATTCTGGTGCAAAACGATGGGTTGATTAGCTAATGTTACCTTTAAGTTAGCAGTCAGGGACAACAACATTTTGCACTTTGCTGTTTATTGTTTGAATCTGGCAGCTTTCAGATACAGAATAGTATACGTATAATATTCATTACAATAAAACAAAACATCACATATAAAGTGTCTTCTAAAATCTAATTCAATTCATCACTTTCATTACTTAAAATCAACTAAACAACGCCACAACAACACTGATTAATCTTTTGTCAAGTTTGGTTACCTTGGGATACATTGGTTTTAGCGGGCGTTTTGTGGATTCAATTCACCTCCCACACACCCATTTCATTTTGCCATACTAATAGAGCAGGGAGCTGTTATTTGACAGCTCCCTGAATAGAGACTCTTAATGACTTCTTTCAACAATCCATATGCATTTCGTCATTATAATATTTCTATTTCGCTGGAAATGTGGCGAGCAAGTGAGCTATGTCGGTCCTGAGGTACTCTGGGATTTCGGAACTAGGTCTACGACCCGAAGAACGTGTGAGGTCAGGGTAAGGGTGAAAGCAAAATGGCCACCAAGAGACCACAAAAGTATCTCTAGGTACAAGACGACTGTTGCATTTAGGGCAACGGATAGGATTCTAAAGTTATAAGGAAATCGTGGGTATGACGTGATAACGTTTGATTTATAAAGAGAAACTTTCATATCAGATAAATTATAAAGGGAGGTTAACGCGTTTGCCACCTTTCTGACGAAAATGCGTGATGTTTTTTAATGTCCAGACCTAAATACAGGGAAGCGAAATTACACGCCTGGGATGATATGGTATGTGTGTTTAGGATCTGACTGCGTTGAGCTATGTTATCGAGAAAGTGTAATTTACTAATTCACACGTGTTTGTATATTGTTTCTTAAGTGTATGACTGACTCTATCGTTAAATATTATTGGTACAATTGTAATTACAATATCAATTCCAGGATATGAATTGAATTGGCAGTGTAATCGGATAACATTGTTTGAAGTAAGCTGGGAAATACGAGGAAGCACTATGGAATTATTGATAAGTACATCATTATAAAATATGTATTCTTTTCTTTTCTTTTCATAATTTCTCACTTGAACAGAGATATCATTGGTACTTAAGTCTTTATCTTTTAATAATGTTATCTTATTTTTTATTAAACTTATTTTTTTTTTCTTTTCTCACTTTCCCATCTTTTTTGAGTTCTTGTCCTCTTTTGCACATGTGTTTTCGCCCATATGAAGTTTTGGCCGTTTTATTTAAATTGTTACCAGAGTTTAACTCTTCGACAAGTGTTTATCAATTTCCCCATCTTATTGGAAGCGAGTGGCAGCCTTAAATTATTCATGTCTATGGCGAAGATACAAAAAAAGGAAGAATATAAGTTTGGTCCTAACTCAATGATGTCTCAGACGATTTATACGTATTTGAAAGAGCAGCGGAAAATCCGTCTTTAATTTCTTTAAAAAAGGTTTTTTTATATTGATAAATTAATAATTTGAGTGTTCAGCTGAAGACACGTAAGACATTATAAAGTGTGGAAAGTATTAACCAACTTCAGATAGAATCATCAAATATGTACACAAACAGAAAGCCCGATATCGTTAGCCATGTATATTTCGGTTGGCTGCCACCTTCATTTCAATAATGAACTTTTGGTTTGTGTAAGCGTTTAATTCGTTAGATTCCTTAAAGGAGCACTAGACCGAGAAGTGAGGACGCAAATTTCTAAAGGCTCGAGAATATTCAGCAAAGCTTTTTAACCTAAGTGGAGAGCTACAAAACTTTTATAACATCAATGTTTATATCCAGTGTAGTTATCTAAGATTCATGAACAATAAAATTGCTAGTAACTTTAGTAGGCAAGCAGCGCAAGTCAATAAATAAATATATGTCAAATTTATGAAAAAGACGCTCTCACTTATGGGTCTACTTCACCTTTAAGCAGAAGCTCCGTTTAGTGTGGTCTACACTACTTAAACCTTTTATCAATTCTCTTGGTTGGTATCACGTCACATCCGGGAGATGACGTCTTTTTTTGGAGTGAAAACAAAGCTTTGCGCGATACACGTGGGCAAGTCTATATGTGTTCACAGTGTGCAGTATGTATGGTATGTAAACAAACACAGCTGATCGCTTTATTTTCACTCCAATGCGCGCGGTTATTATGCGGTCTGATGACATCTGGTAACGAAGTTCTCGGATATCCGACCAAATGAATACAATTATTCTATAAGTTAATTCTGAATGAATTTCATCGTCAAACTGTCTAAATGTGTAAAATTTAACATAGTTGAACGTTATTACTAGCTTCCAATAAGAGAGCAAACTGGGAGCAGCTCGGATTAATCCATACAAGTGAGGAAAACAGGATCCTTAAAATGAAAGTTTAAAACTTACAGAAAAAAATTATATATATATGAAAATGGACATGCGGATATTTTTTCATGAGCTTAAATACTAAAATATCAATTATATCTGCTACATTAAGAATTGTTAAAGCTTTGAAAAAAGGAATTTGATCACTGTATACGACCTTGGAAATAGATATACCGCTTGCGACACTTCAAAAACATTTTACGCTATGAATAATAATGCCAATGGCTGTTTTCGTTATAAAAATTGTGTCAATGCTCTCCAGTTTAATAAGATAAGATAAGAAAAATAAGATAAAAGATGAGATAAATAAGATAAGAGATAAGATAAGGTACGGTACGACGTATTAAGCGCCCCTGCCATAATAAGCGCCCACCCAGCTTTTTGTTTAACAGATTACATGATTTATTTGAATTATTTGAAGACTTAAAACACTAAAGTTTTGTTACATTCTTTGTTTATTTTGCATGTGATGTTCACAATGCTTTCGTGGTGGTTATTGTGGGGCTATTATAGACCCAGTTCACAATTATGTACAGCAGTACATGCAGTTTGAATATCGTACTGTAGCCCACTTGGCACCCGAGCATGGGTACTTATCAGGAAGTAACTTTGGGCCTAAAAAGTGGTGCCATTCTCTCTCTCTCTCTCTCTCTCTCTCTCTCTCTCTCTCTCTCTCTCTCTCTCTCTCTCTCTCTTTCTCTTTCTCTTCCTCTCTGCTTTCGTAAATATGACAATTTATTCGATAACCAACCGACAGAACAAAACTATAAACACTAAATTTGAGTGGAAATAGCTACAACCGAGTGCAACAACAAAACAAGCCTAATACCAACTGGAAATTATATATGTAAATAACTTCTATCTGAACGACTTCATTGATCTCTTACATACGTGGTAACTACACACAATTTATAAAGCCCTGAAAATCTTCTTGAGCGCCATCTTTATTATGGTGAGTTATTGGCGCAGGCTGATCTTACCTAAAATTCGTTTCCAACAACAAAAGTTATATATGTTGTTTACACTGCTTGAGACATTTTGCAACTTTCAGTTTTTCATCTGTTTCCAAGGATGGCTTTATTGTTGTCACCGTTACGGATGAAATTCAAATCATTTGCATCCCTTAACCATACTGCGTGACAAAGATTCAGTTGGATACATCACTTAAAGTGTAATATCGTTTATTTTGTCCCAAGATGATCTCATCTAGGCTATGAGTACATTGGATAGTAAACAGAGCGTGTCAAGCCCACGTAAGTTAATTAATCACGGAAGAATATTCATCAATTTTCCATAATTTAAATTCTTAGCATGGACCCTTCGAATCAAGATGCGTTCATAATGTAAACATGAACCCATTCCAGAAATAGTATTTTGAGTTTGCTCTTTACTCAGTGTTATACCAAATTTAAGCTAATGCCCACGATAAATGGATGATAATCAATCTATCGCTTCATTCCAGTACCAAACATTATCATGGTTTATGCAATCGAAGCTTAGGCTCTAGACACTTCGTCTCCAACTTACAAAAACATGTCATTCGTTTTTTGAGAGATGATAAATTTGTTTTGCAGAAATCAAATAACGCTTGGGATCGTCTACTGGTGACGACCAGAAGGAAGTCACATCATGGTATGAACAATAAGATTTGTACTTAATTAGCATTGTAGTCATCAGAAATGATACAATGGTAGATGGTAACATGTTTTAACCAATGATAACATGTTTAATAAAAAAAGAAGAAAAAATCTATATTAATCGTGTAATAATGATACACACTCATATCGTTTGGGAATGGGATCTGAACCTTACAAATGGGAAGTGTTTGGTGGCAGAAGATGAAAATTACAAATCAAGATTATTCTTATGATATTTACAGTGATACCAATATGATCACTGCGATACTGCCAGAAAATGATATATGACACTTACCTAGCATGACTTCGTTTTGAAGAAATAATCAATCATAACAATCGCAGCATAATTCTAAAAGACTATGACAACGATTATGTTTGATTGCTTTTCAGAATGAACATGAAATGTGCAAAGGAGATGATCTAGAAAGCTGAAGGCAGCTGATCAGTATGCATTTACGCAAATCATAGTCTTCAAATTTTATGCATTTATTCCAACTGAATCTTGGTTTGTCTGAGCAGGGAGGTGCCACTTTACACCTGCCTGGTTTGAGTTAAATAATGCTTTGAACAAGTGAGCGGTTGTCCTTTAAAATGTTGTGAAAGGGATAGAAAAGAACAATGGATTTATATTTTAAGTAAAATGTAAGAGCTTTTCCACAATACAAATTTGCAAAAGTTTCATAAACCTGAAAAACCGTATTGAGCATGGAGGTGCCACCTTACACCTGCCTGGTTTGATTTAAATAATGCTTTGAACAAGTAAACGGCTGTCCTTTAAAATGTTGTGAAGGGCTAGAAAAGAACAATGGATTTATATTTTAAGTAAAATGTAAGAGCTTTTCCACATTGAATGAAAATTTGCAAAATTTTCATAAACCTGAAAAACAGTATTGGCTTCAAATGTCACTATAATCATGGAATGTTTTTAACAGATTTAGATGATACTAATCATATATATCATATTTCAAAAGTTAACAAAATTGTTTACATATTTAGAAAGTTTATTCCCGGTCACTGTGCATATTTTGTGTCACTCATCATAATTGTCGGCTCATTAGATCATATCACACTTATTCACCTTTCTTGCTAGCTATAGTCACCTCATAAGATATACAGTCCACATCTTAAACGTCATAAACCCAAC
>JAIGNY010000395.1:2527500-2602500 GCA_020152595.1 Chiridota heheva
TAATAATAATAATAATAATAATAGTAATGATAGTAATAATAATAATAATAATAATAATAATAATAATAATAATAATAATAATAATAATAATAATAATAATAATAATAATAATAATAATAATAATAATAATAATAATAATAATAATAATAATAATAATAATAATAATAATAATAATAATAATAATAATAATAATAATAATAATAATAATAATAATAATAATAATAATAATAATAATAATAATAATAATAATAATATATAGTAATAATAATGATAATGATAATGATGATAATGATAATGATAATGATAATAATAATAATAATAATAATAATAATAATAATAATAATAATAATAATAATAATAATAATAATAATAATATTGATAATAATGATAATAATAATAATAATAATAATAATAATAATAATAATAATAATAATAATAATAATAATAATAATAATAATAATAATACTAATACTAATAATAATAATAATAATAATAATAATAATAATAATAATGATAATGATAATAATGATAATAATAATAATAATAATAATAATAATAATAATAATAATAATAATAATAATAATAATAATAATAATAATAATAATGATAATGATAATAATAATAATAATAATAATAATAATAATTAATAATAATAATGATAATAATAATAATAATAATAATAATAATAATAATAATAATAATAATAATAATAATAATAATAATAATAATAATAATAATAATAATAATAATAATAATAATAATAATAATAATAATAATAATAATAATAATAATAATAATAATAATAATAATAATAATAACAACAATAATAATGATAGTAATAATAATAATGATAGTAATAATAATAGTAATATTACGACTATGACAACAATTCAATTTCAATATAATTTTATTGATTCCAGTAAAAATACAAAAACTCTTTACAAATAGCAGCTTAAATACATGGTAACGTAACGTTTTATCTGATGACCACGATTAATGGATGTTCATAGTTAGACAACATTTCTTGTTTCAGTGAAAGCTACATGTAAAGAGACGTCTCATTGTATCCTAAGCGTTCGTTCTTGTACCAGACAACACGTTCACGTCATATTTAATACTCACAGGAGTCCACTAGACACGTTAATCTTACATATTAATGCTCAAAAGGAATGTTACATCTAATGCTATCACAAAAGACACATCTAAAGGGCAGGCAAATATTCCATATGATACTAATGCTGCCTTTGAAGCTGAAGCGAACATCAAAATGGCATCCAACTGTCATATGGCGGCAATGCACACGATCATAAAATGAATATTATATCTTTATGTTTAAAGGGACAGTTCGGGAAAACGCTGGGTAAGTTAATTTCTCATGCAAAATGTAAAAGAATGGTACACGTCGTGCTCTTGGGAACGTTAAATCTATCATGTGTATGCTACATATTATTCTCAATGGGGCAACGCATCTAATGTTTGTGAGGATGATTCATCCTACATTCAAGGACAATTCTAGGCTAAATTGCATTGTTCGCACATTTGTTTTTTACATATTTCAGACAAATATCTAATTTTGTCCAGACTTGAAGGGAAGTTGGCGTACAACCGGTAAATGTTGGTATTTGGAAAAACGGAAAAACATATCGTAATTTCTTATTTCAGCTCAATTTGAGTTATCTTTGCCGAAATCTTTCGTAGCTGGCAATACCCAAATGTAAAGGAACACTTTAAATGACCACAACGTGACAGCAGTATGACAATGGAACAATGGTGAGAATACTTTCAGTACTGAAAAACAGTGAAAGTTTGGTTGCCAAATGCAGATATTTGGCCTAACCCCCTAAAACATTCAGAACAAAATGTTTTTGGATACAAATTTAGTCTACAACATATCCTTAATCAAAAACTAAACGGTGTCACCTTGTAAGTTTAAAATATTAAAGATAGCGGATAAGATGTTCGCCAAAGAGATAAAATAACTAAATCTTCTGTACTATATGATCGAGAAACATGCTTTTTGTATCTACATATAGGTTTTGTGACCAAGAAAGTCATTCTCAATGTTTAAAAAGGTTTTTTGGGCAATTTGAAACAAACACCAAGATGGCGGACACGATATCCGCCGAATTGTAAATAATCCATTTCATTGCTGCTGCATGGTGACAATCATAGTCCAATGACAGAGGTGTCCTTTTATAGGTTTCCTGTCCATTGTATGTGTCTTCAAAAATGCCTAAGTCCCTTGCAATTTGAGGTGATGTAGAACTGCGCATAACACACAGATTAAATTCGAAATATTATCTGATGCACAACTTCGAACTAAGACACGTACCCTAACAAAACACCTTCATAGATTGGCAACATGCAGGTCTTTGAATGGTTGAACACAAAAACATACACAACAACCAATCAAAGAAATTCAAGAAATTCATTCAGAAAACATTAAACTTAATACAACTTAATTCAATAGAAAATTCAAATGTTTGCAAATAAATTTGTTAAACCCTCAAGATGATACACGTCTAATAACAAGTTACAGCAGTTTTGATAAAGTTGTAAAAGAAAATTGCACAGAGAAACTATAATAAACATTTTGTCAAATTAGATTCTGTTATGTGCAATTCCTTGTGATCTGCGATCTTAAAGACAAAATGTTACATTTACAAACACATGAAAGTTTAAAAGGATTATTTTAGTGGTCAAACAATCTTACTATCTTATTCTATTAAGGAGATATTTACATTCAAAGTTACTGCATAGAAACTGTTGATATCAGACTAATTGTGATATCACATACTCAGATCCTCACAATCATTATGGTTTCTATCATATTTGTTTCTGCGGTTTTGTGGCTTAAAAACCGGTTATTAGATATGTCAGGAAAGTAGTAAAACAGAATCCAGTAGGAGTAATTATAATTTGCCACCTGAAGAAAGATTGAGGAAAAATAAATCAAATAGTAAAAACGTTCAAAGAATTTTCTTTAACAATTGTTAAGAATGTGAGGATAAGAGCACCAACCGTCTAAAGTAGTACACCAGTCAGTTCTGCACAGGCAAGACAGGACTTTAAACTTGAATATCTCCTTAACCAGTTAACGGATAAGATATTGAAGTAGATTTTTCACCATTTTGTTTCTATTAAAGTCTTCTTTAACATGATTGAACTTGACTGAACTAATCCTTAAAATGACGGTTTCTCCTTACAAAGTTACTTATACTGACATATTTCAAAATTGAAATACCAAACACTGCAAAGATTAAATGTTAGGATAGCAAAGAGTTACGAGGAAACTGCGGTATCTATACAACTGAAAATTCCTGAACGTTTTGGTTCCTTATTTTATGCCCTCTTTCTGTCTGTCTGTCTGTAAGTATTTAGGACTATTAATATCTGTCAGATTATTGTGCAGTGATATTTACATTATACATGTAATATATCCAATTGTTTTACTCCTATCATCCATTTGGTAGTGTTAGAGTCTATATTTTGATACCTTTTCTTAGGAGCAAGAAAATTACTTGGGAATTAATTTCATTATAAGTTGGTATTGCAATTAAAGACTGCACCCTGCTGTTAAATACTAAACACTGAAAAAGTTTAATTTGAGTATAGCAAGGAAACATGGCAAAATTACATGCAAAGAAAAGGTAATGTTTTATCTTTGTAACGTTTTGATTCGCTACTTTGACTCTCTTTCGAGCTGTTTGCATTTTCCAGATTATTCTGCAGGGTCATATAAATGTATAATGTATCAGATTATTACATTTCTAACATCCATTTGGTAATGTTAGTGTTTATACTTTGATGCCTTTTCCTCACGAGCAAGAAAGTTTCTTGCAGTTTAAAACATCATAAATATTGGTATTGCACCCTAGTCAGCTAGTGTTATCTTTGTTTCAAGAGACATAAATCAACTGACAGACTGAACGAGAAGATAATGAGTTTCTTTGAATCATCCTCAAAACTCCTTTAAAGTAAGAAAATTAGAAAGGACGTTTTGGTTCATTATAGGCCAGATATCGGACGTGCTACATGCTTTTAGATTATTCCTCAATGACATATACATTATACACATAATGTATAATTTTTGAACTCCCAAATTGGTCGTTTAGAGTCTATAGTTTGATGCCTCACGAGAAAGGAAGCTTCTTGCGAATCTATTTAAATATAAATTGACATTGCAATTTAATACGGTACTCTTCTGTTGATACTAAACACTGAAAATATTAAGTTTTAGGATAACAAGTAAACAGCAAAATTGCATGCAGAGGAAAAGTCCCTTTTGTCCTGTTGCGAGCTGTTTACGTTTTTTCAGATTATTCTACAGTGTTTATTCTACATTACACACATAATGTATAACATTTGCTACTTCTAACATCCATTTAGTAGTGTTAGAGTCTATATTTTGATGGCTTTTCCTCAAGAGCAAGAAAGCTTCTTGCGAATTAATTTCAAAATTAATATTAGTATTGCACCCTAGTGGCATCTTTGTTTCAAGAGACATAAATCAGCTGAGCAAGAAGATAATAAGTTTCTTGAAATCATCCTCGAAACTCCTTTAAAGTTAAAAATTAGAAGAAAAAAATTGTTTCTATAAATGACGAGGTATCCACATAAAGCAAAAGGATAAATGTCCGAAGTTAAGTGATCAGTTTTGAGGCTTCAAATAAATAAAAGACTTAAAAATGTTTTCAGTTTCTATTTCAATTCAATGTCTTCTTCCTTTTGATGGTGATGGGCCAACAATAAAACTATCACTTAGAATGTATCTACTCAATTTATTATCCTTGGAAGGAACTTCAAAAATGCATGAAAGAACTTCTGGCTTTTTAAATCACATTAAATCGATACTGCTCCACGAAACGATGATATTCTTTGCATATGAAATATAAAACGACGCACGCTTTTACAGATTATTGACACTTTGTGGCACAGAGCGCAAGTATACTACACCCCAAACTGTTGTAAATCCGTCTTAATAACTCTGCCTTTCGCCACATCTATAAGCAAAGATGTTCACATAATCAGAATTGCCAAAATTGCATCAACTCAGCTTCATAAATTAGGTAGTTTCTCATTTTAGATTGCAATTAGGTGCTAAGGGGTTTTCATCTGCATTATCTTATCTTCTATACACACTTATAATGTCGACATATAGAAGGACGCCATTTTGTTGAGTGAATTATAATTATTGTTACAACAATTAAACTCAATTATCAACTAGAAATGCAACTGAATTTAAGGGACAATAAAAACAAATTATTACAAATTATTTAAAGTAAAAAAAAGGAATGAAAACATTTTTACCTTGCAAAAGGTACTACCGCAAATGTAAGATAAAGTTGGTAATGTCTTCTTAATGAACTCTTACCATTTTATTGAATGCTCTATCATCATGATAAAATCATTAATGTCATTGTGTTCTTGTTCAAAAAACTTTATGCGAGCATTTGTCAATATACATACATACATACATACATACATACATACAACTATGAATTATTGAATTTACGTGCCTGCATTTTCATTAAATAGGCCTATAACAAGGTTTGTTTGGACTGCATATCCATATCTGATATATTGTACACTTTTTGGTGTAATAAAATGTTATATTGTTTTGTCAAACCTGCGCAGGAGAATGTAAGACGAGGTCAAAACTAAGTTGCACATGTGAAATTCAATCAAGTTTATATCATCTTCAAAAAATCTTGAGATGGGAGACTTTTTGGTCGAAAGTAATATTTGAATATAAGTCCATTGCGCACGAAAAACGCAAGGTCAAGTTCTCGTGTCAATGTGGAGAAGCAACTTCCTGATTGGCAGATAAGATTACGCAACTAGGATGACAAGTCAATCAAATACTGCAGTGGAAGTGACGTCACTGGTAGATTACTGGTGCAATTTTTGTAACGAGATTCCTTCTTTAAGTAATCAAAAACAACGTCTTAAACAAAAATGATATTTTTTTTTAATTGTTAATTTTTGATACCCATGTTGCCATCTTGTGGAGGCAAACCACGGGCGTATCCTGCAATGCACTCGTACATGGCGCCATTGCACTTCCTCTATTGACAATATTTGGGACAACGAGACACAAATTTTCGGGAAAAGGAATCCCCCACTTCCATGAGAATGCATTTGGTACACATCCAAAAGCGTATCAATGATATGTATCTGCGCTCGGCATTTTTTTGCCCACCTCAAAATAATAGCAGAATTGATATTAATGATCGCATGCGAAGATGAGTTTAGTAAAGCTTTTATTAAGCAAGAATATGTGTGACGAGGTCATACTCGATATATTGGAGAGGAAGGCTAAAAAAGCATATAAAACACTTTCTTCTCTTTTAAATGCAACACGGTTGCAACTTGTTTGTAAAGTAATGTTTCACTCTACGTTTTGTTGTTGCTTTCGCACCAGATGTCGACAGGATAGTTAAAAAGGAAAGGTAAAAGTAAAATTTATATTTATTGAAATTATTACATTTTTGAACCAATATACTTCTTTATCAGTTTATGTTGGCCAGTAGAACTTGCGTCGCTATAAGTAGTAGCATTATTTGTGGAGAATGTCATACTTCATAAATTCCAACAAAACATACTATATGCAGCCGTGTTATATATCTAATACACTGGGAAGATTCGGACGAGTGATTAGATAGTTTCGAAGTAAGGGCAAACGCAATATTCTTTCTAGTACGACTGCATACGAACATGTGCTCAAAAGTCAGCATCCATTCTAATCACCTCTCTGTATAAAATGTTGTCACTTACTGGGAGATAAGAATATGTGAATTTAGTCTGTACAACAGTCCGGGAGAAAGTTTTTTATATTAAGGTTTTGTCAGATCCTCCAAATTAAGAATTAATGCAATGGAGGTCGGCATTGAGCAACATTACCCACAATGCTTCACGCGTATTATTGCTATAGCCCTTACAAAGAGTCCAGATCTGATTTAAATAAAGTTTATATATGAGTAAATAAAGTTTGATCTGGACAGATAAAAGCCAGATATCAACGTTATATAAAACAAAGGAAACTTAATGAATAAATAAAGTTTGATTTGGCTAAATAAAGCCAGATATAACCTTGATTAAAGTCAATTTGGTATACAAAAAAAAGTTGATCTGAGCCAGATTAAAATTGATCTGGAAATTCCAGATCAAAATTGATCTGGAAATTCCAGATCAAGTTGGATCTAAGCCAGATCAAATTTGATCTGGAAATTCCATTAACCAAAGTCAATTTGATATACAAATCAAGTTTGACTTGGCCAGATAGAGCCAGATATAAAATAGATTTAATGCTACATTTGATATACAAATAATCTTGATTTGGCCTGATAAACTGAGTCAGATATAACCTTGATTAAAGTCAATTTGATATACAAATAAAATTTGATCTGAGCCTTAATCAAGTTTGATCTGGAAATTCCAGATCAATTTAGATCCGGAAATTCCAGATCAAGTTAGATCTGAGCCAGATTAACTTAGATCTGAGCCAGATCAAGTTTCATCTGGGTATTATATTAAATCCAGATCTGTCCCAGACCTGGAAATTTATATCTGGACCAGATCTGGAATTTATATGTGGGCCAGAAAAGGCATTTTTGTAAGGGAGAACATTTTTTACACATTGGAAATCAACAGGAGGGGCCATATGAAAAGAAAAGAAAAAAACGTCACGGGTACAAGATAAGTTATCCATTTCGATTTCGATCAAATCAGGATTAAAACACCCCTTTCGTCTATACGAGTCCTGCGTTATGTCCTTGAGCAAGGCACTTTATTCCGTCTACTTGCTTTAGTTCGCTCAGCTGTTAAATAAGGCCTAACCAGCATTGTTGGGAAGTTAGCATATGATGGACTGGCGTCCAGTCCAGGGACAAGTCTTTGTTTCTCATTCGCTTGCACCACAGAAACTGTGGATAGGCACCGGCCTTATCAGCTTATGGGCTTTCGTGCTTTGGGAAAGGATTCAGCTTTCCTTAAATTCTCTTCCCTTAACTTTAAGTAAAAATATCATTAAACAAATGGGTTTTACATGAAAATATGTCACACTGTGCTTGCTGTTTAAATATATCACTTTCAATCATGGCTTTGCAATGTAGAGCAAAATCTTATGTCAGCTCCTAGTTAATGCATATTTTTCTATAATAATATAAGTACGGAATAATATTCCTTAATTGTAGGGGTAAAGAATTGTGAAGTAGGACGTTCCTGGACACAAGACTGTGTTTCATGTGGTTTTTCCTTGTTTAAAGATACGCTTTTGCTGAAATGTGTCATTTGTTGTAATACAGGAACGTTTATTGCTTATAAAAAATATGTATAGTACAAGGGACTCAAAAATATCAACAAGAAACTTGAACAAGCATCTAACCGCTATAATCAGCATTTACACGGCTTTCTATGTTCTTGTAGAGCCTTTCCAAAGATTTCCTATTTTTCCTTGTGTGAGCCTACACGTATATGTGGACGAAGTTGATGTATGCAACATTGAAAGCTTGACATTGTCAAAGTCCATCATCTTAAGCAAAAGGTCAGGCGCTAAAGTGATGAATCGCTGTTTCATTATGGGTTTTCAGTATTAAAAGTTGTATCAGGGTTCTTGCAAGAAAACACCTGCTAAAATAAATGTATAGCGATTGTCAGATTGTACTGGTTTATCATTTTTGACTCGCACAATAAAGTTTGTTTCCTCCGTTGAATAATATTATAAAAACATCGAATCTGGAATCTTTTTGTAAATCCAAAGATGTATGAACACATAAGGTGGAAGTTTGGGAAATTATTGTGTCATTTTATATAAAAAGTAAGACCTTTTACCTTCCAATTCTATTAGGGGTTAACCTGAGGGCATAAAAAAGTGAATGCTCTCCCCAAATATAGCTGCATTATACAGATTATACACACAAAAAAAGGTCGCAAAATAATTTTTCTGAAAGTGATTTGAAAGTGAACGAAATTGTTGTTTTAACAAGCAGTCATGTTAAACATTTTATTTCTACATTTTTACATCCATTTTTCGCTTTGACTCAATCTATTTTCCTAATGATTTATGAAAGGTAAATTTAATAACATGAATAATTATGTACAACGTGTTGATAATTTTTATTCGCGATCATTTCATTTCAGATTATGTCTTGCGATGAAGGGAAGAGGTATGTGTTTACTGTGCAAAAACAGTTTTTTGGTAAGACCACCACACATAAATTACGAAGACCATTATGTTAATAAGCAGTTCCACCATTTTCTCTCTGTAATTTTCATTATATTTTCATATAATTTATTACTTATTTTCGTTGCATTGTATTGTTTTCACCGTTTTGTTGTTATGTAAATATTATGAGAAGATGGAAAAATAAATTGAATTGAATTGAAGTTCAATGTGATTTCAAGGTGACGAGAATTTGTCCTTATTATTTTTACCACGAACAATACGCGAAGCGTGCAAAAAAAATTGATCACAATTTTCATATATTATAGTTAGTCCTACTTCTGGTATTATTCAAAATCACTTAATAAACATATAGACACATAAATAAGAAATGAATGTGGGACATAAGAAAAAAACAATCCCAAATTAAACTAATCACTAAATATTACATGCCTGTCGTCGATTGACCTCTATAAACCATATACACTGCAGTGTCTGGTTATCATATTTTAACGACAAAAATGCTTTCCCTTTAACCTTTCTATCTTGTTGTTTCTCGTAAAAAATAATGATAATCAAAACCGGAATCAAAAATATATTTTAAAAGTTCAACGGTTTGTGAGTTATGTGTACAATATAATGCGCAAAGGTTACATAAGAACAACTGCACACCACCACAGCATACACGACAAAAAACCAAGTCATAAAAAAAGTTCTAAATTATGACTATTCTAAAGATTATTAATATTTCGCGAACAACAAATATGTTATTCACACCCGAACTGAAACAAGATCTCCATTACTTGAAAGACAGCAATTAAGACATTCGATAGATAAATTTAACCAGACAACGGAAATTATAGAAAAAGATCAATTTTTACGTCGACCGCATTTAATATCAGCTAGCTAGCTGCTATCGTTGCCACAGCTGGAGTGTCAAGTCTGTTTGATTCTTCTAATTTATGGTGTAGATGGCCTACTTTTCAGATGAAAGGAACAAATAGAAGTCTTTGACCGAATGAGGGGGGCAACCTAGAAATTCCATTCATATTTTATCGCTCTGTCCTCGTTTTAATAATATCTTCGCTTGTTATTTGTTGAATAGCAGATTTTAAAAATATATGACCCTTTTCAATTATTGTTGACAGAAATCATCCCAATTGCACTTCTTTTTTTTCTTTTTAAATTTCGTTTTGTTCTAATGTCTTATGATGAAGTAAGAAGTGCTACTCTCTATAACCCCTAAAATCCTACTTCATGGGATATGTTTGTTTCAATGTTCATCAATTTAGTTCTATGTTGTTATAAATTACATCTTTCATGAAGTGAAATTGACAAGGGGGTAACTGACGTAAGTTGCAAAAACCCTTCACATGTGCCCTAAGTAGCTAAGGGCCCCAAAACTTTTCCACGGGGCCGATTTCCTCCGTTTCACAACTGATTAAAGTTATATTTCACACGTAAACATTTTTGTGCAATTATTATCAGATATTCAAGAGTCGTTATATTTAAATAAAGAGATGAAGATGGATTACAATTGTTTGGGTGTAAGGTATACTTCGTCGATACTATATGTAAAATGAAGTGGGAATATTCTCAATCTCAGTAAAATAGACATGGATAGCACAACTGACGCACTTTTTTTACACTTGTTATTGAAGAACCTTCAATACAGCTATACAAACTGTAGGTAGATGGTTTGTGGGCGGTAACTTTCCACCATTGTTAAGTCATCGAAAAAATCTAATCCTGTGAAACGGAATATGATACAATTTGAGAAAAGACCAGGTACTTATATTGGCAAAGCCTTTCCTAAAATGTTCGTTCAGTGGTCACACGTGTGGATCCTTTACCTCAAAGAGTAATACAGAGAACAAAATGGTGAATAGAGTATCAGAAAATTGTCTTCCTTTACGAAATATTCAAGTTTAAAGCTCTGACAGACCGGTAGACAGATTTGCATAGAAATGACTGGCAACAGACTAGAAGTAGTGTCACAGCCGCACATGCCTCAGCTCACATGGCTTCTCATATTTCAGTGAAATAGTGTTCTTCGAGATTTTGTGACTCACTACCTTTACATCATCAGTAGAAGGGTTAAAAAAAGGGGAATAACTAAAGGAACTAAAGCTATCGAAGGCTTAAGACCAGTTGAAATCTACCTTCAGCGGCATATTTGGGAAGTAACATAATATGAATCTTATGAAGTGTTTTTGAATCTGAACGTTAGATTAATGGGAGTATTCCAATTTTACGATAGTTATTTATCATCCGGTCAATACAAAAAAAAAAAGATCTTTAAATGTTGTTGGTTATTGAAAGTATTAGATACAGCAAAATGTTTTCGATTGTTTTTCAACCAATCAAAAAATTTCATTTAAGAATGGGTCCAATGAAAGCTTGACCAGTATTAGATGTAGGCATGCGTTTGACAATTTTGGGGATAATAGATTTTATACTGCATTATTTACAAAGGTATTCGTGAACTGATAGGATTATGTATATCATACTAATCAGTAGGAAACATTTTGGTAATCCGGTAAACTTAGGTATTCATGACTAAAGAAAGTCACATATGTTATGTGCATATGGGGCCTGCCTACAGTGTGCATAGCCTTTTTTGTACAATACTACAGTCAAAGACTCATATAAAGTATATACATCGTGAATAGTATTTTTTCAAAAGTTTGGTTCAGACTGATTTTTATTGCATCACACGGATAAATGAAATGAATTAAAAATATAAGACTATCATATAAAAAGTATTAATCATAGTCTGTCTACCTCATGATGTTTCATCTAAATCATTTCAATATTTTATCACTTTATGCGTTTCTGTGCAACACCAACAATCAAGTGAGATTACAAAATTAGGTTCACAAATACAATACAAATGATTCAAAAGGATGTGCTCGAAAAACCTGAATATTGTAAATGTCTACAAACATACAGAGGTATTATCAAATATATTATTTTAAAATATATTACAAATCCTGCAAGTAGAAAAATTTCAAATCAAACTCGAGAAAAAGTTGCAAACCTTTATAATTAAAATTTTCATGTACGAATGATAAACCTCTATGTTCTTTGAAGCATAAATCCTGAGCCGTACATTCGACCAAAATTTACCTGCAATAGATCATTTTAAAGACAGGAGTTCAGGGGAAAATAGTCCTAAACACAAAATCAATTATAGATTTCGAAATGTCTTTCAATTTAAAACATCACACATTTTGCATATATTGAGAAATCTTCAACAATTGTTTAACCCAAATGAACCTAAATGCACTGTAAATATATTTGTTTTATCATTTTCTAACACACTACAATACTTTGATTAATAATTGATCAGGTTGATGACCTTTATGGTTTTTTCCATTTGATTGTATTTTCAAGTTGTTTTATTTTGCTATTTTCATTTCTGTTATGTAATTATACCAATGCAATTCAAGGATTATACAAAATAATTTACAACGTATCATAAATCGTCAGAAACATCACTTCAGACATCGTAGTAAAAGTCAGGAATCTAAAATAAGGAAAGATGAAAAGAACAAAATTGATAGCAAACAATCTGGTTTGTTATTGATTTGTTAAGGCTCTTTTTGATTCGGTTTGACAACTCGTCTAACTGGTGCATGTATTTCACTACTCCTTTCGTTTGTTCTAATTTCAATCGCAAGAGAAATGATAAAAATCGATTGCATCTAGCGTGATTTTGAAATGCCCTCGATTTTAAGACATACTACAAGAAAAAGAGTTATGTGCGAGGTGATTTGTGGTGGCAAGAATGGGCGCCATTTGTGTGGTCGTTGATGACCCATATAACATCTTGACCACCATATCTTTCGACGAAATAATAACATAACCCAAAAAACTCAATTAGAGACCTAGATTTAGCTTCACCAACCTCTGATTTGTAGAGTTCTGACGTGATGGTTTGGATGTGTTTTCTGTGTTGACAAACATGTTTAGTGTCTTAATCGCGAAATTTCCAATAAACAAAAAACGATTCATGCAGTGCCTTTAAAGGATTAGTTCAGCGGCCAAGCAAGTCTATCTGATATGAAAGAGGACTTCAAAGAAAACGAAATGGTGAAGAAAGCATTCAAAAATCTTATTTTGTTATTTCATCTTTTTTTTTACAATATTTCAGCATCATCATCATCATCGTCGTCGTCGTCGTCGTCGTCGCCATCATCATTATCATCATCAAGTTCTTATTATTAGTAGTACACATTCTTTATGCATCCCTTTTCTTCTTATTATACATTCTTTACATATTCTATATTACACATTCTATATTACATACTCTTTATAGCAGCTTCAAGGAAGAAAATTAGAACAAATATTTGTTGAAATCCTATGACCTCAATAAGATTCGTATTGATCGATCAATTAGCAGGCATACTATACGCTTCCGGTTTACCCTACAATTTTCACTTCCCTTCATTCTTAATTGATTTGCAAAATTAATCCTTATTATCTCATCACCCACATATACATATATGTGGGGATGAGATATTGTAGTCACTTTGCTCTGTAAGCAAAGAACTGCCTATATCTCCTACACTACATGTTTGGTGTCATACAGTCTGACAGTAGGGTAGGATAAATGGAAAAATGTCAGTTCTTTCAATGAATAGGGTCAAGGGTCAGAGGTCAGAGGTCAAGTTTGTGATTTTAGGGGGTAATTATGTACTAATTTGTACAATTTTTGGGCCACTTTAAATTCCGAAACTGCAAGACAAATACCAATCCGATGTTTATATCACATGGTACATGAACTTGTGTCCCGTAAGCTCTGGAGTCAAAAGTTCAAAGGTCACAGAGCTAGTGACCTCTTGTACCATTTCCTCCCATAGTTATTGTTATTAGCTATTTCCCCCATTCTGCCATTATGCTTAAGGTGATGAGACCAGCAACTCTATGGACTGTTTTTGTTGTTCTAATATTGATTATTTATGCGAATGCATTTGCAAAAAAATGCTGAAATTTATATAATAATAACATCAATATTAGTAAAAATATTAGATTGGTGTTAATATAAATGAACTTTTGTTAAAATTAAAGGCTAAGGTGTGTTAAACATAAAATGCATTTTTAAGTTTCTGATTGTCGAAATATTTACACAAATATTTACAAGCCAATTACTAACTGCCGCAGAAATGATGTCACGAATATATATTAGAATTACTGGTGTTAAAGGAATATTCCCATGAATTTTCATTTTAATATATATGATAAAGGATCATGAAAGAATAATTTGGTGTAAATATCATGTTGATTTTTTTTTTCCTTCTAAAAGATTGCGCAAGTGTGTTGAAAAGTGATCTCACAGTGTACAGTGTGATGCCATAAAGGCAAAGGATTTTAATTGCATCTTTTTAAATTACTGGAAGCATTTTTTTGAGATTGGGTACAACACACACTTTGTAAAAACGTGCTTTGCACATCTGTCTATGAACCTTGCGTTCATTCTCTAAGCAAAAGAAGAATATTTATCTGTTTTATTAAAAAACATAAGAGGTGTCTTGGATTTGCCTTTATAACATCACATCGTACACTGCAAGGTCACTTTTTAACACACTCCTCCAATCTTTGAAATGAAATAACTCCTAAACGGAATAAGAATTGAAATGATTTCTACACCAAATTGTTTCTTTAATAGTCCTCTATCATATATGAAACCAGGCCCAACAAGTTTTGTGGTTTCGATACTTTTTCATAAGCTAATTGATTTGCCAAATTTGTATTAACTGTCATGTCATTGCATATCATGAAATATTTGTTCCATAATATTTATTCATAAGCCACACCCACCATGCAGATCAATCAAATTGTTGACATTATTAGCATTTGCACAATAATCAAAAACATCATCAAAGCAAGTATGATGCAAAAATATTGCTCATTTACCATATTTTAAGAATTTGTCAGTAAGCCCCGCCTACTCATTAGCATTCATGACATCACTACCACAACATTAGAACATACATACAGACCATGACCCATATAGCATATAGCATAAATCTGATACATCGTTTATGGTGTTTACATCATTTAGCACTTTCACATTAAGCCACGCCCACCATGTATATCAATGACATATGTTGATAACATAAGCATGTACACAACAACCAACAAAATTATTATGCCCAATAAGACGCAAAACGGACATACACTTGCTCATTTATCACTTTAAAAAAAATCACTTTATTTTTTTAACATTTTTTTACATGAAATCACCACCACAAATATTAGGTCACATATGTAGATCATGAGCTATATGTGTACCACACATGATGTGAATCCAGTTCATAGTTTTTGAGATATCGTGCCTACTTGTGTTTTTTGTCTACAAAATCATATGAAGCCGCGCCTACTATGCATATTAATGAAATTCAACGCTTTTATACCATGAAACATACACAATAGCTAACATCATTATTATTACAAATATAAAACAAAACAGACATGTTATTGTCAAAATAAGAGCATTTCATTGTGTTGTTCTTAAGCCCTGCGTACTCATTAATATAAATGATATCACCACCAGAAACAATAGGGCACAGCTACAGACCATAGACTATATATGTACTACATGATATATTAATCCAGTTTACTGTTCTTGAAATACCGTGTTTACAAGCTCTTTTCAGCAAAATCATATTAAGCTCCGCGTTCTATGCATATTAATGAAATTCAACGTTTTTGCATCATGAACATGTACACACCAGCTAACATCATAATACCAAACATGAAACAAAACAGGCATCTGGTTGTTAAAAAATGAATATTAAAAGATTTTCACTTTAAGCCCCGCCTTCTCATTATTATGCGTGACATAACCATTAAAAACGATAAGGCGCATCTACTGACCATGGACTAACACAAACACACATACATACATACATGCATACACGCACACACCCACACATACACGCATAATAATAATAATAATAATAATAATAATAATAATAATAATAATAATAATAATAATAATAATAATAATAATAATAATAATAATAATAATAATAATAATAATAATAATAATAATAATAATAATAATAATAATAATAATAATAATAATAATAATAATAATAATAATAATAATAATAATAATAATAATAATAATAATAATAATAATAATAATAATAATAATAATAATAATAATAATAATAATAATAATAATAATAATAATAATAATAATAATAATAATAATAATAATAATAATAATAATAATAATAATAATAATAATAATAATAATAATAATAATAATAATAATAATAATAATAATAATAATAATAATAATAATAATAATAATAATAATAATAATAATAATAATAATAATAATAATAATAATAATAATAATAATAATAATAATAATAATAATAATAATAATAATAATAATAATAATAATAATAATAATAATAATAATAATAATAATAATAATAATAATAATAATAATAATAATAATAATAATAATAATAATAATAAGAATAATAATAATAATAATAATAATAATAAGAAGAATAATAATAATAAGAAGAAGAAGAAGAATAATAATAATAATAATAATAATAATAATAATAATAATAAGAATAATAATAATAAGAATAATAATAATAATAATCACACATACACGCATGCATGCATGCATACATACATGCATGCATGCAGATACATGCATGCATGCATGTATACATACATACATACATACATACATACATACATACATACATACATACATACATACATACATACATACATACATACATACATACATACATACATACATACATACATACATACATACATACATACATACATACATACATACATACATACATACATACATACATACATACATACATACATACATACATACATACATACATACATACATACATACATACATACATACATACATACATACATACATACATACATACATACATACATACATACATACATACATACATACATACATACATACATACATACATACATACATACATACATACATACATACATACATACATACATACATACATACATACATACATACATACATACATACATACATACATACATACATACATACATACATACATACATACATACATACATACATACATACATACATACATACATACATACATACATACATACATACATACATACATACATACATACATACATACATACATACATACATACATACATACATACATACATACATACATACACACATATACACGCCATCAAGACCGTATATCGCATCGGAACCAAAAATGAAAATTCACGGGCATAATCCTTTAAAACCACCTGGCACCCATTTTAAATCTCTGACGCACAATCTTAAAATTTGTGCCGAATTCCTTTTAACATCAAGAAACCTAGGTCAAAAACATCAAGATCGGCAAAGCCTAGCATTTATAACCTAACACAGTAATGAAATGAGTGAAGCCACTAGATTGTATACACGTTAGGCTTAGTGTCAGAGATATTGGTCATGAGAATATGCAGGTATACTAGTAGACCAGCCAACATGATTTCAAAATGAAAATTCACGAGAATATTTCTTTAAACAATTTTGGGGGACGAAATACCTCTTTAATTTACGTAATTTAGGTTGAATCTAAAATGAATGTATGTGCGGATCAAGTCTTTAATTCTGATTTTTTTTCAAGTCTAGGTACCATTGTAACAGTCGATCAGCCATAGTACTCCTTTTTTACTCGTAAATACATTAATCAAGTATAAAAGGTAAGATTTATTCACTTCTGCAACTTATAAGTGTCGGTGTGTCACTATGTTATCTTCTGTCGCTACTGCCGCACTGTCGACAACATTACTAATCATTTATTATTCATCACATATTATCAAATGATCGTTATCAGAGATCCGATATAAATAGCGGATGAGATAGATTTTTTAAAGTTTGGTTGGCTTCAAAGTTGAAGAAACAAAGTAAAAATGTTAGTGTCACAAATGTGGTATTTATTATGGAAGATGAAAATGACATAATAGTGAAATAAGGTTAATATTCTTAGAAATATGTCGAGAAAACGTCGTTTACTTAACTTTGAAGGGATCTCCATAGACTAGCCGAGCTATATATGACCAGCTAACATTAGTGGATTATCACAACCATTTATTACCTCTGCAGCATTGCTATCAGTGACGTGAGTTCAGCGTTTCTGTGATATAATGATTAATTGTGCTTAAGCTGTTAGAAACTGATGTGACAAATGTTATTATTTGACAAGTAAATGAGTTTTCAACCGCATTGATCTAAAACCGTCAAATACAGTGCTCCAATTTGTGATGGATTTTGTCGGCTGCCCTCTATACAGTAATAATATCACGTGATTCTTTTTCTTATAGCCAGAGGAGAACCGCGAATGTTATCCTTCTAATTGGTGCCTTAGATTTCGATATGCAAATATTAAGATTATAATTAAACTCATTTTGATGATATACTAAAAGAAGTACTAAAAGAAGTACAGTTAGCATGATATTGATTTGTGGTTGTATTGCGTTGATTATAGATCACTACTATCATGGAAGCTGGAGGACTCCAATTTGTGGTTACACGCCTGTAAATAGTCACATGGGCAATATAAATGTTGGTCGTACATCAGAAAACCACATAATAATAAGATTGTACAAAATGGTCCTGATTAAACATGGGGGTAGTTTTAAAGTATATTAAAGATTAACGTGTTATACCAGGTAAGCGCTAGCCCGTGGGGCAGTACTACCTTGAGCCCCATGATCCTTTTCATGCTCTCACGTAAAACGATATGCATATATTGAGCTATGCAATACCTCACTAGGTCAACTAGCATACCCCAGGCCCTAGGAAGCACTGAATCCTCTTTTCCAACCTGTAAGTTAAAACACATACAAAACACTATATTAGGATGGACTTGAAAACGATATTCATGCAGATAAGGTATTGCAGTTTGATCAAGATGTCCAACGAGCACGTTCTATCGATTTGATCTGGGATAAAGGTTCGAAACATAACAATTCGACATAATTTCATGAATTTAACGTTTGCCACTCAAATGGTATCCATTCGAAAGAGACCTTTGGTTTTATAATTAATCCAAGAGCACATTATCAACATAAATGTATAAATGTGTGAATGTATTTATGCGTTTTAATAATAACAGTCACAAGTAATGGATCTATTATGAGGCAACGTTCCGGCTGATGAGTTAGATAAGGCAAAGTTAAAGGTGTTGAGTTGAATAGCTTAATAGTAAGGGTTTTAAATTTTGGTAGTTGATCTTACTGTCTGAGTTACGGCAGATCAAAGGTTTAGACAAAATGTTTTTCGTTCCTAGATCTCAGTCACTAAAATGACTAAAAAGGCAGTATATTTTTGTTTGAACTTGATTGAGAGCAGTGTCGTAATTCCCGTGGACAGGGTTAATTGTCCCCCACACACTCACACAGATATTAAAACACATTACCCGCCCCATGTTGTGGATGATAATTGTGGCTCTATGTTTCCAAACCCCAACTAATTGAATGAGAATTACGGCCCTGAATGGGAGTATGGAGTCAAAAAAGTTTGGTCAGAATTGTCTGCAACCAATGAAAGAATTATGTTATATAATTTAAGATTAAAGCATATAAGTAAGAAAATACGAAGGTCGCCCTGTCACTCACCACAAATTAATTTAGTTACGACAAATGTTGGCGTGATCATTAGTGCGGCAATTGTAGTATTTTTCGTAATGGTGGCTCCGTCCCAGAAACTCAATATCCGTGTGATCCCAAGTAAGATGTATCGTCTATGGTTGGCCATGCGGGTCATAAGGTCTCCTAATATTACGCCTAAGAAAAATCAATTCTTACATCGTAACAACTTCATTTCATACGTCTAAAACAGGTCGCTAATTGGCTGTTTCTTTCAGACGTACGAATAGATATAATTTTACGCGTGAAAACTAATTTTATAATCTCACCTCTAAAGGAAACAGCCAATCAGCGAGCCGTTTTATACGTATGCAATGGAATTGTTACGACGTAAGAAATGATTGTTACGACGTAAGAATTGATTTTCTTACACGTTAAATACGTCTAAAGATTAGTTTTGACGCGTTAAATTATGTCTAATCTTACGTCCAAAGGAAACAGTCAATTAGCAACCCGTTTTAGACGTATGAAATGGAATTGTTACGACGTAAGAAATGATTGATTAGGCGTAACATTAGGAGACGTCATGACCCGCATGGCCATCCATAAGCGTCAAGAGTCTTATTAGAATACACCCGTCAAAAGAAGTTGAAGCAAGCTTGAACATCAACAATACCACGATCAATGTAATTATCTTACTCCGAGAAACAACGTTCTTTGTTTACCTATTATGTAGAACAGAGTCAGCACATGCAATCGCAGAGCAAAAACTGCGGTTGTCTCCTATGTTACCGTTGTGAGATTGACAGAGATATTTACTTGTTAACAGTATATATGAACAGGTCGAGGTTTATATTCACCAGAAATAACATTAAATTCGGAAACAACATACAAGAAAAGACAACTAAAAATATTAATGTTCATCTTAAAACTTGTCCTGAACCTGAAATTAAGTAAGTGAAAATCACCACTGTTTTTTCTCGCGGAATATGATGCGGTGGAGTTGTAAAACATCCAGGTCACATTCAACTTCTCCCATTCAAAGAATGTTGGTGACACAGATTGAAAAACAAAAAAACAACATAAGGAAATTTATAGGTTTTCTCTTTGCATGTGATTTCAGAAATTTACACAAAAATCATTTCAGTAACACCTTGAAATGCAAAATGCTATATATATCTAAAAAGGAATGGTCAAATTTTGACCAAAACATGGTCAAATCTGCACCGAACCAACTTTGGTCAAAATTGAACAACAAACATAATATGGTCAAATTTGTCCATAATTACCATATAATTATAAAAGTTACCATATAGGAGTTGGTCAAATTTGACCATTCCTTTTTTAGAGAATAAAATGGTACATCGTTAACCGAGTTTGAGAAATTTTTTGCCATATTGGTTTATATCAGTTTTTTCAAGCCTAAATTAAACCTATCCATATATCTTTAAGCCCGCCCTAACATTTCCAAGTAAAGTGACTTTTGCAACATAAATGTTCAGGTTGTGGTTTGTATCGAGGAGTTGCCATTTTAAAATGTATCTATATTTGTACATCGAGATGCTGATATTGCTAATGAATAAATTATCCATCCACGTGTTCAATGATAAAACAAATAATGACATTCCATAGCATGACATGGTCGGTTTGAGCCCAGCAAGGATGTTATTACATCCTTGGTCTCAGTGTTTTTATTGCGTTCCAAACGTAAACATATAAAAAGTTCATAACATTCTTCATGGTTTTGCAAATAAGGAAAAGTAATGAGATGTTTGGACGTTTAATTAGCAGCTTAAGCTAAATTAAAGCTTTGTTAAGCTAAATTAAAGCTTTGATAAATTCCGAATTATAATTGATTAAAATCTAAAGATCTACCTAATCAATTTAAAAAAAAAAAAGACTCACATAACACATATTCACGTAAAATTCTCGCATCAGTGTATACCGGTATCATCTTGTTCAGGTAAAACGATGATATCACGACTGCACCTGTGGATGCTTCAGTCCATTATATCAAATCAGCATCGTTTAAATCACCCACAAAATATCGACATCTTGATGAGATAAACCCGCTAAACAAGTTTTCAATTAAAGGACACACATTTTTGTAATTTTTCAATCTAACAATTAAAAACAATTTTAGCTGTGACCTTACCATACCGTTCCTTTCTCCTGGGTATGGAGATTGAGGCTTTCTAAACAAATTATTCCATCTCCTTCTGTCTCTTGCTACTACTGCAGCTTCTTTCCAGCTGTTCTATTTAAAACTGTTTCTCTTCTTTTCTGCCACTCTTCTCCATGAAGTCTTAAGTCTTCCCTTCTATCTTTTAGCTTCTGGCTGTCTGGTGTCCAGGTGATGGATATTCTGGCATAGTTTTCTTCGTCCTTTTTTAATACATGACCCAACCAACTTCATCTTCTCTTAATAATTGCCTTGTTTATCTCCACTGTGCCTGTTCTTTCATATAGTTCTTCATTGGTGACTTTCACTGACCATCTAATCTCTAAAATAATTTTAAGGCATTTCCTTTTGGAACACATCTAGTTTCTTCTCGTCAGTTTTTTTTTTCAGCTTCCAGGTTTTACATCCATAGAGGATTACTGAGATTACATTTAGTTTTTATCCGGTAGATTTTTGATTTCCAAATCTTGTCAAGTTGTCTGAAAGTTTCCTGTGTCAGCCCAATTTTGCGTGTATATCTTCATCAGTGACTCCATCTTTGGACAGTGGTGTACCGAGATAGACAAAGCTATCAACATCTTTAAGCTCTGCATTTGCAACTTTAATTTGTTTCATCAGTTTTGTCGTTAATGCGCATGATCTTTGTCTTTTTTCATTAATCTGCAGACCAACCGTTTAACCTGTTTCATGTAGTTTGCTTGTTTTGTCTTGGAGTTCTTCTTTGGTGCTAGAAATAAGTGCAATGTCATCAGCGTAGTCAAGATCGTCTAGAGCTGTAAATAAGTTTCACCGGATTCCATTCCTTCTGCCTTGTGTACTGGTTCTCATCACCCAGTCAATAGTACGTATAAAGAGGAAACCAGACATTACACATCCTTGGTTTACCCCAGTTTTCACAGAAAACCAGTCAGAAAGTTTCCATCTCTTAACACTGCACATTTGCTGTCATCATACCAGCTCTGTATAATATTAGTGAATTTCATCGGTATCCCATAATGAGCCATAATCTTCCACATCATGATTCTGTCTAGACTGTTTAAGGCCTTTTGAAAGTCATTGAAGTTGAGGTATACTGTGACTTTTCGTTCCAAACATTCTTCTTTTATATTTCTAAGGGTGAATATTTGTTCAGTAGTTCCTCTGCCATTCCTAAAGCCAGCTTGCTCATAACGAAGTTTGGTATCTATTGCGCTACGTAGCCTGTCAATCAATATCCTTCCAAATATCTTACTTGCTATTGGTATTAAGGATATACCTCTGTAGTTGTCACAAATTGTCAGGTCACCTTTGTTTGGTATAATAGTTATAATGATTTTTTTCCATGCATCTGGCACTTCTTCAGTATCTAAAATTTGGTTGAATAATGTAGTTCAGGTCTCCTCCGTCAAATTCATACTACCTTTCCACATTTCAATGCTTATTACATCCACTCCTGGTGCTCTTCCATTTTTCATCTTTGACACAGCATTCTTTACTTCTTTGGCTTAGATCTCACCCATCTTGACATTAATGTCATCTTCGTTTGCCTCTATATCTTGTTTGGTTGCCTCTGGTATAGCTTGGTTTAAAGTTGATTCGAAGTGCTCTTTCCATCTTTCTCTCATCTCATCTTCTCCAGTGAAAAGCTTTCCATTTCCATTTCTTACTCTGACCTTGGTACATTATAATACGAAGTAGGGTAAACTTTGACTGAATTTCAGGAGAATTTTCTTTGTAAGGAAAGAGCGCCATCGGTTAAATAGGCCCTTGTAAAACAAAAATCTTTTAAAGGATTACTTCAGGGTCAAGCAAGTCCATTTTGTATGAAAGGACTTAAACATTTTTTTTTTTAAATGGTGAAAAAAGCGTTCAAAAATCTTTTTCCGTTAAGGAGAAATTCAGTTGAAGTTTAAAGCTATGTCCTATCTGTGTATATAAAAATGACTGGTGTAGTAAGTCTACTATGGAAAGTTGGCGTCCTCATCCTTACATTCTTAACAATGGTTAATGTATTTCAAAGAAAGTTTATTTAAAATTTGTACTATTTAAATGAGTTTTCTTCGACTTTCTTCAGGCAGTCAGGTGGTATAGCAGCCTTACTAGATTCAGTTGTACTACTTTTCTGATATATCCCATAGTTTTTAAGCCACAAAATCACATGACATAATATGATAAAATACATAAAGACTGTGGAATTTGAGGCTATGACATCAGAACTAGTCTGATTTCAGTCGTTTCTACACAAATTATACCAAACTTTAAACTTAAATACCTCTTTAACGAAATAAGATTTTTTGAATGCTTTCTTCACTATTTTGTTTTTATTAAAACCCTTTTTAAAATCAGATCGACTTGTTTGACCACTAAACTGATCCTTTAAAATACCTTCAAGGGTATATCTACGATCAAAAGATAAGCTCAGTGGTCAGAGCATGGTCAATTTAGTGAGAAAACTTTAAGAGTGCTCAAACATTTCAAGTTTAAAGAATTAAGAAACGGCTGAATTCAGACTATAAGCTCATCACACCTCCACAGTCCTTCCTCATATTCAGGTGTTTTTATTGCATCTTGGGGGCGTGTAACCATTGTAAATGTCAGGAGCGTAGTCCCACTCTCATAGTGAAATAATCTAGGAGGAGAAGTCAACCAAAGGTGCCCAAAGATATTATGGACCATAAATTCGTATCTTTATCTGCTCCATTGTCCCAGTCTATCTGCGTAACTTACAAGTTCCAGCATAGCGCCAGCTTCAGTAATATATTTTTTTGGAGAAGAGACAACTTATTTCATTTACCTTCACTGAGAGTGTGCTTTATAGAGAACTAAGCAAGACATGAACTAAATGGAAAGGGCACTTTTAAAATGAGAACGATTGTACCCGGTAAGTTTTCTAATGAAAGGAGCCCTTTATTTTAAATGAATGGGCACTTTGGTTAAAGTATCGGGTATCAATTTTATAATGTAACACAATATTTATATCAAATAATAATAGTCATGATACAGATGAGGATGATGACGATGACAATCATTGTTGGTCATTATGATGGCTGCACGGTAAACATGAAGATGATGTCAACGACGATGATGATGCAAATGATATTATCAATGGTGATGGTGATTATGATGATGAAAATGATATTATCAATGGTGATGGTGATTATGATGATGAAAATTATATTATTAATGGTGATTATGATGATGAAAATGATATTATCAATGGTGATGGTAATTATGATGATGAAAATAATATTATCAATGGTGATGGTGATTATGATGATGATGATGATGGTGGTGGTGGTGGTGGTGGTGGTGATGGTGATTATGATGATGAAAGTGATATTATCAATGGTGATGGTGATTATGATGATGATGGGGGTGGTGGTGGTGGTGGTGATAATGATGATGATGATGATGGTGGTGGTGGTGGTGATGATGATGGTGGTGGTGATGATGATGATTATGGTGGTGGTGGTGGTGATGATGATGATGATGGTGGTGGTGATGATGATGTTGGTGGTGATGATGATGGTGATTAAGATTATGAAAATGATATTATTAATGGTGATGGTGATTATGATGATGAAAATGATATTATCAATGGTGATGGTGATTATGACGGTGGTGGTGGCAATGTCGTCGGCAACGGCGGCGACGTCGGCGGCGGCGACGTCGGCAACGGCGGCGGCGGTGGCGGCGGCGGCGGCGACGATGACGATGACGACGACGATGACGATGATGATGATGATGATTAACTGACAAGTATTGGGAAGGTATAGGGTGGGGAGCATATCCCTGTAGCCACATCCCTCGTAATACTTTACGTGTATATGTAATGTCACATTAGAAATCCCGTAAATCTTTATTTCCATTGGTAGGTGCATTTTAAAGAAAACATAAAGAAATAAAACACTCACATCTCCAAGTAAAAGCAGTTGAAATGTAGATTTTGCTCCCGGAGAGTATTTAATAGTAGTACCCATTTATTAGTACCAGTATTAAGCAGGGAAATAATAGCAAACTCTTTATGTGACCCCTGAACCCTCGTTTACACGATGCGACCACGTCACCCTGTCTTAGTTTTGTGACAATATATCACCTACACTGTTGGTATTAGGTATACTGATTGATAATCGTTTGATTAATATTCTTTATGATTTGTGTGTGGCCATAGTGTTTGGTTATTTAGGTTCTATGATATATCAGCCGTATTTTTCGGTTAATTAAGCTCGGTAGTTTATCATATTAGACATAAATGAATCAAAGGTCGAATAATAGTTTGAAAACTCACCACGACAGTTCATCTTATTTTGACAATGATGTTTTTGGCTGGAATTAATTTTGGGAAATCACTCATGGGCATTTCATGATTCTTAGGTTTACACGGATATAAAAAAAAACACCATTATCTTAAACTGGGATTTTACTGAGATAATTTTGAATTAATGTCAACCTTATCACCAAAATTTTCAGTAGGTAGAAAAAAAAGATCAATGGAAGGCAGGTTAGTTATATTTCATTTTAGATTAAGATTCATGCCATTTGGGATGCCGTGGTTGAACTGTTAAATTTCAAGGTTAAACTATGGAATGGAAATTTAGAGCATTTTTATCCTTTTAAGAAAATGTCGTGCAGAAATGCTGAAGAAAAAATTTATCTTAAAGTAACAATATCGATAATTATGTGAGCCAATACTATATTCCTAAAACAAGAAATACATTTTTTTTTTTTAAAGTTCGACTACATTTTACAAGCAAAAGCCTAGAGAGTCATCAAGTAATAATTGCATTAAATGATGATGTATATGTCAACCTATGAAGCAACTTTGGAAATGACGATGGTGTTTGTGATAACAATGGTGCGTTAATGATAATGAACCATTCTTGTAAATCTTGGATAATACCAACAACTTACCAGTTGTTCTGTAAAGTTGAATGAAGGAGACCATTATAAAGTGAGTCATGCTAATACAGCCATTTATTATACCTTTTTAGGAAAATATCTTACCAACATTACTTGTCATTACGCAGATTAGGGGAAGTCTTTGAACTTTTGTGGGCAGACTATGATTTCTGACACACACACACACACAAATTTAATCGAATGTAGATAAATGAGGAAACATTAAGAATGAAATACGAACTCTAAGCAGGGAAACACAAAACGAGAAACACAATCATGCAGCATCTTCAATGAATTGATGAAATACACTATTTATGATAACATGAACAGCAAAAGCGCGTGAATAAACACAAAAGAAGCCAATACAAAATAAATCAGTTTATAACTTAAAATATCATAAACCCGAACACAAGTAGGTCAAATAAACATTTTGACAGTTTCAAAAGCATTTCGAAAGTCACCATTGAAAAAAGAGCTGGTGTAAAACTAGTGCAAGAGCAAGCAGTCAAGGAGATGTTGAGGGCAAATAAAATAAAATAAACTATTACAAAGCTAAATACATACCACAAATTAGGAAAGGTTGAAATAAAACTTCTTAATACAACAACATTTAAAATATTGTTGCAAGATACAAATTATAAGAAACGTGTTAACACCAACTGTTAAGGAGCACAAAATACCTTTAAGATAAATTTTAATAGGGCAAAATTTCCTTTTAAAAATCAATTCAACGATATCCTAAAGATTCCCTCCAGGTGAGTATATTCGTCCAAGGACCACAGACAAACGGAACAAGGGTTTTGCTTAAGAAAATAGGGAGGTCTTATCTTTGCATACACACAAAAGGTTATTTGCAGTACTTTGATATATGTTTAATTGATTTAGTTTTTCTTACTTTTCGTTGTCAATGTGGCTTTAACAAAGGGTACCATAATAATATTTATAATTACAGTGTTCAGTCTTGTTCATCGTCTATGCGGGAATGACAAGAACCGACAAGAGAAGTAGGATACTGAACTGATAAGAGAAGCAGGATACTGAACTGATAAGAGAAGCAGGATACTGAACTGATAAGAGAAGTAGGATACTGAACTGATAAGAGAAGTAGGATACTGAACTGATAAGAGAAGCAGGATACTGAACTGATAAGAGAAGTAGGATACTGAACTGATAAGAGAAGTAGGATACTGAACTGATAAGAGAAGTAGGATACTGAACTGATAAGAGAAGTAGGATACTGAACTGATAAGAGAAGTAGGATACTGAACTGATAAGAGAAGCAGGATACTGAACTGATAAGAGAAGTAGGATACTGAACTGATAAGAGAAGTAGGATACTGAACTGATAAGAGGAGCAGGATACTGAACTGATAAGAGAAGTAGGATACTGAACTGATAAGAGAAGTAGGATACTGAACTGATAAGAGAAGTAGGATACTGAACTGATAAGAGAAGTAGGATACTGAACTGATAAGAGAAGTAGGATACTGAACTGATAAGAGAAGCAGGATACTGAACTGATAAGAGAAGCAGGATACTGAACTGATAAGAGAAGTAGGATACTGAACTGATAAGAGAAGTAGGATACTGAACTGATAAGAGAAGTAGGATACTGAACTGATAAGAGAAGTAGGATACTGAACTGATAAGAGGAGCAGGATACTGAACTGATAAGAGAAGTAGGACTGAACTGAACTGATAAGAGGAGCAGGATACTGAACTGATAAGAGAAGTAGGATACTGAACTGATAAGAGAAGTAGGATACTGAACTGATAAGAGAAGTAGGATACTGAACTGATAAGAGAAGCAGGATACTGAACTGATAAGAGAAGTAGGATACTGAACTGATAAGAGAAGTAGGATACTGAACTGATAAGAGAAATAGGATACTGAACTGATAAGAGAAGTAGGATACTGAACTGATAAGAGAAGTAGGATACTGAACTGATAAGAGAAGTAGGATACTGAACTGATAAGAGAAGCAGGATACTGAACTGATAAGAGAAGCAGGATACTGAACTGATAAGAGAAGTAGGATACTGAACTGATAAGAGAAGTAGGATACTGAACTGATAAGAGAAGTAGGATACTGAACTGATAAGAGAAGTAGGATACTGAACTGATAAGAGGAGCAGGATACTGAACTGATAAGAGAAGTAGGATACTGAACTGATAAGAGAAGTAGGATACTGAACTGATAAGAGAAGTAGGATACTGAACTGATAAGAGAAGCAGGATACTGAACTGATAAGAGAAGCAGGATACTGAACTGATAAGAGGAGCAGGATACTGAACTGATAAGAGAAGTAGGATACTGAACTGATAAGAGAAGTAGGATACTGAACTGATAAGAGAAGTAGGATACTGAACTGATAAGAGAAGCAGGATACTGAACTGATAAGAGAAGTAGGATACTGAACTGATAAGAGAAGTAGGATACTGAACTGATAAGAGAAGCAGGATACTGAACTGATAAGAGAAGCAGGATACTGAACTGATAAGAGAAGCAGGATACTGAACTGATAAGAGAAGTAGGATACTGAACTGATAAGAGGAGCAGGATACTGAACTGATAAGAGAAGTAGGATACTGAACTGATAAGAGAAGCAGGATACTGAACTGATAAGAGAAGTAGGATACTGAACTGATAAGAGAAGCAGGATACTGAACTGATAAGAGAACAGGATACTGAACTGATAAGAGAAGTAGGATACTGAACTGATAAGAGAAGCAGGATACTGAACTGATAAGAGAAGCAGGATACTGAACTGATAAGAGAAGTAGGATACTGAACTGATAAGAGAAGCAGGATACTGAACTGATAAGAGAAGCAGGATACTGAACTGATAAGAGAAGTAGGATACTGAACTGATAAGAGGAGCAGGATACTGAACTGATAAGAGAAGTAGGATACTGAACTGATAAGAGAAGCAGGATACTGAACTGATAAGAGAAGCAGGATACTGAACTGATAAGAGAAAGGATACTGAACTGAGCAGGATACTGAACTGATAAGAGAAGTAGGATACTGAACTGATAAGAGAAGCAGGATACTGAACTGATAAGAGAAGTAGGATACTGAACTGATAAGAGAAGTAGGGTACTGAACTGATAAGAGAAGTAGGATACTGAACTGATAAGAGAAATAGGATACTGAACTGATAAGAGAAGTAGGATACTGAACTGATGAAGAAAGTAAAGTGAAGTGTAAACTCATTGAGAAGATGTTTGAGCTTCTTCAAATGACTGGTATCATATCTACTAAATTGACTTGAAACACACACCGCAGGCAGTTCTTATTCTGACAAAAGGGTTTGTGAGTTTCTGTACGTATTCTACTGTAATCTGTTTAATATTATATTGCCTGTAATTACTGAAAATAAATGTGATTATCATCTGGCAGAATTGAGAAGATATCTTTTAACGTCCAATTTAGATTATTGTTGAATAGAATTCTTTTCATTAGTTCCTTTTGCCTGGCCTTTTGCTTTGAAAACTGTCCCATATCACACATAATGACCAGAAAACTGTCCCATACCATACATAATGACCAGAAAATTGTCCCATATTATACATAATGACCAGAAAACTGTCCCATATCACACATAATGGCCAGAAACTGTCCCATATCATACATCATGGCCAGAAAACTGTCCCATATCACACATAATGGCCAGAAAACTGTTCCATATCATACATAATGGCCAGAAAACTGTCCCATATCACACATAATGACCAGAAAACTGTCCCATACCATACATAATGACCAGAAAACTGTCCCATATCACACATAATGACCACAAAACTGTCCCATATCACACATAATGACCAAAAAACTGTCCCATATCATACATAATGACCAGAAAACTGTCCCATATCATACATAATGACCAGAAAACTGTCCCATATCACACATAATGGCCAGAAAACTGTCCCATATCACACATAATGACCAGAAAACTGTCCCATATCATACATAATGACCACAAAACTGTCCCATATCATACATAATGACCAGAAAACTGTTCCATATCATACATAATGACCAGAAAACTGTCCCATATCATACATAATGACCAGAAAACTGTCCCATATCACACATAATGACCAGAAAACTGTCCCATATTACACATAATGACCACAAAACTGTTCCATATCATACATAATGGCCAAAAAACTGTCCCATATCACACATAATGGCCAGAAAACTGTTCCATATCACACATAATGACCAGAAAACTGTTCCATATCACACATAATGACCAGAAACCTGTCTGATATCATACATAATGACCAGAAAACTGTCCCATATCACACATAATGACCAGAAAACTGTTCCATATCACACATAATGACCAGAAAACTGTCCCATATCACACATAATGACCAGAAAACTGTCCCATATCACACATAATGGCCAGAAAACTGTCCCATATCACACATAATGGCCAGAAAACTGTCCCATATCACACATAATGGCCAGAAAACTGTCCCATATCACACATAATGGCCAGAAAACTGTCCCATATCACACATAATGGCCAGAAAACTGTCCCATATCACACATAATGACCAGAAAACTGTCCCATATCACACATAATGACCAGAAAACTGTCCCATATCACACATAATGGCCAGAAAACTGTCCCATATCACACATAATGGCCAGAAAACTGTCCCATATCATACATAATGACCAGAAAACTGTCCCATATCACACATAATGACCAGAAAACTGTCCCATATTACACATAATGACCACAAAACTGTTCCATATCATACATAATGGCCAAAAAACTGTCCCATATCACACATAATGGCCAGAAACCTGTCCCATACCACACATAATGAGCAGAAAACTGTTCCATATCATACATAATGACCACAAAAATGTCCCATATCATACATAATGACCACAAAACTGTCCCATATCATACATAATGACCACAAAACTGTCCCATATCACACATAATGACCAGAAAACTGTCCCATATCATACATAATGACCAGAAAACTGTCCCATATCACACATAATGGCCAGAAAACTGTCCCATATCACACATAATGACCAGAAAACTGTCCCATATCATACATAATGACCACAAAACTGTCCCATATCATACATAATGAGCAGAAAACTGTCCCATATCATACATAATGACCAGAAAACTGTCCCATATCACACATAATGGCCAGAAAACTGTCCCATATCACACATAATGACCAGAAAACTGTCCCATATCATACATAATGACCACAAAACTGTCCCATATCATACATAATGACCAGAAAACTGTTCCATATCATACATAATGACCACAAAACTGTCCCATATCATACATAATGACCAGAAAACTGTCCCATATCACACATAATGACCAGAAAACTGTCCCATATTACACATAATGACCACAAAACTGTTCCATATCATACATAATGGCCAAAAAACTGTCCCATATCACACATAATGGCCAGAAAACTGTTCCATATCACACATAATGACCAGAAAACTGTCCCATATCATACATAATAAGCAGAAAACTGTTTCATATCATACATAATGACCACAAAAATGTCCCATATCATACATAATGACCACAAAACTGTCCCATATCATACATAATGACCACAAAACTGTCCCATATCATACATAATGACCAGAAAACTGTCCCATATCATACATAATGACCAGAAAACTGTCCCATATCACACATAATGGCCAGAAAACTGTCCCATATCACACATAATGACCAGAAAACTGTCCCATATCATACATAATGACCACAAAACTGTCCCATATCATACATAATGACCAGAAAACTGTTCCATATCATACATAATGACCAGAAAACTGTCCCATATCACACATAATGACCAGAAAACTGTCCCATATCACACATAATGACCAGAAAACTGTCCCATATTACACATAATGACCAGAAAACTGTTCCATATCACACATAATGGCCAGAAAACTGTCCCATATCACACATAATGGCCAGAAAACTGTTCCATATCATACATAATGGCCAGAAAACTGTCCCATATTATACATAATGACCAGAAAACTGTCCCATATCACACATAATGACCAGAAAACTGTCCCACATCATACATAATGACCACAAAACTGTCCCATATTACACATAATGACCACAAAACTGTTCCATATCATACATAATGGCCAAAAAAATGTCCCATATCACACATAATGGCCAGAAAACTGTTCCATATCACACATAATGACCAGAAAACTGTCCCATATCATACATAATGACCAGAAAACTGTCCCATATCACACATAATGACCAGAAAACTGTCCCATGTCACACATAATGACCAGAAAACTGTCCCATATCACACATAATGACCAGAAAACTGTCCCATATCACACATAATGACCAGAAAACTGTCCCATATTACACATAATGACCAGAAAACTGTCCCATATCACACATAATGACCAGAAAACTGTCCCATATCATACATAATGACCAGAAAACTGTCCCATATCACACATAATGACCAGAAAACTGTCCCATATCACACATAATGACCAGAAAACTGTCCCATATCACACATAATGACCAGAAAACTGTCCCATATCACACATAATGACCAGAAAACTGTCCCATATCACACATAATGACCAGAAAACTGTCCCATATCACACATAATGACCAGAAAACTGTCTCATATTACACATAATGGCCAGAAAACTGTCCCATACCATACATAATGACCAGAAAAGTGTCCCATATTACACATAATGACCAGAAAACTGTCCCATATTACACATAATGACCAGGAAACTGTTCCATATCACACATAATGACCAGAAAACTGTCCCATACCACACATAATGATGAGAAAACTGTTCCATATCATACATAATGGCCACAAAACTCCCATATCACACATAATGACCACAAAACTGTCCCATATCACACATAATGGCCAGAAAACTGTCCCATATCACACATAATGACCAGAAACCTGTCTGATATCATACATAATGACCAGAAAACTGTCCCATATCACACATAATGACCAGAAAACTGTCCCATATCACACATAATGGCCAGAAAACTGTCCCATATCACACATAATGACCAGAAAACTGTCCCATATTACACATAATGACCAGAAAACTGTCCCACACCATACATAATGACCAGAAACCTGTCCCATATCATACATAATGACCAGAAAACTGTCCCATATCATACATAATGACCAGAAAACTGTCTGATTTCACACATAATGACCAGAAAACTGTCCCATATTACACATAATGACCACAAAACTGTTCCATATCATACATAATGGCCAAAAAACTGTCCCATATCACACATAATGGCCAGAAACCTGTCTGATATCACACATAATGACCAGAAAACTGTCCCATATTACACATAATGACCACAAAACTGTCCCATATCATACATAATGACCAGAAAACTGTCCCACACCATACATAATGACCAGAAACCTGTCCCATATCACACATAATGACCAGAAACCTGTCTGATATCATACATAATGACCAGAAAACTGTCCCATATCACACATAATGACCACAAAACTGTCCCATATCACACATAATGACCAGAAAACTGTCCCATATCATACATAATGAGCAGAAAACTGTCCCATACCATACATAATGATGAGAAACCTGTCCCATACCATACATAATGACCAGAAAACTGTCCCATATCACACATAATGACCAGAAAACTGTCCCATATCACACATAATGACCACAAAACTGTCCCATATCACACATAATGACCAGAAAACTGTCCCATATCATACATAATGACCAGAAAACTGTCCCATACCATACATAATGATGAGAAAACTGTCCCATATCATACATAATGACCAGAAAACTGTCCCATATCATACATAATGACCAGAAACCTGTCTGATATCATACATAATGACCAGAAAACTGTCCCATATCACACATAATGACCAGAAAACTGTTCCATATCATACATAATGGCCAGAAAACTGTCCCATATCATACATAATGACCACAAAACTGTCCCATATCATACATCATGGCCAGAAAACTGTCCCATATTACACATAATGACCACAAAACTGTCCCATATCATACATAATGACCAGAAAACTGTCCCATATCACACATAATGACCAGAAAACTGTCCCATATCATACATAATGACCACAAAACTGTCCCATATCACACATAATGACCAGAAAACTGTCCCATACCATACATAATGACCAGAAACGTGTCCCATATCACACATAATGACCAGAAAACTGTCCCATATCACACATAATGACCAGAAACCTGTCTGATATCATACATAATGACCAGAAAACTGTCCCATATCACACATAATGACCAGAAAACTGTCCCATATCACACATAATGACCAGAAAACTGTCCCATATCACACATAATGACCAGAAAACTGTCCCATATCATACATAATGACCAGAAAACTGTCCCATATCACACATAATGGCCAGAAAACTGTCCCATATCACACATAATGACCAGAAAACTGTCCCATATCATACATAATGACCACAAAACTGTCCCATATCACACATAATGACCAGAAAACTGTCCCATACCATACATAATGACCAGAAAACTGTCCCATATCACACATAATGACCAGAAAACTGTCCCATATCACACATAATGACCAGAAACCTGTCTGATATCATACATAATGACCAGAAAACTGTCCCATATCATACATAATGACCAGAAAACTGTCCCATATCATACATAATGACCAGAAAACTGTCCCATATCACACATAATGGCCAGAAAACTGTCCCATATCACACATAATGACCAGAAAACTGTCCCATATCATACATAATGACCAGAAAACTGTCCCATATCACACATAATGGCCAGAAAACTGTCCCATATCACACATAATGACCAGAAAACTGTCCCATATCATACATAATGACCAGAAAACTGTCCCATATCACACATAATGACCAGAAAACTGTCCCATACCATACATAATGACCAGAAAACTGTCCCATATCACACATAATGACCAGAAAACTGTCCCATATCACACATAATGACCAGAAACCTGTCTGATATCATACATAATGACCAGAAAACTGTCCCATATCACACATAATGACCAGAAACCTGTCCCATATCACACATAATGACCAGAAAACTGTCCCATATTACACATAATGACCAGAAAACTGTCCCATATCACACATAATGACTAGAAAACTGTCCCATATCACACATAATGACCAGAAACCTGTCCCATATCACACATAATGACCAGAAAACTGTCCCATATTACACATAATGACCAGAAAACTGTCCCATATCACACATAATGACTAGAAAACTGTTCCATATCACACATAATGGCCAGAAAACTGTCCCATACCATACATAATGATGAGAAAACTGTCCCATATCACACATAATGACCAGAAACCTGTCCCATATCACACATAATGACCAGAAACCTGTCCCATATCACACATAATGACTAGAAAACTGTCCCATATCACACATAATGACCAGAAACCTGTCCCATATCACACATAATGACTAGAAAACTGTCCCATATCACACATAATGACCAGAAACCTGTCCCATATCACACATAATGACCAGAAACCTGTCCCATATCACACATAATGACCAGAAAACTGTCCCATATCACACATAATGACTAGAAAACTGTCCCATATCACACATAATGACCAGAAACCTGTCCCATACCATACATAATGATGAGAAAACTGTCCCATATCATACATAATGACCAGAAAACTGTCCCATACCACACATAATGATGAGAAAACTGTCCCATATCATACATAATGACCAGAAAACTGTCCCATATCATACATAATGATGAGAAAACTGTTCCATATCATACATAATGGCCACAAAACTCCCATATCACACATAATGACCAGAAAACTGTCCCATATCACACATAATGATGAGAAAACTGTCCCATACCATACATAATGACCAGCAAACTGTCCCATATCACACATAATGACCACAAAACTGTCCCATATCACACATAATGGCCAGAAAACTGTCCCATATCACACATAATGACCAGAAACCTGTCTGATATCATACATAATGACCAGAAAACTGTCCCATATCACACATAATGACCAGAAAACTGTTTCATATCACACATAATGACCAGAAACCTGTCTGATATCATACATAATGACCAGAAAACATGATTCAGCTTGAACACATATCATTTTTTAATATGGAAACATCAACTACTACATATCTTTCTGAATAATCAGGCCTGATATTTAAAACTAACCAGAATGACCAACATGTAAACAATTCTCTTTAGATAATATATCTACTTACATGATAATCAATATTAAACAAGTACAGTTTAGAAAAACTTCCTTTTCTTAATAATCTGTCTCGTGTTTTTATTTTTGTTTCTCAGAGGTTTTGAGCAGTTATATCAATTTCGGAAGAGTTGGTCTTTGAACAAGATGTGGTCTAAAGAAAGTGCATTATTATATGAATCTGACTTCCAAACGGTAAGTATAAAACGTTAGTCCTCTGAAATTTCGACCCACAGTTCGGATATGAAACTTAAGAACAAATTTGGGAAGAATGAAAATACATTCTATATATCAAAATGTATGATAATTGCACACATTTATAGATATAAATACAACAATGAACAAAACGGGGGCACACAAACATAGATTAGTACTTGGATAGAAAGCAAAGGGAAACATGGAAGGAAAATAAATTAATGTCGCTTTAAACGCTGAATCTGAGGACGACCACAAACAACAGTACATATCAAAAAATTAATTAAAGTGTACAGCAACTACAGGTGAAACAAACCAATCATAATGAAAATCATCTTTTAAGATATGCTTGAAACACCGAAGATGTGGCACAACTTAAGGTTAAGCAAAAAATAAATGGGCACAGTGAGAACACAAATGTGCGAAGTATAGAAAAACTGATAATTCAATTTCTTAACATTCTTAACAAGTAGTGAAAATACTACTGTAACAGGTCTCCATCCAGACAAGTGGCGAAGGGACATAAGAAAAGTATTAAAAATAAAAAATATAAACTTTACAAAAGTCTTAGATATCTTGTTCGGTTAAGCAGAGCCGGGTAAGAAGGGAAGTTGACATACTTCAAAAACTGTAAAATGTAAGACTATTTTCTGTTCTCGCGCAAAGCAGCATACAATCATTATTTAATTTCAGACTGTTGGACCTTATTGTTCTTTAGTTTTGGAGAAAAGTAGAAACCACGTTAATTTAACTGATTAACAATATACCATATCCTTAAAATAGCTCCCATCCAGAATGGTTCCACTTCAGCGGTAATACGCAACTGCGAAAACTAGAAAACTTAAGAATTGAATCTTCTTTTACAGTGAACAGTAAATTGTTACAGCTGTTCATATAACTTTTACAGGTTAGCTCTTTCCGTACATTTGGATTTATGTTTCTGTTCTGCACGAAGAAACTAACGTGTCAAATGAACATTCCAGTTGGCTCTTCATATCTCTTTTCATCAATCAAAGACATACCTTTATCGCTGAACAATATGAACAGTTTGCACTTGGTAATCATTTATCCAATATATTTCTTTCCATTTTGTGCATACCTATTTACATGTTTTCGATCATATTTACATTTTATGAGTTGCCTTACTGATTCATTTTTGCAAACATATTTCCAAGTGATGAAAGTCAACACACATTTCTTTAATTACACTGTCCTTGTTTGTCATTATGGTCTGTGACACTTTAGGGCTCACACAAAACCCGAGTTGTATCAATACATTCATTTCATAATTGCCATACACTTACTTAAAGGATGTTTTTACCCATGAACTTTAAAGAACACTTTGTCAATTTCCCCTCAACCCCAGTAAATCTTTTCAACTCGTTTACAGGCTGACAGGTGCCGCTATACTTTACAGCACGCGTGGGAATACCAGAGCGAAATTTGTAACCAAAAATTCGGTCATGGGGCCTTTCTTGGCCTAGTTGTCTGTACAGCATGTCTAAAATTGAAAGTTGCTTCGTAATAGGAAGTATGCTTTTATCATTGTGTATATTTTGGGTTCTTAATGTAGACCTAAAAATGATAATTTTTGGACATGTTGATTATAGCTATATTTGCTCGATCGGTTAGCGAGAGCACTTTCATTAATTCATGTTTGTAAAGTACTAGCATGGATTTAAACTAAGCGTTTCATCCTTACATATAAGTTATGCTCTCTATAATATAAAAACAAATATCTTGAAATAAACTAAAAGAATTGCCGAAATGGACCTTTGATTTTCTTTGTTGTCACATATGACAAGATAAATATGAGTGTAACCAGGGAATTGGTACATAATATTAAAAAGAAACACAATGTTTGAAGTAATTTTTGTGTAGTTGCCGTCCAATCATGAAAGACATTCCCAAATATTTGATATTGGGTTAAAGTTGAATATTAAAAATATCTGATCGTTACATTTGAACCCACTTTCTGCGTATCGCTACTAATAGGATGTTCGTTTATATTTACATTTAACAAATAACAATAATACATTTTGTAATTAATTGCATAGGAAACAAACAAACAAACAAATAAACACACAATAAAAGACAATGATGTGCAAAACCCACAGTAAAGTTATATATTGGCTTCGTTAGTGACTGATGTATTTCATTCTTTGTACATCCTGTATGACATAAATACATGGGATGGCTCCCTTTACATTGATCCATCCATGAAACAGTATATGAGACATATACGGTTTAGATAGACCTGCTCCCCTAGCGTACGTTTACCTTTTAAAAAATGAAAATGCCTACACAATTTTTGACCAATCGTTCATTTCACATCAGAAGGATTAGTATGTGATACATCCAGTAACAACAAGCTATATGCTTGTCAGCTTGTGCTTGTTCGAAAATACCGTTGCGATGAATTTGCCGCATAATCATTTATTTATCACGCAAGAAAATATTCCAGACATATCTACACACCTATAAATTCAATGTTCCAGGAAGTATTTTGCTACTCTTCAAACAATGGAACAAGAACAAACATGAGGAAATAGAGCATACATTCACACAGTTTGTTTTCAATTCTATATTGAGATCAGATACCAAAACGAGAATAAGGACATGTTTATGCTCCTCATGGGAGAATCTCTCAATTTATGATGTGCATTTACCAGAGGGTCGTAAAATGTTGGTTTGATTATTTTATTTATGACTTAAATCACAAAAGGTTAATCAAAAAGAAAGAATCATTTTCATTCAATGTTTACTGCAGTATCAGTAATAACATTGCCAAAATATTTGGAGATACTTTCTATGAGTCAAGAAGTCTACGTAATCTTTGCAATGGGCAGAGGACTATCAAAATAGATTAATTGACATAATAAAATGATCAATTCTAATCGCTTAACTGAATACAATTTTTCTTTCCTAATATTCTTGCCTAATTTCTTCCACCCTCTGCTCGTTTTAACACAAAACAATAATACAAATGCTAGCTATAGAGACCCATTTCCCTTTCAATAATTTAACTTTCAAAATATTAAGGTGCCTTCTTGCCGTGTACTCTCACAAGTTTATCATTAAGTAACAAATTTCGATAATGAGCTACATTAACTAATTTGTAAGTTTTGGGAAACAAAGGAATATAACTAGAATCATCGGATACAATTATTGTCTGTTCACAAAGAGACGAAGCAATTCAGGTCACTTCATCAAAAGGATGAATATATTTAAAACCTTATTAAGCTAAATAGCAATTGATATTTAAGCAAAGGGATCGTACACCAGGGAGTTTCTTGTCGTAGATCATTGCTCAAGAAGATACAAAGAGTTTCTCCTTTTAGTTTATGAAATGAAAGCTTGTTAGCTTTTGACGAATCTTTCGGAATTTTAATGATAAAACTGTGGTATTTTTAAGTTTATTAATTATACCCATCTGAAAAGACACAGAAAGGCAATTTGCCGCCCTGTTGACCTGTTTATCGATCGGGAGACTTAGAATATTCTTTGTTTTCCATCCATTCCTTCACCTCATTTGTAATTCTCTTAATGTCAGCGCTAACACTGTAAAATGAATATAATATAGCAAACAACATTGATTTCTTTAATTCAGAATAAGTTTCCCAATCAACCAATTATGCGAGAGAAATTAATGGATGACCGTTTAATGATTTTCATACAAAAGGCTTTTTTTGTTCCATAATTGGGAACCAATATGGAAGATTACGTGTAAATTATTAAGGCCCTGATTCTAATCTTCTTTATGATTTCTTTAAAGGCCCAGATCTGTTACAGAAAGGGTGAAATGTAAATTATGTCTAATTTTCGACTACATGATACATTATGTACTATTCCATCAATTTGGTTCTTCGGAAATTACTGCTTTAAAAAAATTGTATTATTTTACCCTAAAGAAGTGATGGAAAAAATGTAGGTTACCAAGAGTCTCTATATTTATTTATTTATTTATTGCCTTTTTGAAGAATAACCTCAGAAGGTACAGAATACGAAGGTCAGTCTACCATTTTGTTTTTGATTTTGTATAAGTAGCTATGATTTACCTATCATGAATCCCATTAAAATGACTTCGACAAGCAGTTATCCAATTAAATGGAAGCTTCTGCTTTCAGAAGTCAAACCTCATTTAATTCTGGTAAGCTATTCATGAGTGGAGTACCTCATTAACGAATGATTAAAATGGGGTTAATAAATAGGCCATCTCGTGAAGATGGCCTCACGTTCGTGCGTTTCTTTCTTTTGGTTCATGCTACAAATTTACCGCTCTCGTAGACGGATATATCCAAACAGACGTAGTTGATCTGTCGTCGGAGCGACAAAGAATCACTCTATTTGTACAATGATGTCCATAACAGTAATCAACCGAAAGAAATTAACTGCAATCTTTTTAGTTGTTCGAAATTCTGTGTTGCTTTTGAAGATTAAGGCAGTCATATTTTCTTCCAGTTAAAAATAAATTTGTTTATGAAAAACTCATTGTAAACGAATTATGAAGATTGGACGACGATGGAATGAGGATAAGTAACAATTGTGATCAAAACTCATGTCCCTTGTGTAATTTGATACAATGTAATTAAACTTTTCGAAGATATTAAAGTTAGATAGAATGACGGCAAGTTGAAATTGGCATGTTCTCTTAATTTTTTGGATTTACACGCATTGTTCGATTGCGTTCACACAAGTGCGTCTAAAGATGATAGTTTTTACCAACATTTATAAACAAAAAACGATTGCATAAAAAATTGTACGATAAAATATTGAGAAGAGTTAAATGATAAATCAATTAAATGGTGCATATCATTTTAAGCCTTCCAGATCAAATAGGATTAGATAAGCGATTCTAGAAAGCAAAAGAAATGTATCTCTAAAAATGTTTTAAGAATTTTCATTATACAAACACACTCACCCATAAGTAAAGTTTTCGAACTTCTTCAGTTTATTCACGGTTATCTGTCGACAGGTCGAGTAAGAAAGTCTGTAAATTATTTAATTTGTCACATTTTCAATTGCTCCAACCTTGGGGTGTAACTAAGAGTGGGTAAACCGCGCAGATCACACCCCGGAATGTTCTTTTTTATGGGGCCCGAATACCAAATTTCTAATGGGCCCAAGTCCCTTAAGCGCCTTTTAATCTTGCATGCCGCTCTTGTTTTATCAAATTATTTTATAATGGGGTGACTTCTACAATGGATGTAAATATATTAAATCTGGACGATTATTGTTAATATATGTTTTTTCATTAAGGCCATAGCCATGGCGACACATATCTTCGAATACATTGGTGTGATCAAAGTAAAGAGCCCCGGTAGTTTCAGAATATATCTTTCGTAAGTTCAAAATATTGTGCTATAAATTGGCACAGAAAAACAGAAAGTGGAAAATCGGAAATAGAATGCAACATTTTGCCTCCACTTCCCCATTTAATCCACACTCACTAAATGCAACGACTGAGCTATGAATTCTATTAAAAGGTCATTATTCTATCAGTGAAATAGAAAGTTAGATATGATTCTGATGTAAATGCAAGAAGCCAAAAATTATGAAGAATGTTGAAAACTAGGTATAATGTTTAGATTTGTATAATGGATAGATAGTTACTTGTATGGTTATTAGTTACACACGTTACATAATTAAAGATTAATGTTGAGGCGAAGTGTTTATTGCGTATTTAATGCACGGTTTACAGAATTTTGGCCTAGTAGAATAAACAAGGTGCCAAAAACATTAATCTATTTCATAAAATTTCCGTATTTAATTGTTTAAAATGTATAAAAAAATATAAAAAAGAATTAGTATACGTTTTTTCGCGTTGTTAAGAAATTCACCTGGTGTAAAAATGGACTAAGCCAAATACTGAACGTCGTGCATTATGGAAATCTAATGCACGTGTCATAACAATGCAAATACTCCATACAAATCTTATAACGTTTATTAGAAACAGGTATACAATTTCACTTAACATTTCCGTATAATTAAGGAAAATTGAAGAACGTTTTGCTCACTCGCTTCTCCTGTATTAACTTTTCGGCAGCCGGGATTGTTAGAAAGTGTGCATTATATTTCTGAATTTATGCATCCACTTTCTTAAAACAATCACCCTTTGTTTCTATTTCAGGACCAGAAAGTACCTTATTTCTATGGATAACTTGATCCTCAAAATAAAGGATCTTTAATAACTATAATTCCACCATGTACCACACTTCCACAAGGGATTCTTTGTGCATAGAATTAACATTTTCGCACACAGAAATCTAAAAAAAAAAGTGATTAATACTAACAAAAAAAGAAAGAAAAAACCAACTTAAAAGCCATGGTTTCAGAAAAAGAGTTCCACGTCGATTTCAAGAAAATAGAATGGTTGAGGGAAGTTATCCTTTTGGTTTGGAAACACGTTTCTGCACATAGAGTTTTATCAACCTAATCAATATTTTAAATTATACATGTTATCCTGAAACTGCTAAACCATTCCAAATGGCTTTGAATTGCAGAAAGAAAAAAAGATACTGGTTTCTAATCTTAGATAATCCTGTGTTCCTAGAAGTAAGGAGTTATTCTTAAAAATCAAGCCATATGTGCAAAACTTCAATAAATTAGCTTGGAAAAATATTTTCAACTTATTTTTCAAGTTGAAACAAATACAGCGCAAAAACACTGGTTTAGAAAGCATGTGTGATAATCAAATATTACTTCCTGGTGGAATGATACTGTTTGCCGAAAAACTTGGAGGAAAAAATATTGTCAATGTTGTGCCCAATTGGTCAGGTAAAGCTATGTGGGAGAATATCAAAACCTGCTCCCAGTTTGTTGTGAGGGTTTAGTCACATTTCAAGCCAATTATTGAATGATATATTTTAAAGTACTGTATGGCCTAACCGAGGCGACCCGATTGTATCCCCTCTCTTTTTACCATTTGTGTTGTATTATAAACAATATGACCGCGTAAGGAATGGGTTCATAATCGTCCCATGAGATGAAATATCGAGAACGAGAGCCAATAATTTGGCCTAGTTTTCGGTGTAAGAGGGAAAAATATGAAACACAGGGCACTGTATAGGGTGTGTTGTGACATACCTTATACACTTCCAATCACTAAAGAAGTACGATCATGTGTATGGACATATTTGGGATGATAGAAGTGAGCTGGGTGTACCTTCTGTTTTTTCTGTGGACATATGTGACTCAAACAATTATCAGGTGATCAAAACATTTGTTAGGACAATCATTGATAAGACGGAAAAACTGCTCCCATAGTCAGCTAGTTTAAAATTGGAAAAAATTATTTTTGATTTTGTGAGGCTGAGGAAGGAAATTGTTTTGAACCAAAATCACAAACAAGGCCAAAGTATTTTACATCACGAATCAGGAAATTCAAGGTCATTATGTATTTGTGATTTTTATTTATTTTTGTAGATATTTTAGATAAAAATGCGTGAGGTTTCATATTATTATTTTTTCTTCTAAAACTATGATTATAAATATACAAAATAGAGTTTCAACAATTTTGTGGATTGGCCGTTCCCTTAGGCGACTTAAGTTCATGCTTTTGATAACATATTGCAATTACATTAAGTTTACAAATGAGATGATATTAATATAGAAATGATAGCAATCTTTTTCAATTGATTTTTTTATCATCTTTTTAGTTGCAATTTTTTTTTAAAGTTTTTAACTGTATTGGGCACATACGTTATACGAACAATAAAGTCACTTTGAAAGTTATTTATTTTTGAATATTGATATTGTAATTTTTATCATTATTACTGCCTTAATAATGATTTTTGTAGTATGTATAGTTTTAATCCTTAATTTCAGAATGTAACTTTTTTCCTGAACATATTATATTTATTAGCAGTGTATCATCGTTGTAATTAATAAAATTGTTGGTGTTTTTCGATATTTTGTATAACGTTTATTGCTATTTTGTAGCCTTTTCTTGTTGTTTTTTAGCTTCTTAAACTCTTAAGTTTGAAGACATCACGAAAATAAAAGCAGTCGCTATGATAATTATTGCGGGCATTGTAGTAGCGTTATAACATGTGTGTGTGTGTTTATTACTGTTATGGTTTGATGTGAAATATTTCACAATCGTTTGTTTTTTTAAGATCCCAAGCATCATCATTATTACCATAATCATCACCATCGTCATCATAATTGTCGTTATCAATATCATTATCATTATCATTCATTATATAATAATGAATAATAATTTGCAATACAAATATAATGAATTATTCTCAATGATGTCATCATCAAAACCGTTATCGTCATCACATGAATATTATTTTCATATCTTTGGACTAAGATTTCGGCAGATAAAGTAGAGATGTTAAGGAACCTATGTTTTTTTCTTTCGATATCAACATTACTAGCTCTGAGATTGATACAAATTTGTAGTGTCTGTTTAGATCACAAGTTTTTCTTTAGACTGTTCAATCGTCTACGCATACGATCAAACATAATCCTAATTTCATATGATAGAATCAAAAATAATAAAAATAAATTCTGATCAAGTTTCATACCTCCCGAAGCAATCTAACACAGGTTTTGTAATATCAAAAACTTTAATACTACTACTATGGAAGCCACCAATTTGATTTTAGAACATGCAGAAAATGATGTCATCAATGATGTATTTTTTTATAATCTATCTTACGTTTTCTGGCTGATAAAAAATTGTTTTCCTTTTGTTCTAAGAGTCAAGGACATTTTTGTGCATATGTGAAATTTTTGAAACAGTAATGTTGAAACATAGTGTCACCTCATTTGGGAATAAAAACTTTAATACAATTGATAAAGAAATACATTATAATCCTTGTCATAGTTTCATCATGCACAAGATTTCAATACAGAATTGAACAAAATGGCAGCCTCCATGTGTCAATTTCAAACATGTATAACTTGAGATAAGAATACGATTTGACTTGCTCTTCTTGGTAGTTGGTTTACATTTTAATCCTATATCATATGATATAAGGATTGCATCAGAGTTTACGTCTCATTTAAGGTGTCTTCCATTACTACAATCACATCAATGATTTGTGTTAAATAACAAGAATGTTGGTGTAGGCCTATAGCATAAACACGGCTGACAATTTCATCATCATGTCATCTATGTTAAGTATAATTTGCATGATGTTTGTTATGATAGTTTAGTCATAATCATGCATTATATTAGTAGAATTCATACACTTAGGTAATCATGCTGTTACTTGATGATGATGATGATGATGATGATGATGATGACGATGGCGATGGCGATGACGATGGCGATGGCGATGGCGATGGCGATGGCGATGGCGATGGCGATGGCGATGACGATGACGATGACGATGACGATGGCGATGGCGATGGCGATGGCGATGGCGATGGCGATGGCGATGATGATGATGATGATGGCGATGATGGCGATGATGGCGATGATGGCGATGGCGATGGCGATGATGGCGATGGCGATGATGGCGATGGCGATGGCGATGGCGATGATGGCGATGGCGATGGCGATGATGGCGATGGCGATGGCGATGGCGGCGATGGCGATGGCGATGACGATGACGATGATGATGACGATGACGATGACGATGATGATGATGATGATGATGATGATGATGATGATGATGATGATGATGATGATGATGATGATGATGATGATGATGATGATGATGATGATGATGATGATGATGATGATGATGATGATGATGATGATGATGATGATGATGATGATGATGATGATGATGATGATGATGATGATGATGGTGACTGGATGATGATGATGATGATGATGACTGGATGATGATGTGATGACGATGACGATGATGACTGGATGATGATGCTGCTGCTGCTGCTTCTGCTTCTGCTGCTGCTGCTGCTGCTGCTGCTGCTGCTGCTGCTGCTGCTGCTGCTGCTGCTGCTGCTGCTGATGATGATGATGATGATGATGATGATGATGATGATGATGATGATGATGATGATGATGATGATGATGATGATGATGATGATGATGATGATGATGATGATGATGATGATGATGATGATGATGATGATGATGGTGGTGACTGGATGATGATGGTGACTGGATGATGATGTGATGACGATGACGATGATGACTGGATGATGCTGCTGCTGCTGCTGCTGCTGTTGCTGCTGCTGCTGATGATGAGGATGAGGATGAGGATGATACTGATGATGATGATGATGATGATGATGATGAGGAGGAGGAGGAGGAGGAGGAGGAGGAGGAGGAGGAGGAGGAGGAGGAGGAGGAGGAGGAGGGAGGAGGAGGAGGAGGAGGAGGAGGATGAGGATGAGGATGAGGATGGGATGATGATGATGATGATGATGATGATGATGATGATGATGATGATGATGATGATGATGATGATGATGGCGATGGCGATGGCGATGGCGATGACGATGACGATGACGATGATGATGATGATGATGATGATGATGATGATGATGAGGATGAGGATAATGAGGATGCTGAGGAGGAGGAGGAGGAGGAGGAGGAGGAGGAGGAGGAGGAGGAGGAGGAGGAGGAGGAGGAGGAGGGGAGGAGAATGATAATGATGATGATGATGATGAATTCTTCTATGTCGGATACAATTGTTATTGTTACTTGCGATCTTATCATAATTGGACAGATATATCTACTTTATATCATATTAATATTCCTACTAACATTATCCCGGCGTCTTATATTGTTAATATCATATCCGTTATTTTGTTTCATATACTTCAATCTTAAGAGAATGCAATTTGTTATTGCGAATAGTGCTAATCGCTATCATTATGGTCATTATTTTCAGCACTATTTTGCCATAGAAACCTATTTTCAATTGACTATTATTTTCCACTTCATAATTGTTATTGTTTTATCATTATTATTAACTTCACCTACAATTTTAGCCATTATTACGTCAATAATTGCCTTACTTCTTTTATCACTTTCACTTGGGTTAGAATTTCGTTGCAATTATCGTCAAAATTGTTGCTCTCATTTGGTTCGTCATTGCTTATAACAGTTTTAAGTCTGATATGACAGAAATGACCAAGGAATATAAATTTATCAAACTGACGGTTCGAACGAAATGAAAGGAAATGTTGCATTGCATGTGTACTTTTTAAAGTTTGTTTTACGCTTTATGCCGAAAATAATGATTTTGTGGAGAAGTAACTTCTTATCACGATAAATACGCTAAAACTAAATGTAATAAACTATATTACAAAAATATGTATATTACCAAACATATTTTGCACGATAACGTTAGTCATGTTTCGATATATTTTTAAATATAGTTAATATACAGAATATGATAGAAAATAAAGATGATAATTTATGGGGGATACATTTTATCATGGAGAACATAGCATGATCTCAGATTTGATCATTTTTATTTTCCTTTTTGTATTTTACGTAAACAATCTAGATAAAATGGATTGATCATTACCTATAACACCAGATTCGGTGTGCTTTATGGTCCCTTTAATATTTTGCTTTTTAAGCCAAATTATGAAAACTCATCTTTTAGGTATCCCCGAATGTGATACAATTGCATAAATCCTATTGTTTTTGGTTCTGATGCGATAGCATAAGGAACCTATGTAGTCATGCTGGCGTGTGTATGTAGGCATGTGTGTATGTATGCATGTATGTATGTATGTATGTATGTATGTATGTATGTATGTATGTATGTGTGCATGTCTGTGACAGAAGCTTGTAAACACAATATCTCAAGAACCCTGTGATGGATTGATGTCATACTTGGTATATGGATATGTTGTGGTCTGTAAATGATCCCTATTGTTTCTGGTGCTGATGTCATGAATATTAATTAGTAGGCGGGGCTAAATGTAAAATTACGTTAACAAGCTTGTAAACACTATATTTCAAGAACCGTGGGGTGGATTTATGTCATACGTGGTATATGGATGTGCTGTTGTTTGTTGATGAGCCATATTGATTTTGGTGTTGTCAAGAATATTAATTAGTAGGCGGGGCTAAATGTTAAATTCTGTTAACAAGCTTGTAAACACGGTATGTCAAAATCATTGAGGTGGATGTATGCCATACTTGGTATACGGGTGTGTTGTGGTCTGCAGATGATCCCTATTGTTTTGATACTGATGTCATAAATATTAATCGAAATGACTGAAATCAGACTAGTCGTGATGGCTTATCATCAGATTCCTCAAAGTTTTTATGTATTCTATCATATTTTGTCCTGTTATTTTGTGACGTAACAACCATTGGATATGTCAGGAAAGTAATGAAAAATAATCTACTAAGGTTAATTATAATTTACCACCTGAAGAAAGTTCGAGGTAGAAAAATTCCAATAGTATAAAAATAAAATAAATTTTCTTCAAAATAAATCAACAAATGTTAAGATTGTGAGGATGAAGGCGATAACCTTCCATAGTAAACTTATTACACCAGTCTTTTCTACACAGATAAGATCAAAATTTAAACTTTAATAACTCCTTAACGGAATAAGATTTTGGAATGCTTCTTTCACCTTGCTGTGTTTTTTAAGTTCTTTTTCATACAGTCATATAAAATAAGTTTGAGTGAACAATGAACTAGTCGGTTAAATAAACATAAATTCTGAACGGTCCTCAAAGTAGCATTTTATCATATTTAGTTTTTGGGTCATGGCCGATTCAAATTTGACGTGACTCATTTTCTTAATTTCAATTTTCGAAAACGGTGAGAATGCCTTCTCTACTCTGAAGTTGTTGAGGTGTGGTCTTAGATGCAATTTTTCCCCAAGAGCAGATACGAAACAACCAATGGAAATAGCAAGTTTTTTTGGAATAACCCTGAATGTATGGCAATTGTTAATTGCATACAGTGTATATGTAGAAACGACATGAGCTTAAATGGTTTCAACATACTGAAAACATGAAATCAGAATTTAAACAATTAAATACCTATTTAGTATAAATTTTGTAATATTTTGTTACCTCTGCTTATGTTAAAATATCGCCTTTTAATCCTTCCCTAAAATATTTTGAATAGGAGAAGTAATTGGATATAGTGAACAGGAAATTGAATCTCATTGTAAACTTGTCCCAAAATTGTCCCATATGCAGAAAAGTGTGCTTTTGTAACCATTTAATGACTGTTCGGCTCGGAATTTATGCTCTTTCATCTGCTCTTTTGGAGTTTTTTTGTTTGTTTGGAATATCGCTGTTTTCAATCAGATATTTGATAATAAGGGGAATATTTGTCACGTGAAGAGGCTTCTTATTGTATAATATTACCAGAAACTTTTTTGCGCTGCCAATATCTTTCTTACTACCGTTATTATTGGCAAAAATTGTTCCCCAAAAATGTAGTATTAACAGGTTTTATGTAATTATCCTTTTGCGATGTTATCAACACCTTAATGATAACAACATACTCATGTAAATATCACAATGGACCCCAATGCATTTAAATCTTCGTCATTTATACTAAGTTATTGATAATTATCTGTTGCTCTGTATAATATATTCACCATTTGGCCCCCGCCGTCTTGTTTTATATATTTTTTTCTCGCACTTATGAAGCTTTTTTGCATCATTATTCGTTTACTTGTTTACATATTGTTCTAACAACTAAAAACGATTTTTGCAGAATTTTTTTTTTGCATTTATCATCAATTAAGAAAATCCAACAGTTAAACTTTTCTATGTGAATACAAAGCAATCAATATTTATGCTCTTCAAATATACAAATAGTTGCTCATCCAAAGCTACCAAATTTGAATCGTTATCACTGTCTTTGTTACGTCATCTATATCCACCCAAAACTCAAAATGTTCTTCTAGTTCTTAAGTATTTCAAAAATATTTTGATAAAAATGATTTAAGATTGATAAATATATTTAGTTATATATAGTTAATATATAGTTAATATATTTAGTTGTGCAATTACATCTCATGATGTTTCCACTAACTGTCTTTATAATCAGATAATAGCGATAATCACATACACTTTTTATCGTTATGTTCATTCGCGTCCTATTGTTAAAAGATTAAGAAGGTAGCGGTCAGACGTTTGAAAAGTGATGATGCATATCGCACACAATTATAGTTCAGTTTTTTGTTTTAATTTAAATTAGTATTTTACACAAATGTGAATAGTTTTGTAGGTTCGGCTTGTTCATTTTCTACGAATTTTGTTCAAATAAAAGAAAACGTTTTTAAATGGGAGATTATACGTGCATAGAGATATTAGAAGACAACTTTATTTCGAAAGGTTCTTTACATTATTTTCTGGGGTTTTACTTTTGGGATAGTCATGGTTATATATGATACAGAAGGCTAGCTAAGTTGTAAATCTATTTTTTTTTATTCGTGATCAGTGGAAAAATGGACTGTTCTTTGAAATATATTACTCTTCCAACCGACGCGAGATATAATTTTATATTATGCAATAAAATGTATTAAGCATGTACGGCCAGAAATCATCAAAACCAATTGATAATTTTAAATTAATAACAGTTAATTGGGTTCCAGAAGCGAAACTTTTCTCGAGAATTCCTCTCCTTTATTTCCGATCAGTTCCGAAAAGTGGTTCCGTTTGTGACTCGTCAAAATAAGTAATAACTTGTCAATCATGGGCCAAGTGGAAAACATATAACAGTTTAGAGTGTCAGTTACGGCGATTAACGGAGTGGCTGGGCAGTAGTTAAAGTGTTAGATTTCAGAGTATAAAAGCTTAAAGAGACAAGATGTCTTCATTTTACTCTCTTTAGAAGGCGCATATAACTTTCCATTTCAAAAATAAGCTTTGAATCTTACGCAGAATATTCTTCAAAGTTTGTAAAACGATTATCCAATAATTTCCATGCAAGATGGTTATGTAAAATCTCGACTGTCAAAAATTCCAAGATCTTTTTAAAATTTGTTTTGAGATAAGTTGAAAAATGTATGTATATATATATTTGTATGTAATACATTCTTGCTATTCAGCTATTCGTGGTATTTAGATTGTTTTCTCGAGGTAAAATCGAATTGGCGATGTGGGAAATTTAGAAGAAAAAAACAAAGAAACAAAAAACGTACACATCGATACACATAAATAACAGTTCCGTTCCTTCACACTATCGTAAATACAAGTTTTAATAAACAACGGAGCCATCCAACTGATGAAGTCACAAATTTGCATATATTTTTCACTGAAAGATTGGCTTAAAGGTTGAAAAATGTGCAAAATGGTCGATTTCAAACAATTTTGAACAAGACGTTTTCTTTTGCGACTTCCACAGTTTTTAATAGATTCAAAATCTGAATTTAACTAATGTTGTATCTTTAAGTCATAAATACTTTGAAACATTTAAATACTTTCAGGTATTATATAATTCAATGATTTTGACGAAAAACGTATCATTCTTGATTACGGAAGGTCTTCGTCAGCTCCCCTGCCAATCTTAATTCTCAATACCGTGACTACATGCAAACGAGGCCCGAGAAACCAGGGAGTTATTCCCGCTTAAAGCTGCGCACTGTTCTGATTTATATGCACTTCTAAGATCCCGGTGTAAAGTGAATGTTTTTTGATAATTTGGCAGTACATCAATCAGCTATTGGCGATAATGTCCATTTTGATGTATTTCAGGCAAAGCCTTGTGGTTTTTGTTGTTTTTAAGCGCAAAAATTGAATTTATTTTTCAGTTGTTGTTGTTTCTGTTTGTATTGAAAGTATTATTTATTTTTCTTGGTACAAAGGAGACATCATTCCACCTTTTCGAATAGGTTTGGGTGTGTCAAACAAAGCTCTGTGCGAAAGTATTTCAAGGACCATATTTCTAGAACCGACAATATCTATTGTTTTAAACTTAATTAAAACCACTAAAATGGAAAAACAATCGCCAATGGATAATTTTTAAAAATATGATTGGGACAAAATTATATAAAAACAGAAGTTTACCTTGAAATAATCATGTAATTTTCTATTTATTTTATTTATATGTATCTATTAAAGTATGGGAAACATTGGAATTTTGGTCAGCATAAGTTACTCAAGGAAATTGTTTTCAAATCAACTTCTGATTTTTTTAAATTACGTAATCATATAAGTTATAGGGCTCATTAGTCCATTAAAAGCAATGCATTAAATGAATATATCAGAAAATTATCCAGGCCTGTTTACCGGTGTGATAGTCAATTCCCCCTTTTTCTCTCCCCCTTTCGTGAATTTCCCGGTCCTTATTTTCTAAGGAATGTCTAGTGAATTTGGTCCCCTCCGGACTGATTTTACTAGGTAATTTACTGGTGTGTCTGTACGTTTTCTTCAATCAATTTTGTGTACTGAAGTGATAAGCTAAAACCGAAGTTAGTGATATTTATGTACGGAATACAGCGCTGTTTTACCTGTTTACTCGTAGAATTTGCCCACGAACAGAAACCGGCTTCCAGTAAATACTTCGGTGAAAAGAAATATAATATTTTTTTTTTAATCTGGGCAGTACCCATCGGGATACACTAAAGAAAAAGAGCGTGCTTTACGCCAAACGGCAGTGAGAATAACTGTGAAGGGAGAAGAAGGGCTTTTTCTTGCAAAAACAAAGAAGGGGGCCCAAATTTCCAAGCGGACCGTTTTTAATTTGACGGGGGACCAAATTTACTGGATGGCTACAGCTTAATTGTCTGAGGGCCCAAACTTCCTAGGAAATAAGGGCCGGGCCAAAATTTACTAAGGAGGTGGGGGAGGGGGGGGGGGGGCAAAACTTACTTTTACATCAGATCTTTGTTAATGTTTTGGGGTTCGCGTGAGAGTAAGCCACCTGAGGGATTTTGGATGAAGATGGTATCAAAATATATAATATACCAAAGTTTATTTCATTTCATTTTTCAATCAAATGAATGAATGATTATCGTTAACATCTACAATGTTCAAATCTGTAGAGTGATGCACTACTTGATGTAAATGAAAGAAAAATTCAAATATACCAAAGAAGGTATAGAAATTACGTTTTTGCTGATATTCAAAACAGTATAGATACCAATAATCGTTTTATAGTAAACAGACTCCAATACATGTCAAATTTGTAACATATAGCTGTGTAGCCATGCTGCAGATTAAGGTGTACGTATTAAAGTATTAGTTCAGTGGTCAAGCATGTACATCTTTTATGAAAGAGGACTTCAAAAGAAACAAAATGGTGAAAAAGTATTGCAAAATCTTATTCCGTTAAGGAGATATTCAAGTTTAAAGTTTGGTATCATTTCTGTAAAAACGACGATTCCTCAAAGTTTATGTATTTTAAAGAAAGTTTATTTAATGTTTTCACTATTTAAATAATTTTTCTTCAAACTTTCTTCAAGTGGTATATTATAAATACCCTTTCTAGATTCAGTTTCACTACTTTTTCGACATATCCCAAGGTCAGATGGTTTTTAAGCCACAAAATCGTAGGACAAAATATGATAGATTACATAAAGACTTTGAGAAATCTGAGGCTATGACATCACAAGTAGTATGATTTCAGTAGTTTCTTCACAAATAATACCAAACTTTAAACTTAAATATCTCCTTAACAGAATAAGGTTTTTGAATGTTTTCTTCACCATTTTGTTTCTATTGAAGTTCTCTTTCATATAAAATAAACATGCTTGACCAATGAACTAGCCCTTTAAAGATATATTCTAAGATTAATAAAATAGTTTTTCGGGAGTCGTTGGGGAAAGCTTGAATAAAGTTTTTTTGGGGGGTAACTATCTTCAGTCACAAACAGACACATACAAATTAAATATCGCCTTTACATAATTTAGGGAAGCAGAATTTCAGTTTAGGGGTCATAGTTCCTAGGACCTCCATGATACGCCTGTTATTTTCATGATATTAGTTTTGTATAACATAAGGCACTATTACCGTTTTGTTCTAATAATTACAACCTAAATCGCAATCATTTTGAGTTGCAGTGTAATGTAAATATCTAAATAGAAATTTAAAAAATTGAATTAAATATTGCAGAACGATTTAAATGACTTTAATCAAATAAAGAATAGATGCATGTTGATTATCATTATCAACATTTGGATTTACATGGGTAACCAAAGTTATCAGGTTACGGGTAGTAACTTATACTTTAATTAATCACAGTACAAATTATAGGCCTACTGTAAGAAATCTTTATCATGATTTCATTTACCTAAATAATTTCATAATAATTTATACATTTGGCAATCATAATGTAAAGAATGATACAGACTTAAAGCAGTTAAAGCATATCTAGTTAAAACAACAAGAAAAAATCGGTTGAAAATTCCACATTTGACAGTTGTTTTATAAATCTTGATATTTTAATGAAAATTTGTATGTAAACTTGTAATGTTTGAATAGAAAAATCTGTCTTTTTCTATTGTAAATGAGTCTTAATTTTCTATTAATTGAGAAAATATTCAAAATTTTGATCTCGGTAACTAAAAAGTACATTTTCCAAATTTTAAGAATTTATTATATAACTGACAAAGAGTAGGCGTCTCTACCCCTTTAAAAACCAGCTCATAAATGGAACATTAATCTATTTAAAATGTTAGGCTTCTCCTCCAGCAATTGATCTCGATTGGGGATATGATTCAATATAAAACACTATTATCCAAAATTAAACTTCTTCTTTGAAAAATTATCATGGCAGACAATTAAAAATAAAGATCCACATGAGGAAATACAGGAGTTTGCCTGGTCATACATCATCAACAATTCACTGCAAAACAACAAAATTACATAGCAAATTTAATTTAAAGGTTTAAAGTAAAAAACGTGAATGCGGCTAATGATTTCATTCAAAATTATTTGGAGAATTTCCTGAGAATGTATAACAGAATTTTAATTTTAAAATCTTAATATGCAAATTTGTCTGCAATTACTAATTTTTGTATTGCATTGTATCGCCAAATTTCTATCAACATTGAAATATCATTGTTAATATGATAAACCCGTTAGACTGTCATTACCGATGATTCTGAACATTACAAAAAACACAAAGCAATATTAATGATCAGAGCAAGAATTCAAAGTAGCATGTAAATTGCGATGTATAAATGGGCAAAACTCTATAATTTCTTACATGTTATTCCATTGTTGTTTAATCATCTATTCCTTCACAGACTTAAAGATCAGCTGAATCTGAAGGAGGTTTTGGATCTTTACCATCACAGCCGTATTTGGGGTAAAAAAGGGGGAGGGGGTGGGGGACTTGTCTCTCCATTTCTGGAGGGGTTTATTTACAGCATTTCACGTTGTGAAGGAGAATTACAACCAAAAGCACAATCTTAAATTCTATCATGAAATTGTAGTCTTTTTTTTCTATACATCTGTCTGTTAATTTGCCCTCCAAAACAAGATATGACGTCTTCGTGGAATACTGCTTAATAGACGGAAGGCCGTTAAATGGTCTATTTCACACAGTTTGCCAAATTTCTATCAACATTGATATATCATTGTAGATATGAAAAACCCTTTAGACTGTCATTACCAATAATTCCAAACATAACACAAACACAAAGCAAGAATAATGATCATAGTGCCTTCAAATACCTATGCTATATTTTAATGTGCCTAAAACCCGAACTGTTTTGTACAATTCAGTATTCAAGCAGTAACTAATTTATCATTTTGTTATAGCGCCCCATTTTAGTTTCTTTTCCACTGCGAACAACAAATTAGTGCGTCATAAATTTTCTGCGCGGTCAAAAATCGACGAGTTCACATGGAAAAGCAAGAGAGCATACACAGTTTTCATACGAGATTGGAGTGATGACGGCGGCCGAATACAATGCGAGGGTGAGAAAACGAAATGTTATATGTCTATAGCATAAACCCCACAAATTTCGCTCATTGATTCCATTCACAGAACATGCAGAAAGGCAAGGAGAGTGGATGGGTTGGGATGAGAACTAGAGGGGGAATTCTCATCAGAATTCCACCCCTCCCGTAGCACCACCAATGGTTTGATAGGACGAAACAGCTTTCTACCAATATATATCAGTTTCCAAATGGATACTTATCAAACAATTCTTTGTATTAGAAACAACCAATTTTGCAGTAAGATCAGGGAGCTGTAAAATTGCAGTAGAACACATTTTAAATCACCCAGTGAGCTTAGGACTAGTGTTAATGATTTTGATCTCGTTGATATATGGAGGGAGACACATCCTAATGATTTTAGTTATACTTGGTATTCAAGCGTTGATCATTTTAATCGTTGTAGACCCTTTCCGATTACTCTCATTTGAATCCATCAGACTTGTGGGAGCTCATTAAGTTTTATAATAGGCAGACGTCTATTTCTGTTTCTTTCAAAAAGGCAAGTTTTCTTCCAAAACGGCAAAAGAGCGTAAACAACATGAGAATGATATTATGAACGAATAAGCAACATGTAAGAAATGTTTTAATGACGATCTCGTTGATATTGATAAGCGCAATTTGGATGTTGCTGAGAAACAACTAGATTCCCTCTATAATTATAAATACAATGGTATTATTGTTCGTTCCCGGGCACAATGGGTTGATGCCGGGGAGCGAAACAGTCGTTATTTTCTTGGTCTTGAAAGGCGTAATCATAAGAATCATGTAATTTCAAAATTAATTCTTGATAAAGGCTAAAAAAGAGTTTATGCAAAGAGCCTCCAGTTCTTTGTTCTATGCAAACTTGTATTTGAATGACGATTGTGTTATCCCTGAACCGTTCTTTGATGATTTATCTAACAATATTTAAGTAATGATGATAGTTCTACATGTGAAGGTCAACTTAACTATGAGGACTTCTTTGCTCTGAATCAACATATGCTCTCGCGTCTCAAAAGTACACTTGGAACATGGTCAACCAGAGATCTTACTCCAATCGGTTAAATTACAATCATCAAATCATTCGCACTTTTTGAATTTGTATACCTGTTTTCTGTTTTCCCGAACCCCAAATAATTTTATTTCTGCTGTTGAAAAGTATAAGTTTGTTGGAAAATGGATACAAGTTGAACGCTCTACTTTAATTAATGATTACGTAAATGATGGTCTTAAAATGCCACAGTTGAAGTCTTTTATCAACTCTTTTATCAACTTTCTTGGGTTAAAAGATATTTTAAGCCAAGTCCAAAGCATTGAAAGTTTTTTTTTTTTATATTCAGCAATTTGGTGGGCGTGTTTTGTTTTTATTTAAGGGGGAATGTCTGTTTGAATGATATTAAGATTGATTGTAATTTTATATCTGATGTTTGTAAAGCTAGGAGTGCTCTTACTTTTTATTGCTAAAGCCAGCCAGTTGATTTGGAATAACAGCTTTATCCATATTAATGATAATACTATTTTTTGATTTTTATAAGCAACTGTCAGAAAAGGTATTTGTTATGTTAAGAATCTTTATGATAATGATAATACAGCCCTAAGCTATAATGATTTTCTAAATGCATATAATATTACCAATCTCCCTTTTACTACTAGTTACTTTTGTTAATTTATGCCATCCCATCTCACTGGAAGATGGTTGTGACAATTCCAGTTCCCATTGTAATCAAGAAAACTTTATCCATAGTTTTCCCAACCTGCCAACAGGCTGACAGGACGTTCGATTTGTCTCAAATATTCAATATAGCACATTTTACGGTTCGTGAACCAAAGATACGGTACTTCCAATTTCGTTTTGTGCATAGGATTATTTCAACAAACAGTTTCTTACATGAAATTGTATATGTTGATACTTCCCTGTGTTCTATTTGCAAAATTATAATAAAACTATAAGCCATATTTTTTGCGAACGTCAGTTTTGTCAAATTTTCTGGGATGATGTTCAAGCTGTCATTTTATTGAAGCAAAACTTTTTTTCGTGAAATTGATGTTTTATTTGGCTTTTTAGAAAAAGACAACAAGTTTTATAATTTTTGGATTTTTCATGCAAAGTATTTTATCTTTCGTTGCAAAATCCAAAACCTTAAACCACGCATTTCCTAAAACTTTTAAGAATTATTTTCCAATAGCAATAATTACGACAAGTTTATTGATCTTATTGAAAGTATGCCAGGCTATATCAACATGCTGTAAACATATTTTGTATGTCCTAACTTGTACAATTTCAAGTTCTCTCTTTTTCAATACTATAAACCTAAAACAGCATGGAATTCTTGAAGTTTGTAAATTGTTATAAAAATGAGTTTGTTGTATTTGTGTAAATATAAGTTGTTTTTATTAAGTTGAAAAAGCAGAAATAAATATTTAGAAAAAAAAATGCAGCTTCCTGTTATTACTATCCCATTACTTTGCCAGTTTGCAATAATTCGACGTTTCGAGATAAAATGGTCAGGAGAGGGCGAGATCATGAAAACACGCAGATATAAAAAGGCTGAAAAACGTCTAATGGCCATTTGACTGTACGAATGGGAGAGGGTTGGAGGCAGTGGTGTAGCTAAAGGATAGGGAGAGGGCAGTGGTGTAGCTAAAGGATAGGAGAGGGCAGTGGTGTAGCTAAAGGGAGCAGGGAGAAATCCCCCTGGCCGGAAATTTCCAAAAATTCGGAAAATTTGCACAAAAGAAATTTTGGTAAACCTGAAAAAAAGATCATAGAGTTCAATCGTATACCAGCCATCTATTTAGAATCAGCAAATATCCTCAAAATATTATACTTTTCCCTCAAATTATTTGATTTCTCAAACTTTTCGAAGGTTTTCCTCAACTTGAAATATCGGAAGTTTTCCTCAAAATATCCGACGTTTCCCTCCAAATTTCCTTTTTCTCAAAATATCTGTCTTTTCCAATATTTCTCAGGTTTTACTCAAAATATCAAAGTTTTTCTTCAAACATCAAAACATTCATTATTTTTTTTGTCTTAAACTGTTAGAAAATTCTCTCGAAAAGTTTTCCCTCAAAATTACCGACTTTTCAATTATAATTTCCGGTAACAGGAAAGGGGTAGGGGTAGCTTGGATTCATTTTGTTTATGACTCCCCCACCCTTTCCCTGCAAAAAAGTCTAGCTACGCCACTGAATGGGAAACAATATTATTTTTTCTCGTATAGAGAATTATTTTCACAATCTTCCGAACTTTATACCGAGCAATTTGCCATTCATCTGTCCATAACTTGATTCTTGTATCCTGAGCGAGGCTTAGAAGGAAATACTTCCTTTATAATTTTATCATAGCGCCCTACTTTAAAATTTTCAGTCATTAAACTTTAATATTCGGTACCTAGCAGAGTTAAAGCAGAAAGGCAGGAGTAATTATCCACGGTTTTGAAAATAAAATCAGGGGAGGGGAAGACAACTTTCATCGACGCGGGGCCTGGAGCATGGCCGAGGCCCTTTTTAGCTACGGGGTCACTAAAACGAGGGATTTTGATACTTTTGAAGTCTTACATCAATTATTTTCACGTTCTTATTGCAATTATAGGGCCCCATGTAGATTTTCTATTCGAGCCCAGGAATAATATTGTGTAAATACATAACATTTCCCCCCCGTTACCTACCGCTCCATGCCCCGCCAACCTCGAGCGTGACGCCACTGAGTTTCATAACCCATTTCGTCCTAAAATCAATTCAAAACATCGTTCGCAGCAAGAATGGAGGGTATCGGCCCCTCTCGATCATCTTTTGACAAGAATAGAAAGGTTATCGACCCCTCTTGATCATCTTTTTACAAGAATGGAGGGTATCGGCCCCTCTCGATCAATCTTTTGACAAGAATGGAGAAGGTATCGGCCCCTCTCGATCATCTTTTGACAAGAATGGAGGGTATCGGCCCCTCTCGATCATCTTTTTACAAGAATGGAGGGTATCGGCCCCTCTCGATCAATCTTTTGACAAGAATGGAGGGTATCGGCCCCTCTCGATCATCTTTTGACAAGAATGGAGAAGGTATCGGCCCCTCTCGATCATCTTTTGACAAGAATGGAGAAGGTATCGGCCCATCTCGATCATCTTTTGACAAGAATGGAGGGTATCGGCCCTCTCTCGATCATCTTTTGACAAGAATGGAGAGGGTATCGGCCCTCTCTTGATCATCTTTTGACAAGAATGGAGAGGGTATCGGCCCTCTCTCGATCATCTTTTGACAAGAATGGAGGGTATCGGCCCCTCTCGATCATCTTTTGACAAGAATGGAGAAAGTATCGGCCCCTCTCGATCATCTTTTGACAAGAATGGAGAGGGTATTGGGCCCTCTCTTGATCATCTTTTACGAGAATGGAGAAGGTATAGGCCCCTTTCGATCATTTTTCCAGTTAAATGAGGTTTTGTTTCGACTAATATATCGTAAATTTTCTGTGATTGGGAATCAAACTGTTAGATTCGAATAATGAGTTTTATTATTACTGAAATATCTTTTACAGCAGTATTTTTGGACATTTAACGTCTGCAGCCAAGGAGTGGAGTCGGGTGGAGGAGGGGCCGTGTAAGCGATCCGTATCCGATGGGAGCAATCACGCCTTTCTGCTTTGACTGTTTGATTTGTCTTCTTCTGTACACTTTTCGCGAAGCTTGAAATACATTTTATTGTTTTAAATGCATGTCAAAACTTGATTTATAGAAAGAAAAAAACATAAGCAAATTCTTGCAAAATTTGTCTAAACAAAATTTTCCCGGGTAGCCAGCGCCACACTAAAATGTCAAGGCTTGGTAGCAAAAACGACCCCTACCTCCTATCAGATTGGACTGTTGGATGCAGACCCGTACATTAAAAATAATCGAAGTGTTTAATCAGAAACGTGGCGAGGCCCCTTATTAGAACCATGGACAGGAAGTTACAACAACACATTTTACTGAAATATTTCCAAACAAAAACAAAAAAAACACGCATGGCAGTTTGCTATACAAAGAATTGACCAACTCTTCGCTAATTTTTGACACTTCGGCCACTTTTTGACAGTTTGATTTTTTTAGCACTTTGAATTGCACATACGAACGGTAACGTACCACATCATAGAGTTCAAAGCCGCTCAGAATAGATCCAGAAAGTCAGCGTTACCACAGGTTACGAGTAAATCAACAAACTGCCCAGGTATTAATTCATAAATCATCCACGTTGTCAGAGAAGCCATTTGATCAACCACCTGTATAATTATAAACTCATAACTTCTTTTGATGTTGTTGCTATAGTCTGATAGTCATTCTTTGTTATATTTCCATCAGTTCAAATTTCAGGGTCTAATAGTGCGTAATTTCTTCCTACGCATTGTTCAAGCTGCCACTACGCCCCCTATTACCTACCTTAATTGTCTTTGAAATCCCATCAAGTCAAGTGCTAAGTCAATTTACATAAGGATCAACATTTGCCACAAACAGTTGCAGGAGTTATATCCCGGGGAAGATTTTCGTTGATTTAACGGGGCTGTCTTAAAGCAGGGATCCTGTTATAGACACAGTATCGTGATTGTGACAAAGACTTGATTAAAGGAAAGGTATCGTCCCATAAATGAATTCAGAAGTGAGCGCCGCCGTGCTGGTAACGTCATTTCCGGTTTTCATTTTTTTTTAATGATTGCGAGAAATATGTGATGTAATCGATAACACATGTAGACTCCATTGTTCGGTTCAGCGTATGTGTGTGTGTGATCGATAACATCACAGATTTCTCGTTATCAATAGAAAAAATGAAAACCGGAAATGACGTCACCAGCAAGACGGCGCTCACTTCTGAATGTATTTATGGGACGATACCTTTCCTTTAAGTAATTTACGTGACCTTTCCTTATCTATCGTGTATTTAAAGTAACGAGCTACAAGCGTATCACACCGTCTTTTCCATGGAGCTTCAACTGTTCAAGGAGTCAACAAACAAGTATAGAGGTTATCTATAATTATTTGCTATAGTGTAGATACAGTAAAAGGGCAGTGGGAAATTTCGAAAACAAATTAAAAATCAATGGACAATTTAAAAATCAATATTCTTTAAGATTGGGAAATATTATACACTATGCTTCAGGAATTTGTAAGCAATTATTTAAATAGATTTTCATTCTGGGCAAAAGTCATAACAGTCTGAGGGCCGCAATTCTCCTTCACAAAGTAGTTGGGGTGGGAGATGACATGGGGCCATACCTTTCTTCCACAAAGTAGGGGACAGTGTCACACCCTGGTACTTTTTTAACGCTGAAACCGGTTGTGAGGGTCTCCCTGTCCCCCAGGATTTACGGCCCTAAACAGTCCTAATTACGGCATTGGAAATTTGGCTCTATTCATACTTATGTTTGGTATGATCCAGGTTCAAACTATAACGATTGTCATCATCTGAAATATGATACACTGATAAAATATTTAACTCGGCGATCGCAGATAGATACAAGACCAAAAGTTATAATTCTAACTACATTTACGTTATCTCGAATACAACTGCTGAATGACAGAAATCTTCAGCCACAAACTATTGATCGTACTTTAAAAACACAAACATCGCCATAACGTGTGATATTTATGATCACTCGAAACAGTTGTTAAATGTTAAATGGTTATTAGGTTGTTAAAGAACCAAACAAACTATAAAATATTCCGCGGGTGGAAGATCAAAGTAAAGGACCGATACATTTACCCACTATATGGAAGGGATGAAGGATACAGCGAGTTGAACACAAGCGAGTTATCAAAAATGAAGAGTTAGTTGGTTGGAGTTATTTGATTAATTTTCTAGGTGATCCCTTTAATGTTTAAATGGAAGTTCCAATACTCCAATGCATATTATTTTTTTTTCAATTGTCTAAATACTCTAGGATCTGATATGCAAGGATAAATATGATTTGTGTCCTGAATATCCAAGTTTTCTAATTTGTATACACGGCAGAGACTTGTCATATCCCTTTTAAATTTTAAAAAAATATCGGCGCATCTTATTCGCCTTTAACACTTCAGCAGCGCTCCGTTTTGGTGGGTAACTCACACCTTAAAACTCGCCCATTTTTCCGATTTGAGGGAAAAGACCGCAATTCGATGAACCGTGGGTCCTGAAAAAAAATATTTAAAAAAATGGAGATATCTGTTAAAGTGGCAATAGACCAAATAGTGAGGACGCCATTTCCCAGAGACTCACAAATAATCAGCAAAGCTTTTGACCCTCGTGGAGAGCTAAAAGAAACCTCTATTAAAACCAATCTGAGATTCATAAACGATACCATTTTATCACTTGTGGAGGCAAAACAGGTCAATAAATAAATATTTGAAGAATTCACCAAAAAGACGCCCTTACGTACGGGTCTACTCTAGCATTCTGGTCCACCTTTAAGTTGCATATTGGTCTTTGTTTTATTCGATTTAGTCACAAACGGAAATTTTTGTCAATGTATCTTTCCAATTTCAAATATCTTTAAAGAAATACATAACGGTTAAAAAGGTTTAAGCCAAAAGTAGGAAAAATACATGAGAAATATTCAAATTTTATTGGTGTAACAGAACGCTTAAATTATTTTCTTCATTTTCACCAGCGCAAATTTGAACTTTACCAGGAAATTTTAACGTAATCCTTAAAGTGGTCTTGCCATTGGGGTCGGAACTTACGTTAATTATGTTAATTGGCTTAATTGATTTGCAAAAATATAACTTTTTCTGCACAAAACCTAATCGATTGCAAGAAAATACATTTTCCGTCACCTTGACAACAACAAAAATGACAACAAAAAAATAAGGCTCATTACGCAATGACGTCATTTTGGGAATGCCTGTATGTAAACAATGCATCATCGATGCCACGTATTATGTGTGTCCGTTATTGAAATTTTACAACTAGTATCGATATCATCTCTGTTTGTTCTTCTAAAATATTACATTTTCCAAGCAAATGTTAAACGAAATGCCACAACGTTGTGTAGTTGGAGGATGCAGTAATATCAATTCTCAAACTAAAAGTCGTTGATTATTGGCAAAGGGCAACAAAACAAGACAATCCTGAAGGTGTTTTGTGCACATATGAACCGAGTTTTCAGGGCTTACCGGGTACAGTGTCATAATCAGCTCACCCAGATTGTTACCCCTGTCATCCTGTTCTGTATCTAAACAGCTTGACCGCATCGTCTCTGACATGAAATTTTTACTGTTTCGCGAGTAATAAAAATTCAAATGAAAGAAACAGAAGGAGAAAAAATTTAATAAGACTCAGTGAAATTTGAACTCATAACCTCTCGCTGAAAAGATGAAGCCTTAACCGACTGGGCTACTTAATCAGGTGAAACATCATATCATTTATTTTGTATATTGTGTGGAATATGATCGAAGGAAGAAAAATCGATAAAATAAAGCTGAATTGTAATTATTGTGTCCATATGACAAGCCGTTAAAAAGTAAACGAACAAAATTTTCATTTTTTTTTTTTAAACTTTCAATTTAAGTGCAAAAACCCAAACGGATTGCGTGAATGAATTATTCAGTTCACGAACTAACGTAAGCCTGTTGACTGTAAAATAAAGCGACAGAGATTTGAACAGTAATAAATAAAACTTTATATTTCCATTAGATGTAAACAAAAAAGAAGTAGATGTTGTTGCAAACACTTTAATTTAATTATGTTTAACAAAATATTACTTCCGAAACTAAGAATTTTATGCCGACTACGCAACTTTGTACTGTAGGACCGTGTAAAGGGCCCGTGTAAGGGTTGTAAGCCTGATCAATTCAAAAGGAACGACATCCCTTCATGTTCTTCATTTATTTCCCAATCATTTTTATCATAGCTTGAATTCGAAGATGACAAATTAAGATCTGAACAGCCCGAAAATCTTTCGCAATGATCAGACGCTATTTGTACGTGGTTAAGTATGTGTGTGATGCATTGTTTACGATCTGCAGTCCCTGAAATGACGTAGAAAACTGTTATGACGTCACAAATCCCTTTCAATTTTTATTTCGGAGCAAGCAATAAATGATCAATTTCTAAGTCCTATTTCATCATGAAATGGACTTATTTCCAGGCTTTCTTGTCGAAATATTGAATTTAGGGATATGAAAAACTATAACAGGTTAAATCTTAATTTTTTTAGAAGGCATGGCAAGACCACTTAAAAAATTTATTTCAATATTTCTTGAAAAGCAGATGTTCACATTTTAATCACCAACAATAGCTCAAATTCTACAGAAACATTAATTCCAATATTATTTCCAAAGTATACAACTTTAGAATTACATAATTTGACAAGCAAAAAAATCAAAGTAGTGAAAGCACTGGTGATGGGGACAATTCATAGTTTTTATTTTTGTAAATGACATCATTTGATTTTGTAGGCCATTTTTGTGTTAACATGAAGATTATAACAATTTAGCAATATAATTTAAAGTATCTGTTCAAAAGATTGTCTCAAATCATGACAAGACAATCAGTAATTAATTGAGAATATTAGACACCACTGGGGCTATAGCTTAATGCCCACTTCACGACTGTGACTCCCAGACTTCCAGGTACAGTGCACATCAGAATGTCTCATCATGGAAATTGTCATATCGTTCCGCCACAGACTGAAAATAACACCATAACACATAGAAAAACTTCCTCGGATCTTCTTAGTTTGTGTGGTTTTAAAGTAAGGATCATTTTGGCATTTTTAAATGCAAAATGTTCCTCGATAAGAACTTCTCTAAAAAAATAGTTTGCTTGGCTCGCTGCAAATTTGTGTAAAAAATATCATACACACAACGGTGTTTCTTTTTTTTTTTTTTTAGTTTTAATCCATTTTAAAGACGTAGTGGTATTTTTGATGTCATGCCTTGCAGTTCATAATTGATATTATTCTAATATAAAAATATATCATCAAACTTTCTTTCACATATTAGTCTAGCCTAACCAATGCATCACGTCACGGCAATTTTCATATCCTTTCGCCCTGCTAGAGATTTAGCATTCTTATTCCGCAAAAATTCTTCTTCACAACCAGACAATTTTCCTTTATTTTACACTTTACATGGGTTTCTTCTTTTTAATAAAAAGGAAATACATCAAGAACTTTGGAAAACTCTTCAAAAAGATTAGAATTGGAGAAATGTATAGTAGACTACCTACTTTGTTATCGCGAAACAATTAAAGTTTTGCAAAGTTTTTCAACTTCCGGTCGGTTCTGACAACTAAGAGTCTTCCAACAAGTTCACAACCCATCATAGATTAAAGGCTGAACATTTCAAGATATCCCAATCGGAAGATCTCCCGATCGGGAACGTGAGCCGGACTATTAGTGGTGCACATCCAAGTTCTTTATACCTGTAGGCATGATCCCCCTATTACACAAGATTCATAAACGACCGTGACGACCACACTACACCAATTTAACCAAAGACACGCAAAGCACCCATAGGAATATTTTGTCTGCAGTGTATCAGGATCCCGAAGTGCATCACGAAAATTTCCTGGGATTCAATTTCTTCTTTCGCTTAAAGGCCATGGCATTAACTCAACTATCCTAGCAGTCTAGCCTCGTTGTGAGCACTTACCAGATACGTAAAACCAGGGAGCTGTAAGTAACAGCTCCCTGGTAAAACACATTTTTTCATTAGCAGCTTAGTGAACTGTGCGATTTCCAGTTCCATGAGAGAAATTTGACCAACTTTTTGTCATTATTTTGAAAACTTTTCAAAATATTGGGACAGGAGTGCTACACACCCCACTCACAGATATCTTTCATTACAGAACTCGCCCCTTGAACAGAACTCGATCCTGATTTTCTGTGCCTGTCGCATTTCAGTAACCGCATGTGGCGGTTTGCAATTTCCAGTTTATTTCCAAATTATTCCACTTCGCGTTTTAACAAAAATTACCCTCTAAAGGTGTGAAATATGTTAAATTTGTTTTATTTGGACAAATTGTTAGAAAATTCAACGTTCGAACATCAACATTGACGCTATATTTCGTATTTCCACGTAAATTCATTTCGAAAGTTAAGAAATATCAAGAGCAGCATTCCAACAATAAAATTTCCTCCCCGTATACGGCAAAACGAGGGGAGTTTTTATTTGAATAACATAAATAATGTGGAGTTTTAGGCATAAAAAAACTTGTAAAGTGTATTTGTTGTATAATCATAAGTAACCAATGTATAATTATATTCAGTCATATTCAAGGAAGCATGAGTTTATGTGTATGCTTATCTCGTAATTGCTATTGCCTACCATTATCTTTGGAAAATACTTTTCACACTGCATGTGTTTGCTTTACGTAAGTATGCTTGATGGTGCATAACGCCTGACCCCTAGGCACAAAGCGTCCTAACGCGTATATTGCACTGATGAATGAAAATGGCGTTAAGTGCAGGATTGTTTATCGAAATGGTGTCAAGGGAGCAGGTTACGCTAATGGGTCGGCAAGATTTTGAAAGTCACTCAGAATTATGCTGCTGAAAATGGTGCTATTTTACGATTTTTGCACCAAATGAAATAATTAAAACAGTTTCAGGGTATAATTGATTCAAGTAAGAACTCGTTGATGTTCAAATATTAAGTTTTTATAAAATTACAGCATTTTTTGTTGAGTTGTCTCAACTACCTGTGTGGCCGAAAAATTGCGTAATACCTTTTCAACTCGTTGAGAGAGTGTCCTTCGAACGGGATGAAAATGACACTGGCAGTTTCATTACGTCCATGTTCAAGGGGCGCTTTCTTCGAATGTGCCCTGTCAAGGTGTCATTGTTGAATGTTGGCAGAATTAAATGAGAACCCTCTACATGTTTTTTTTTTTAGTAAATTCTTGACCAATAATTGAATAAGAAAAGGATGGTAATGTTTTCAAGTTTCAAATTGTTGTATATGTCACAATAAGGTCCCTTAAATGACACATGTCGTGATTAAAATGTATCAGCGTACATTTTATTCCAAAACAAGTACTGATTGACTTATCAGAATAAGTGTACATTGGACCATTGTATTTTGACCTATCAAAACACACAAATTGAAGTAAATTTACCTCCACGTTAGAGACTATAAGTGGCCTTTAAGATAATATTTTTTATTCTGCATCCATTGATAAAACTGGAGCGGACCCATTCCCCTCACATTTACTTAAAACATTTGGGGCCGTCAGTAGCGAGGAGCAATTAACCGACACGCTTAACAGTTTCATAGCTCTATGATCATGGTTAACTGGTTAATAGCTTCATCATCAGATCATGCTAATGGAGCAACAAAACCACTCACGCATTTTCCCTGCCAGCATGTGACACAAATTTATTTGTAAAACGAAATTTGTAATATGTAATTAAGATAATGAAAGATAATTAACCATCAAACCATCGTAAACCAGATTGAACAGGAAATAGGTTGAAACGACACAGTTCTGAAAAAAAAAATTCTTCTGCATGCTACCAACAATGAATTTATTGCAAAAAAATAGGCCATTTTTCAAAAGATTATATATGATGATTTACATGACAATATGCTTGTATATACCACTATGCCACTATAACTAATACATGTCGTACCGTAAAGTGTCAACTTGTTGTTTTGAATCAAGAAAATATACAGAAACAGAAGTTGATACTGGTGTCATACATCTGTACATGTATTTTCTCAACTGCTCTTCACCCATCCGCGGAAGTTGGCCCACATGACGTTGCACGTCAATTGGTCAGTAAAATGTGTCCTTAGTCTACGGTCACAGACTTCTGTGATTAATTTGTGTAATAAAAGTGAAACGTTGCCCTGATAACCTGAATTTTACAACACGCTGGCGTCAGGCAATCATTAAATGAACGCGTAAAATGTTTGGATGAGGGCCCTTTGCAATCTGCTCAATTAACGGTTAAGACTGCAGTATAAACTTGATCTAAAAGCCTCTTTATTTTTAGGCTTTATCTTGAGGTAGGCCTTTTGAAAGCTAATTAGACATGCATATATCGTTGAATATATCGTTGAGTTTAACTGAAAAATGGATTTGTACAACTGGTATATAATACATGATCAATTCCTCTAGATATGTGATCAATAGCCAAACTTGATTACATGGTTCAAAAGTAGATTATGGCAAAAACAAAGCATAAAATCAAAGAAAGAGACAAAGATGTTGGGAAATCGGTTAAGATAGAAATATCATACTTTTAGGCATAATCAAGCATGCCAATATGAGATTTTACATAAGTATCGCGTGGAAATGCAATGTTTGTTTGTTTTTGCAAAGAAAATGGTGACGTCTTGAAAAGTAGGGGATGATTCTAATAAGATATTCAAAATCTACGTTTTATAACATTTGAAATCTAATCACTTAACAATTAACAGAGAAAAAGCAATACGAAAATGCATTTGACGTAATAGTTTAAATTTAGTAGAAGGCTGCATACTCTATTGTAAAATAGTGTACTTGCAAAGGGTGAGCTCAAAAAAGCTGCTCCACTCAGAATGTAATGCCACGAATTGGAAGGACTGGGCGAAGGTCAAATGTTTACACACACACACACTCTTAAACCAGGCAGGGATATGTTACTTTAACTGAAGTAACATTCCTGAAGAGACCTCCGTTGCAGTGCGTTAAAGCTTCAGCTTTCTAATATAGCGTCTCGGATTCGATTCACGGTGGGTTTCCAACCAATGCTCCACGACTGGTTAGTAAAACGGCCGTGGGCGTCTTGACGTAAATACGCAAAGATGAAGCTTGGTAAACTAACCAACGAACCAGGGAAACCAAGACACAACATGTTGAAAGCGCAGCCACTTAACTATTTATTCCTTCTTCAAAAACAATGTTGCAAACATGAGGTGTTTTTTCTTCTTCAAAAACTATATATCAAAGAGAGGTGGGGCGTGGCATTTCTGTCTCGTGCGAATTACGTTCCTTTATATTAATCTCTTCTAATAATCTACCTATCATAAATAATCTATCTAAGAACTTTATCTAATTATTTTCTAATCACTCTATCTATCTAATTAATCTATCGATCTATAGACATCTAAGCTAATTTCCTTTTCCTATACCTTTCGATATAACTTTTGAAGTCTGACCTTCTGATTGGACATAAGTAGATGTCGGCGCTTTAGATCGATAAAAGGTACTTGAATTCTTGATGGCTTAATTGTTCTAACCTTGTAGCAACAGCCGGTATCGGAAACACACAAAGGACCACACCACTAAAATGTAAACCATCCATTTTACTACTTTTCGTCTTCTTTTCAATGCAAAACTACTGATATACGTACTTGCAGATCTTTCCTGGTAATGCTTCACGTTTGTCCGCGGCTAGAAGCTTTCAAGTTCATGTTTTGCCGTAGTCAGATTTACGAGACAAAGTCCATAATATTTACGTTCTTTGGGATAGTGACTTTGACTGTTTTCTTTGCATGTATTTGTAAGTTTTGCGTCATATTAAAATGCATCTTGTATGAACACTTGAGGTCAGCTGACCTATTCATAAAACAAAGAAACAAATAAACGTATACAAGGAATTCCTATTAGTGAAAGCGCACTATTAAGCACATACCTTTGATTTCCACATTACGACCTACCTGTCTACAATGACATTTAAGAACATACTGCCGTTACTGTTTTCTATTGAGACTATATACCCTATTGTTCCAAAACATTTCGACGCAACTCCTATTACATAACATCATTTGTTTTGAATTCTTTCAAGGACAAATTGTTATTAAAGTTCCATTGTAACATAACGTTCTCTCAAATTTCTCAATAACATCCAACTGTCCAAAGAAATCAGCAAGCACACTGTGCTCTCCCCTCTGCCCGTCTGCCCGTACCCTGTCATTCCTCTGTTCAGCTGTTCCAGTTCTTTCCAAGTAACGAAGTAGATGCAGTTTCGAACAAACAGAAAAATGAGGGATTTTGATCAATGTAAAAACATATTCGTTGTTAAACTGTACAAGCTTCTTTCTGCTTTCCACGATTTACGGTCATAATACTCAAAAAAAGGAATAATACGGAAAATGGTTAATTATGATTCAGAAAATCGGAAAATGGTAGACAATGATGTCTTAAATCTTTAACACTTTAACTGTTTTTATCTGTCAATGGCAAAATGCCGAACTGAATCGAGCTACCGAGGGGAAACAGAAAACTGGAAAATAGTGTTGCAGAAAAAGTATTGTATGGTTTAGAAATGTGTGTTAGTTTGTTGAGATAAATTATTGTATTGTAATTTGTATTGTGTCGTGTTGTATTGTATTGTATTAAATAACAGTTTTAGGCCGTTAAAGTAACAAAACAAACAATCAGCTTGACAGCTTGAAATCTGTCGGACAAAACACAACAGCATCGTCATCTGACTGCCTGAAACGTGAAGGAAATGTTTCCGCTCTTTTTCTCAGAAGAAGATTATTTTTAGTTCTAAATATAGTATTTAGTTTTCGTCGCATGGCTAAACAAAGTTTGAGACCTTTTTTCCAAATTTGTGAATATGTGATGTATGGAAATGTAAAAAAAAAACTTTGCAGCCAATATTATGATGCACGGTATAATTCTTCATAATTCTGTCATAGCTATCAGTCATTTACAAATGATAAAAATATCTCTCTTAATGAATTATTATTGCAGGCAGGTTTAAATTCAAATTGAACAGTTGAAATAACTTTCATAATTGATAACAATGGTCACATATGCAAATGCAATTTTTCATTCAGTCATTTATTAGGTGATAGTTATCATGATTCCCACTAAACCAGTCCGTATTCAAGGGTTCTTTCATCTGTTCACCACATGCCTTTTGGTATAATTTTTATTTATGAATTTTTACCGCAGTTTTGACCGAATTGCCAAATTTAGCTTCAATACTTAAGCATGACAATTCCCAAAGCTGTAAAATGGTGTTCTGGTCATTTTCTAACATCAATTTTGATGGGATTTTTTCCTTTTTTCCTGATTTGGGATCAACATTAACAATTTAATGCAAATAACTGAATGTTGCCTCTAGGCTGCTAGGCGTCTCTATGTTGTCTTATTACTACCTTGAGTCAGCGCCAGTTGGACGGACTTCAAATCTTGCTTATGGGTGTTTCTACTCATGTCATATACATACATATATATATATATATATACATATATATATATACGATGGGCCAGGGGCTGTTGTTTTTATACCAATGAAAACCTTCTCGATACGACTTACAGGCAGCAGATAATTCAATAATGATTCATCTGTTCATATTCTGTTAAATCTCAGGAATGATAGTGGTTCGGAAGGATGATCAAATACCAGGGATAGCACATCTCTGGAAAGACATTTCATATTTCTGATGTCACACCATAGTTGGTATTTGCTAACATGTTTGCACACTTGGCAGCTCCGTACCCAAATGTCTATAAAAGTGTGAACAAAACATTTATGTCTCTTTTAAAGGACTATGGACATCCAGCAAACAGGCAAATGTTATATCATTCGATTATTTAAAAAAAATTGAACACCTTTCTAATTTACATTACAATTCAATTTTTTTTCTATCCTCTCGTTATTGTCAAAAACCGTTTTTTACGTCCAGAAACGGCTGGAGTGCCGTTTCTAAACTGGAGTATTAGATTGTTTGATGACGTGGGTGGGGGAATACAGTTCCGGGCCAATTCCGAGAGCTACCTACGTGCGAAAAGTTATCCGCATCGCGAGAGCTTATTGTACGATCACTCATTAGAAACTGTTTTTAGTCAGCTGGCTGTACACTGCAAGTATGCTGTTCCGACAGTCTTATGTTACGGTGAGCAAATTGGTTACGGCAATTGAAAGCCTTTTTAATCACAGTTTGAAGCTTGATAGTTCTTCATTGTAAGAATGCTTGTTTTGCATTGTTTTGTTTTCAAGATCCTTCGAAAAGTGTTTTTACGTTTTAATTTTCTTTGAAGATAGTACTTTGGGAAACTTGTTACCGTTTGGGACCTGAGTTCGGTCATACATAGGTATAGGCCTAGGTCAGTCTCTTGTGTATTCAATGTCGTTTCGGGACCTAAACGCTCAAACTGATATGGAACTTCATTTCCGAATCGTCAACATAAATGTGATCTATGATGTCTTTTGCATCATTTCCGTCGGATTCCTCGGTGCTGGAATTGTCTGTTAAGAAACACTAGACTGAAAAGTAAAGGCGCTCGTTTTTGCTAATTTCACAGATATATTATCCACAAAAGTTCGATAAACTTCATGCTTTTATAGCCCACAGACGACGTGAGGGAAAATTTTACTTCATTATTCATATTGAGCAGAAAATTGTTATACCGTTGCGTGCTAGATAAGCATTTGATTTTTTGGGGACCTCTAAAAATACGCCCTCATATTTCGGTCTAGTGCCCCTTTAAGGAAATTTTAGCTCTTTTCGGCATAGACATTTTCGATAAGTTACGGCAGATTCTCATATGAGTTTTATTGCGCAGTACAGATGCGCAGTAGAGCACTTTATAGAATCCCTCGATTCACGTCATCAAATATCGATTACGTCACAGTTCTTACAGAAATGAATCATAGGGCGAGAAAAATATCATCGATTTTTACGGTTTTGAAATTAAAATTTTAAACAATTATGTTACTATAGTTTGCTAGTGGATGTTAAATAGATTTTACCCTCTTAGCCAGTAATTGCTATGTAAAAATTGTTGATCAAAAGTCAAATAACTGGAAGTAATAAACAATGTTTAGATAATATATTATTTTAGAATCTCGTAAAGCAAGTATC